>JADBJO010001871.1:290000-325000 GCA_016801955.1 Conus betulinus
CCTCATGTTGCAATAATTCGGTCAATACATCATATTGTTGTTTCCTCATGTCTATCTGGGTCTTCTTCATCTGTATTAGGAACAACTGACCGTCTGTTCAATATTCCCAGCACTTAATCTGTGGTAAATGTACGGCAAGGTCGAGTACACAAAGTGCTTGGTGGTGACGTTACAGTGAATGGAAAAACAATTGGAATAAAGTCGATAAAACACTGAACTGAATAGTGTTCTGACAAAGCAAACGGCTGTGAGCACAGGCCAGACCATCCCCCAACAATGATGTTTACTGCTGGCTTTTCACGAACTTGGATCGTGAGAGTATCGGGAGTTAGGTAACCTACTTGGTCGCCTTTTGGCAACGTGAGTTGGCGGTCGGCCCTGTTGTCGCCAAATGGCGACATTGGCGGTGTAAAGGTTACGCATGAGTCAAAAGCTGTGGTTTTGCATTCTCTAACACTGTGAATGAAAGTCCTCTCCTTACCTCACATTTGGGAACGTCTGGCTCAGCATTCAAACATTTCATTTTGGTGGAGTCGTTAGCGGCAGCCAACGTCATCTGAAGACGCAGCAGTTCATTCTGTGTTTGACTGGAACATGTCATAATGGACAGTGCACCACCACACAGCCGTATGCAAACATGATAAAACTGATGTGACACAGTTCTCCCATTTACACACACATTTCATTTTTTCAGATAGTGTTGTATAAAATTAACTAATGTACATAATTAATAATACATCGTTAAAGTCCATTTCATCTTCTTTGCCTGGTCAAGTTTGTGTCCTTTTGCTGCATGGAGCTGCCAACATTGAAGCCATGCTGAGCGATTTCTCTTACCTGCCTGACTTTGTAGAGGGGAACATAGGATACTTCATGCTCAATAATAATCTTGTGCATGGTGCACTCTTTGTCTGTGGTTTGGATGATGGTCCGCATTGGAGCAGTTTTCTTTGTTTGGTAGGCAAGCAGGGAGGGGATGAGGGGGGGGGGGGGGGGGGGGGGGGGAGAAGAGAAGGGTAAGGGGGGGGGGGGGGGGGTGAGTGGGATGGTAATGTGTCATGCCAAGGTGGACTGAAATCACCACCACCACCTGAAGTAACTCAAGGAAAAATGCTGCTAGCTAGATTAATCTTTTTGTAGCGTGGGGCTACTGGGCAGGTACTTTCATCACCCTTTATTAACAGCTGTCTGTCATTGTTGGATACGTCATACTGGATTTATTACATTTTTGTCAAAGAACAGCATCTTTCCTATGGCAACTCTTTGACTGATGTCAGTTCAACTCCAGGCAACGGACAATCTGATTACCTGGGAAGAAATCACTACGATGCTTTCAAGGGAAACTCGGTTATCAATCAACAGAAAACCTTAAAATACTAGCTCTTAACTGGAGAGGTATTGAACTGGAAGTGATACTTAGACCCTATCTGCACATAAACAGTGTTCAGAAAACAAAGCATTGGCAGGTGAGATGTTTCCTTGTGTGCTATTTACTATTTGCTGCTCCCTGCTTCACTTAAGGATTCATTTGTTGACAAGGACAGTATCTCTTGGGACATTCCACCATGTGACAGATCTGGCAATGTTTGACAAGTTGTGCATACATGTAATTATGCACTTAGAACTGAACGTTCTGTGACATTAGCTTACAGCATACCTGAGCTCCTTATGTAGCACCATGTTCTGGGTTTCTGTGTCTCGCAAGCGCTGCACAATTCTAGACTCCAACAGGCTGGCTTCCAGTTTTTCTGAACTGCTGGCGAAGGCATCTGATGGAAGGGAACAAGACAAAAAAAAAAAAAAAAAAGGATCAACATAATTTCACTTTCTTTTGTTCTCCTCCGCTATTTGCCGATGTGGGCATGTGTATGAATTTACATGCCTATGTTTGTATGCGCTTAAGTCAGAAAGATTGTTGAGCTTTGCTGTAGCATTCGTTGATTCGTTGGCTTGTTTGTTAAGTGACTGACTCGGATTGCCTGATGGACTGACTGGTGGGTAGCTTGCTTTGTGAGAAGTATTCTTGTTGAGACTACAATGTGGGTTTACTTTACACTGTGCTGTTGTTGTAGTTCTTAATCACCTGCAGTTCACAGAGTACATCTTTTTTCAAACCTTATTTTTCTGTTTTCAATCTCTTTCTCAGATCACTTTACAGAGCAGATACATAAGCTTATCAGGTCAATTCAAATGAATCCAAACTGTGTAATGCTCTCAGGACAAAGAAAAAAAAGAAAGCAGCATTATCTTCTTAGTAAGAGTTTCCATCCCCTGTCTATCCTTTCTCTCTTTTTTTTCTCTCTGTTTCTTCTTCATCCCATTATCAATCATTTGTTCCTTCTCTGTGATCCCACCCACCCCCCTTCCAGAGGCAAACTGGAGACAGACCTTCTGAGGTGAGAATAAAACGCAGCATGTACATCACTGGCACAGCCCCCAGGGCCAACAGCAGGACCAGGACTTTCTTGTGTAGACGTACCAGCATCTCTGCAACAGTGCAACAACAGGCTGGTCGGGTGTCAGGTCCTGAGCTTGACACAGGTCTCAGACATTAAAGACTAAACGCTGAAAGTCCTAATATTTTTTTTTTCTTATGAGTGCTTCAAAGACAAAAATATTTCCATGGCTCTACTTGAAAACTTAAAAAAAAAAAAAAAAAAGGTAGGCAGTCATGAGAGTGCAGTCCTCCACTCAGCTCAAACAGATCCTGGATAGGACCACTGAGTCAGTTCATGAGTAGAAACAACATTACTCTTCAACCAGTTTAAGTCATGGTTGGTATTGATGAAAATAATTCCTTCCGAAGGAAAATACGAAATATTGAAAGTTCACATCACTATGAAGTTTGAATATGTCATGAAAATTATAATTTTGTAGATATCTAAAAGTTAGAGCAGTTTCACGGTGTGCATTTTCAGTGGGAAAATGGGCAATAATCTCACTGAATGCATCATGGATCTGATGCCTGATCCAGATCTGCTCCAGAGATCCACATCAGTATTTCATGAGCTCATTCTTGGGCAACACGCCATCCTTCCACCTTGGTGATTCAGTTTTTATGTAAAGAAATTGTAATATCTTGCTATACAGATCCCCAATTCTCCCTTTTGATCTGAATCCACATAAAACCTCCATGAACTCCACCTTGCCCCACATTCCCATCTTTTGCACCACGCTTTGTTCAAAATCAGGTCTGTAGTGTCTGTGTAATCTTGCTGAAAGACAAAACCAACCAACCAATGAACATACGCAGGCGAAAGCATATACACTGTTATGGATGTAACAAAAGTAAGGTGAACTGGACTGCACTGAACAGCAAAACAGTAAATAACTGAATAGTTCATGTTCACACCTCCAAACACATGCCCATAAGCATTCACAAATCGACAAACTGAAATGCACATGCATGTACAGACAAATATAATGCATCCATACAATTATCTATGTATTCCTTCTCCTCCACCCCTGACCCCTCCTCTTCCTAACCACCACTGCCTCCTCTGTGCCCATTCCTTGTCTATCTCTACTGACCTCCCTTGGATTGGAATTTTAATGTTTATTCATACATAGTCAAAAACACGAGCAAGTGGACATCCACCAAAATGCCTGTTTCAGTACAAAACAATGAATACACATTATGCACATATGGATGCATACACACATGCTCCAAAACAGATCTCAAGTGAATCAAACGGACCTGCTCACCTTTAGTACCAGTAGAGATGTGTAGAATCATGCAGTCCCATTGAATTGCCAGTGTTCCGTGGTTCACTGGGTGAACACAAGTCGGCAGTAACAGTAACAAACAATACAGGTACATAATCATTGGCAATATCCTCATTGATCTCCATACACTCTTGTGTGTGAAGAAGTACATAAAAGCAATTATCTCAAAGTAGCATGCACGTGGGAACATTGTAAGTTAGAGAAATGTACTTTTCTGTGCTTCAAGCAGAAGAGAGTACAAGGGGGTAAACGCAGATATTACCCAACTATTATCATTTATCAATGATTAATCACTGACACAGCTAACATTATCTGTGTGTAACAAAAGAAGGGGAAGTGATGGGGAGTGAAGAGTGGGGAGGAGGGATGGAGCAGGATGGAGAGGGGAGGGAATGAGAGAAGTGAAAAGGGAGGGGGTGATAGGGGAGAAGGTCAGGGGAAAAGAACCATGGCAAGTTACAAAATGACAAGTTCATATTTTTGACTTATTTACACCTTCTGTCCTGTGCTACTCTGCAACTGGCTTAATCTTTAGGCATTTCACACATTTAGCACAGAATGGTATGTATGATCAGTTCCATAGTGATGGTGTCATGTTTCCATATAATCTTCACTGCTTAACCCTGGCACACCTCTAAAAGTGTCTCCTGTGACAACGGTCATCACAAAGCTTTATAATACATAATATTACTATATACCTTCAATTGATTTTTTGTTTTTCCCTTGAGGTGGACCAGCTATGATTTGAATATATGTTGCAAGGCATGTTAAAATGAAAGACACCAGCGTTAAATTTGATGAAAGTTTTACTACAGCACTTTTTTTTTTTTTTTTTTAGACAGACTCTTATCTGCCAATGGAGATCTGACTGGCATGCTCTCTTCATTTGAAAAACTATGTTCTGACTCACTCATCTCAACACGCTGGACAGAGACCAGAAGCTACAAAATTTGTTTTACTAATTAAACTTTTTTAGGCAAAGATTTTTATGTTTTAATGGTCCTTGTCAATAAAATGTTTTACATTAATGGTCATTATGTGTTGATAATAAAAAAAGATACTGTGAGAAATGTTTCCATATCAGAGGGTCTGTGGAATATTCAAAATAATGACATTAACTGCATAGACTCCATCACATTACATCATCAATATGTGTTTGGCAGACAGCTATTCTGTCACAAGATCAAAGCAAGTTCAGCAGCAACCTTACAAACACTTATCCATCAATTTTTGACTTACTCATAGCTATCCACATCAATGTATCTGACACTAAAATTTCAGATTCTATTCCACATAAATATGCATCAGTAACGACTGACCAGAAAGGATACAAGACAGATCAACCACAAAGATGTTGCAGAAAATTTACAAAATCCCCACATCTCCAAGGCGATTGAGTGTGTTTGAGTCATTTTCTTTCATTGCTCCACCCCTTCCCCTGTTAACACTCTGAATGCAGTAATGACTTGAATGTCATGGATGTTTCTGCTTGTGGATTTTATTTGGTGTGTAGATCACATGCATATAGATGTATTAAGGCACACAGATGAACACCACATACATGCAATATTTCTTTTGGGTAATATACATTGATGATTTTTATTTCAAATGAATGTCATGTGATGATATCTTTGGTTGAGTCCACTTCTACCCCATATACATCAGAAGAGACTTTATTGATATCATACTACATACTTACTCCATCAATAGATTGTTTTTCTCCAAGGAAAGTGTGGACATTGCCCACTTTTGAACTGCTTAATTACTGAGTGACTGATGGGCTAAACTGCTTTGGCTTCTTGGATTTACACATAAAAACAAACATTCTGACAAATATTAAATGAGACAGATATACAATGACTTAGATCCAATAGAGAACAATAGATAATATCCATATTCTCCCTTCCTGAAGAAATTTGAGTCTACCGGCTATAGGAAGTTTTTGATTTGAACTTCTTTCCGTTAACCGATTGCCTTTTCTTGTGAAAAAAAAAAATTGGACACCACCTAAGCAATTATACAGCAGGTCTAAAGCTTGCTCCCTATGAATCAAAAAACACGTTGTCAATTCTATCTTCTGATGTTTTCAGAACAGTACTTGTTGGAAGAACTCGTATGAGAATCCCAGGTTACAGGGATTATCTTCAGAGTTCTTTCAAACACTAAGTCCGAATGGTACTTTGTTTTCCTACTCCTAGTATGATTTACAAATGTTCACGAAATTTTTCTCTGAAAAATCAGATACCGCCGTACAACAGTTCAAGAAGATGAGCTCATTTACATTCTTAACTACTAAAAAAAATGTTCTAAAACCCAGTAAATTAAACTGAGAACGCATATAACTTACCAAACAGTTCAGTAATGTACAGTAGTTCTTTGAGAGCAGACGCAGGCTTTAACGAGAGCACTTTAAGGAGAGCACAAGAATGGCTTCCCTTGTTGAAGAAAAAAAATGTTTTACAGTAAGCGATTGGCCATTTCTAATCACGTCAGCCAATCAAAATTTTCAATTGTTAGAGCACACATGCTGTCCTCCCCAAAACAACATCATGGCTTCGAAGTACGCGAAAGAACTTGTTCGAAGAATACAAAAGAGTTGTTGCCAACAATCCACAACTTGTTACTCAGCTAGAATCAGTGTTCAGAGTTGCATCGTACCTTGTTGCAGGTATGCGTTGTTCTATCGGTCGCATTTGTTCACTGAGAAGCCTGCTCAGTTGCCGAGCGAGAATGAGGTTGTCAGCAGAAACTGGAGACACATCTGATAGGTGTTCTACTAGTTTTTGATGAAGACTGAATCATTCGAATTTATGTCTCATTGTACAGGCCTTAAGATAAACTTCGATCGGCTGTTATCATGCAACCAGTGCTTTTTGTTTCGTCTTTTTTTTTTTTTTCCCTGTTTGGTTCAACGATTCTTCTGCATCTGTTTTTCATTTGTTCAGGTGTTGGTTTCAGTTTCGTCGAGGTGGTGTTACTGCGTGCGGACTGGTCCATATATACTAAAGCACATTCGCAAAGTTTTGAGATCATACTGCGAATGATATAACGATGATGGATGAAATTAACGTCAAAGATGGGAGAATCTCTTGACAGTTCGGAAAAAGGGTAGATCACAGATCAATAATCTCCTCATGTTGAATCTTCTCCCATACTCCCTTTGGAGTCATTGGGGCATCATGCTGAAGAACAGTTCACAAGGTTCCTCCAGCTCTGTCTGTTGTGGAATATGCTGTCCTTATCCTTAAACTCACAAATCTCTCTCTCTCTGTCTCTCTGTCTCCGTCTCTCTCTCTCTCTCTCTCTCTCTCTCTCTCTCTCTCTCTCTCTCTCTCTCTGTGTGTGTGTGTGTGTGTGTGTGTTGTTGTTGCTGCTGTTGTTGTTGTTGTTGTTGTTGTTGCAAAGGACAGAAGCGTACTAAAATTAAGTACCAAGGATTTAAAACTTCTAACAATAAGTGCAATAACCATCCACAGTGGATGAATTGCTGTTCTAAGAAATAGAAATAAAAGAGTCACTGGTATTGTCATGATTATCATTTGAATTTGAACACTACTGAGAAGCATTGGATACGAACAGCACCACCAAAAGATATTAGAGAGAATGATCATTGAACAGCTGGCAGTCCTTCAATGACACATTTCTGACTTTCACCCTCTTTCTCTGTGTGTATTTCTCTTTCACATTCATGTGGGGGTATTAACATCACATGATCCATGCACCTGGTATTTATCAAATTTGGTCTTCTTTCATCACATTGTACAACTGCAATCATCAGCATTGGGGAGAGGAAGAAGGTGGGAGAGAGGAGGTTACTACTTGTAAGTAAAGAGAAATGGGAAGAGGGGGGGATACTGTTCAGTGATTGCCTTCTCATGCTTGATGCTTGTGGACAGAATCAGCCGACAAAATCTGTAGAGTGATTCCAGTGCTAAAAGGCACTGGATATTCTTGACCTAAACCTCATGACTTTGTAACTTGTATCTTCCTTTCATTATTTTTGTCAAGTTAATCTGCTCAGCTGTGCTTGTTTTGTTATTTTCTTCCACTAGTTCCAGTAATCAAATTCAGGAAATACTTCTTAACATTTTAGGGCACTGTGAAGAAGAGTTTTTATTTACATTTGGTACAGAGATAGCACAAGTAATGTTAGAAACTGATACTGCAAACTTGATGCATCAATGCAAATGTGTAAATAAAAACAGGCACCCTTGTGATAGGAGCCAATGGAATTACTAAAAGTCAAGTTCTGTGATCCAACAACCCAATTTTCTACAATCAGCATCCAGTAAAGCAAAACCTAAATTTGTGAGCAGTGCCAGTGGCCTGTATTTTTTCTGTATTAATTTTTATGTCATCTGAACCGGTAAAAAACATTTGTTATTTAACTATGAAGATAAACACTGTAGACCTGTAACCAAATGGGAATGATATTCCACATTTTAGGAATTCGGTCCGCAGCTGGGCTTTTTTTCTCATACAGCAGCATTACTGCACCCCATTGGCAGAGGTTAACTGACGTGACATGACTTATTCACACACACACACACATACACACACACACACACACACACACACACACACACACACACACAGGTGTATACACACACATACATGTATGCATACATACGCGTACACACACACACGCATGCACACACACACGCATGTGCACACACACACACACACACACACACACACACACACACACACACACACACACACACACCTTTGTGCATGCAGTGACGTATGTTTGTTGCAGGCCGCTTCAATGACTCCCAGGTGTTATCAGAGCTGTTCTACACCGCCTCCAACCTGATTGTGATGCTCAATGATGCCATCCTGAGGAAGAAGGCTGTCATTGATGGTGCCATTCCTAAGACAGTAAGTTCTCAGCTCTGCTCCCTTTTGTTCTTCCTGTATGTTAAGTTCTCTCTTTCTCTTTTTTTTTTTCCGAGCCGGTGAAGTCCTTGAGCTACACCTGTTTCCAGCAGATTATAATGTATTTTAAGATTAACTCTCATGCTTTCACTACAAATCAAAAAGCAACAATAAGTAATTGCATCATTGCATGGGCACAAGATCAATATAAAAATGCTAATTCTGTTTGATTAACATCAAATACATGTTGATTTACTTTGTTTGTAATGCTTTCGAGTGAATTAATGCCATTTGTGATGCTTTCAGTATTCAGTTTTGACATAGTCATTAAGGTATCGTGTCTGAGATAAGAAATACCTTCAGTAAAAGCAAAGCTGCATTGTCACCTTATTAGTTGTATCCAGAGAGTTCTTAGTAACAAATAAACCAAGTCTGGGGGCATTTGTTTTCCGTTAGGTATAACCATCATACATTGTAAGCATGATTGCTCATCACCTATATTCAGCTGTACAGTGTCATTTAGCTCTAGTTATATACTTAAAAAATGACATGAAAAAATGTCATGCAGAAAAGGACATGATTACATTAACACAAAAAGACTCAGGTCGAGCTTGTGTTCATCTGGTGGGGTGCTCAGGAACATGCCAGATGTCTCTGTGTGTGTCAGTATGTCTGTATGAGAGTGCAAGAGTGTGTGTGTGTTCATGTGAGTGAGTATGGTTTCACTACCCTATTTTCTGGTAAAAAAAGGATTAATGCTGTGTCACGGGTGAGTTAGTATGGTTAAATTACCTTCTTTTCTGATAAAATAGAATCTGTGCTGTGGCATATGATCGTCTAGAACACATCCCAACATTACAACTACAACTGTGCGTGGGCAGACGACCACCCAGAAGCAGTTGATGCGCATTGTGACGGTGCTGGGTATGTGGAGGTGTTCATTGAGATGACAGCACTGCGCCTCTGGGGACAAACTGGACGCTGGGTCGCCATCACTGCCATTCAGATTGCCAAGTCAGTCCATTGAAAAAGAAAATCCTTTCAGGAAGTGCTTCTGTTCATACTACTTTTTTCAGTTGTAAATTAAACGAATAGGAAAAAGATGGGGTTTTTTTTTTTTTGTTGTTACAGCATCAATGTTTTCAATTCTTTCAGGAAAATCAAGAAATTTGAGTAGAACTTATAGAGGTCAGATTGTAATAAAATAGTAAAAAAAAAAAAAAACCAACCCAACCATACAAAAAAATGTTATTTCCAGAACCTCGTCCTAGTTATAAATGCATAACAAAGCATATTGTTGCATTTTGTTTTATTTTCTTGACTTATTTTTGGACAAGCCTGTTGTGGAATTTGTCTAGTATTATTCTGGGTAGCCTAAGTACTGGCAAAACATAATTAACAGCTGCTCAGAGTACAGTCCGTTATTGGTTCCCAGTTCTTTCTTGCTAGCCCCTTTTTTGGTCAAACCAAACAGGGATGTGCTAAGTACGTATATTATACATGTAGAATGGGAAAATGTTCAAAATGATTTATATACATTGTTAGTGTGATTTTAAATTACTTTGTATTTTCATTCTAAATTGGCAGGTCATTTATGTACCCAAAATTGTGGCTGCACACCAAGATTTCAAAAATTTGTGTTTAAAAGATGTATTTCATAGTGTTTTGTTTTGTTTTAATTGTGAACACGCTCGCACTCCTCCTGTTGTTCCCTATCCACTCTCATTCTAGGTGTCTTTCCATCCCTTGTTGCATGTATCAGTGCCTAATGTTTCAAGCTTACTCAAGCTTCTCCTACCATGCAAGTTCATTTGTACAAGGTGAATTTGTGGCACTGTTCAGAAACATGGTTCATAAGATTTCTGACTTTTGAAACAAGAAAAAATAAGTGTGTAATTTATGCATAGGCTTGTATTTTTATTTCCAGTTGTTTGCCTCTGCTGTTTTGCTGCATACTGAAATAATTTACAAATTATGAAGGTTTGACAGGTTTTGATTTTTTTTTGTTTTTTGTTTGTTTGTTTTGTCTCTTTGTCTTTTGGATCGTTCACTAGTATTCTGGTGAAGGAAGATGTCACAGTTCCTGTCTGTGCATATGTGAAGATTGTGTTTTAGAATAAAAAATATATGCTGGCATTTTTCAGACTTCTTTTCTGCGCTAGGTTTTAAATCATTATGTGACATATGGAGGGATATAGGTCAAGCCTGTCAGCCCAAGTGTCATAGACTTGGTAGCATGACACCTTGATTATCAGCAAGTCTGTCTGACATTTGCAGAATAGAACATAGCAAAAGGTTTGGTTTCATATATATATATATAGAACTGAGCTTAATCAAAGTAAAAGTTCTGCATTTTCATTGTGATGTAAGTGGTGTGATGGGGTGCAGTTTTCATATTTGTGGCAAGTGATTTGAAAAAAGAAAGTTGAATTGTAGTTGTCTTCCAGGTGTAAAGTGAGTGATGATGAGAATCAGTGAAATCTGTGGCTGAGGTATTGTGCAGTATGAGCTGTAGTGTGGTTTGATGACAGTTAGTATTAGTCATGGAGACCACACCATAGTGACTTGTTATAGATGTAGCACAGTATGATGAGGATGAGTGTTATAGGTGAAGATGACTCCAAAGGAGCATGTTGCCTACCTGTGGTGCAGTATAATGAGGATGAATGTTGGTGATGGAGATGATTCCAAAGTTCCATGTTGCAGAGCTGTGGCGCGGTACCTCCTGTTGGTGCACTTCAAGGCAGGAATACAGCCAGTGCCTCCCATCTGTCCCCTAAACCGTCGACATCATCTGACGGAAAAACATGCCAATGAGGACAATGAATTCCAGGTGAGATGATGCACTCAGGGCTTTAGACTTTGAGCTTTAGCTCATTTTATTACTTAAGGATAACAGATTTCATCAGTGTACCCCAGGTTATCAAAGCTAGGCTATTCAACCTTGTTCAGAATAATAGAGAAATAACTATGATCATGAAAATTCAGTAATGACATGAAAAATGGGAAAATAAAGAAATAGTACAACACCCAGCAGTGGGGGACATCCGTGCATGCAGGCTCAGTGATTAAGCACTTATTGGCATCAGGGGGGTTCAGGACGTGAGGCTCTCTTGATCGTAGGATCAGAACAGGCACCACTGAATACCACTGCAGTGACACAGCAGCAGTGCAGTGTCTCCTCTGGTGGATTGCACAAAGATGGCCTGACAGTATTGATTGTCTTTAAGCAGAGGCTTGGCACTGAGATAATGACAGACTGAATCTGAACCTAGCTGTGCACTGGTTGTTTGGAATGACCAGCATGGCAGTAGTGCAGCTGATTTGATTGAAAGATGAGACAGAAAAAAAAGAAAAAAAAAAAAAAAGGTGCCCAATTTAAATCCAAGTAGACTATCAATCTAAGTTTGCAGACTAATGCCTTTTGGTTTTGACTTTTTTAAAAAAAAAAAATCCCAGTAGATTGTCAAGTTAATGAACTCTGCAAATGAAAGCCTTTTTTTTGTTTGTTTGTTTTCCCCTCCTTTTTCTTTTATCTTGGGGAAAACATGAATTACAACATATTTATTTACTTTGGTTTACATACAGTTTCATTATTTGAGTTGGCTCGTAAAATAAACGAAGAAACGGAAAACTCAATTTTAACCTGAGATGAGAGTTGTTGACTGTCAGAGTTCTCTCCTCATGCACTGCAAGCCAGTAGTTTCTGTCTGTTTGCATTTGGCAGAGTGAGGAACTTCTTTCCAACTGTTTTTTCCCAGACAACAGTGACACACCGCGCCCTATAAAGGGATGAACATGAAGAGATAGACCAGTCTGTTGATTCAGTGTAGGTATTGTTTTTCATCCGTATTTCCCTTTTGGTAGAAGGTTACAGAGGATGGCACTCTGTTATTCCTTGAGATTTTACTAGCTGAAAAACAGAACCACCGAAAAAAGAATTCAGTTAAAAAATTTGTTTTTTAAAACAAGCGCTGTATGAAGGTATGCTTGACGGCTATTGTGTGATGGAGCTGGAAAATAGAGATGATGATGCAGATGATTCTACATTGTCTGAACTTGTCAATAGAGAAAAGACTGAAGCAGTAACAAAGCATTTCTCTGCTTCATCACCCAGTGTTTACAACTTATAAGGCAGCAAAGTGATTAATTTCACATTTACAATCTGTAATGATGTTTACTATATAGATTCTCTCCCTGAGTTTCTGTTGTTTTTTTTTTTTTACTTGGTGTTCACGCAGTTTTCAGTTAGATTTCATTGAGGTTTGTGACTGGCTAATTGAGCCAAGTCTTGTGTGTATCTTATCTTCTTTGCAGTGGACACCTAGGAGCAGCAAAATGGATGCATTTCCCAGGGCACGAATATATAAGTTACATGGAAATAAATATAGATTGTGTGTTTGGATGATGTAGTTTTTTTGTTGTTGAAGGTTGAAAAAAAGGAAGAAATTTGGATCTTTGTTCTTTTCATTTTTCTTTCTCATTTATTCTACATTCATCTTGGGGAAAAAAAGAAATGTATTTGGAGGTCTGTACTTTCTGTCCTTAAATTGATTTCAGCTAAGACTGAGATGGAGGAGAATCCTCAAAGACTTTGCTGATCATCAGTGCCGTATAGTTCATTCTTATACTTATTTTGCCTGCAAGGCGGTTAATGTGTGTGAGATATAACAACACTTCTACAATGACAACAGTAAAGTTGATCTGTATGCTACACTATTATTTGAGCGAGTTACAGTCAGAACTGTCCTTTAACAGGATTCAAAGGAAAGTAATTCTGACGTGGCAAATGGATTCAAAGTGCCTGTCACAGTGACCCTCAAACGATCAGGCAAAATGATGAGGACTCTAGCAATGAGTAAGTACTGCTTTGGAATTGTTGTGCTAGCATTTTTTGTTTGTTCTGTTTTCAGTTCTTTTACGTTTTTCATGTGTCATCCTCAGACTGTTTTGGATCTTGTGTCTTTTCTTGCATGTATGGACTTTTAGTTCTACATGTAGAACGACTTTCTACAGATTGTGTATTGTTTTTATGTGTGTCTGTTTGTGTGTTAGAATGCAGAGGGAGAAAGAGAAGGGGTCAGCTTTTATATGTAGAATTTTATTGGATTTTTTCATGTGTGTTGCTCTGCGTGCAGTGTGTGTGTGTGTGTGTGTGTGTGTGTGTGTGAGTGCACTAGCGCATGCATGTGTGCATCCATGTGTTTGAGTGAGAGATAGAGATGGATTTTATTTTGATCTAGTTTTGTGTCATGTGTGTTCAGGGGAGTGTGAATGAGCTTTCATTGTACATGCTTTTACTGTATGTTTGCAGTCTTTAGTTTTTCATAGTTTTGTTGTAATTGTTGCATTTTGTTTGCTTTTCATAGTGTTGTTGTAGTGTTATATTTTGTTTTATGCTACTGTGAAGGTTGTGCTGTCATATATAAACAGGAGGTGTACGTTTGTCAATGTGGATGTTTGTCACTGTGGATGCTTGTCACTGTGGATGTTTGTCACTGTGAATATTCGTCACTGTGAATGTTTGTCACTGTGGACATTTGTCACAGTGGATGTTTGTCACTGTGAACATTTGTCACTGTGAACATTTGTCACTGTGAACGTTTGTCACTGTGAATGTTTGTCACCGTGAATGTGTGTTCAGCACCCCCGCAGCTGAGCCACAGGGACTGGCGACTGCCCAGCATGGAGACCCAGGAGAAGAAGACTGCCAGAGAGAACCTGTTTCCCTCCCCTCTCAATTCACAGCGCCTGTGGGGAGAAACATTGCACATTGCCAAACCCCTGGTGCACTGTATCCTTGTCTTGAAGAGTGCGTCATGTTCAGGGTGTTCTGCCCACACTCTATGTTTACGCTGTTAACAGTATTTTGACCAAGTGCCTACACAGTAAGGTACGTGTGAAAAAGAAGAGACAAGAAGTATATGAACGAATCATACCTAAGCATTCTTGTTTTGACCTTACAGACATGAGACATGTTTTTGTTTTTTTTCTCTCATAGGTCAGCAGATATTACTGTTTAAGCTCAAAATGCTCTGAAAGAAACACCTTCAAAGAGAGCACTATCATTATCATATTGTTGTTGCCAGTTCAGTTCTTGCTCTTTTTCCAGTTTGTCAGAATTATTTGGGGTGCAACAAACAGACCAAAAGAATCTTTATCTCCACTACGTGGTATTATTGGAAGTTCTGCAGTACTGTTAACAGTTTACTTTGTGCTGTAAAAGAGCAGAACACTCTTGCCTTCAAGATAGTTTCATTTTATTCTCAACAGTGAAACAGGTGTTTTTCTTCAAAAAGAAGTTTTTGTTGTGAGAAAAGGCATTTCTTTGGGACAGATAAATATGAGGAAAAAGTGAAGGCATGAACCATGCTTATGAAAAAATTATCTGAAGACCTGTTTGTTTGTTTACATAGCATAATCAAAATTTTGATTGTTTCAGACAGATCACAAACATGGTAGTGTGTGAGTTTGAATGTTTGTCTTTTCATTTTTTTTCCCCCCCCCCCAAAAAAACAGGAGAAAAAAAGCAGGCACATTGTTTTCTTTGATTGTGGAAAGTATCTAGTCTGTACCTGTTTGGTCTGTCGTCATGGAAACCCTGGCTGATCTCTGGAGGGCTGGATGTCAGCAGGTGAGGAGACATTGGAAGTGATCACAGTAATATGTGTGTGTGTGTGTGTGTGTGTGTCTGTGTGTGTCTGTGTGTGCGTGTGTGTGTGTGTGTGTCTGTGTGTGTGTGTGCGCGTGTATTTGTATGTGTGTGTGCGCATGCGTGTGCGTGTGTGTGCATTTGTGTGTGCGCGTGCACGTGCGTGTGTGTGTGTGTGTGTGTGTGTGTGTGTGTGTGTGTGTGTGTGTGTGTGTGCTTGCGTGCGCGTGCGCGTGTGTGTGTGTGTGTGTGTGTGTGTGTGTGTGTGTGTGTGTGTGTGTAGGTGGAGGGATGGGGTAGGTGGCGGTGTGGCATGGGACATGATATGTACACACATATTTACAGAATACAAAGTCATTTATAAATTTTTTTTGTTAACCTGTGTTGATATGTTTCAGTTTTTACTTACTTTTCTGAACATTGCATATGTGTGTGTGTGTGTATGCCTGTGTGTTTGTGTATGTGCATGTGTGTGTGTGTGTGTGTGTGTGTGTGTGTGTGTGTGTGTGTGTGTGTGTGCATATTTTTGTTTTGCCTTTAAATCCAGCTTGTGTCTGCTGGGAGATCCCAAAGACCTGAACATGAATGAGCAGGGAGAGATGCGCAGGCGATGTATGATGCTGCTGCTCTACTTGCTGCGATCACCGTTCTATGACAGATATTCACAGTGAGTGAACACGTCACCTTTGTTGGGTACATTCATAAACATAGTGAAGACATGCCATGAGAAAAGTGAACTTAATTGCACAAGAGAGAACCGAGGCACAGAGTAAAAGTCTTTGTGTAGCATCAGTAAGCTCATTAAGAGCTAAATGAGCACAAACATGTATAGTGACTTGGAATAGTGTGTGTACAGCAAAGGCATAAGTGTTCAACCTTCCAGTTATTCTGATATTACTCTATTTTGATAACTATTTCTTGGACCACAAAGTGAGTTTGAAAAGAAAAGGAATCCTGATTTAAGAAAATGTTATTGAAAAATAGGCAAGTAAGAGGTATGAGAACCAGTTTTGAAAAGGGTAATATTCAGTGTCGCCAAGTAAAGTCTTGATTAATGTCCAGCACATGGCAGAGAACTAATGAACCAAAGGATGTTCTCTTTGAAGATGGCTTTAAACAGACACCTATATGCTTTCAGTGACAAGACAAACTTGCCCCAATGACTGGTCACTGAAGGCGGTAGATTTGAGAGGCTGGTGCATGCAGGGATTGGGCGTGAAAACCTGACAAAAAATGGTTCACAAATTAAAAACATTTTTTTTTAAGAGAAATCGTCTGCCTTGGATTATACAGTCCATGTTTGTCAAAAGCTGTATTTAAATGATAGAGAGGGTCATTCATGGTGAACAAAAAACAATTTTTTAAGAAGAGAGTCGTCTTCCTTGATGATACAGTCTGTAGAAAGCTCTGTTCAAATTATTGGAAGGGTCGTTCATGGTCAACTGACAACATTGTTTTTTCAAGAGAAATTGTCTGTCTTGATGGTACAGTCTGTGTTTTTAGAAAGCTCTGTTCAAATTATAGGCAGGTTTATTCATGATGAACTAGAAACATGTTTTGAAGAGAAATCGTCTGCCTTGACAGCGCAGTCCATGTTTGTAGAAAGCTGTATTCAAATTATAAGAAGGGTCATTCTAAAAGCGCTAAAAAGCTAAAAATGGCATTTTGAAGAGAAATTATCTGCCTTGATGATATAGTCCATGCTTTTAGAAAGCTGTATTCAATTTATAGGAGGGTTATTCATGATGAACTAGAACAATTTTTTAAAGAGAAGTCGTCTCTGCCTTGACGATACAGTCCGTGTTTTAGAAAGCTGTATTTCAAATCATAGGGAGGGTCGTTCATGGTGACCTAAAAAAACCATTTTTTTTAAAAGAGAAATTGTCTCTGCCTTGATGATACAGTCCATGTTTGTAGAAAAATCTGTTCAGATCATAGGAATGCTCATTGTTCAGATATAGGAACGCTCATTGGTGGTGAACTAAAAACAATTTTTGAAGAGAAATTGTCTCTGTCTTGATGATAGAGTCCATATTTGTAGAAAGCTTTTTTCCAATTAAAGGGAGGGTCATTCTTGGTGAACTGAACTGTTTGTTGTTTGTTTGTGTGGAGAGTGAGGAGGTTGCTGTGGTTTGTCTTCAGGGCAAAGATTGTCATGTTGCTGAAGCTGGTGGCTGACAATGTGCCTGGCATGTCCATGCTCATGAGTAAGTCCTTGACCTTAGCCATGGGTTAGCTCTGTGTGTGTGTGTGTGTGTGTGTGTGTGTGTGTGTGTGTGTGTGTCTGTGTCTGTGTGTGTGTGTGCTTGTGTATGTGTGTGTGTGTGTGTTTGTGTATGTGTGTGTGTGTGTTTGTGCACTCACACACGTTTTGTGTGTGTGTGCATATGTGTGTGTGTGTGCATGCGCATGTGTGTGAGTGTGTGTGTATGGGCATACTTGTGTGTGTAAGTGTTAAATGGCATGTGCATGCTGACATATGTTCCTAATGCTGATATGGTCTATCTAGAACAGTCATGCAGGCACATTTTAATTTACATATATTACCAATGATGTAGAAAATATTGAGATATTTCCCACTGAGGAAAATGTTCCAATCAAACTGGATTTTTCTATGAAATATCACCAGAGACATTTACTTGTTTGTTTTTGTCATGTGCAGAGTTTTGTCCGACTCATCAGACTTTGGGTTATTGTTTCACCATTCAAGGTCTATATGACAGAAGATATGGTCAAAATATTCCAGTTTAGTGGTTCAGATATTACACAAACCCAGTTTCTTCATTTTTTTTTATCCATTGTCAAGAAAAAGGTATACCTGAAGATCTCTGGGTTTCAAGCTTGCCTTTAGGTATATTTTTTTCAGGACACTGGATCAAAAATGAAAAAAAAGAGACTCTGCATTGCGCAAGATCCGAACCACTGACCTGGGATATTCAGGCGATGTAAGTAAGTGTATGATCTCCAAGGTCACTACAACACAGATTCTGCACAGAATTTGTTCTTGTGGCTGGTGGTGTCAAACTGTAAAAGATGTACCTTGCCTGCAGCTGAGGCCTGTTGTGTGTGTGGTGAGAATCACAGCTGGTGTGGTGTTGGTTTCAGGACCTCTGCTGGACTACATTCCCCAGTGGCAGAAGGTTTACTTCTACATTTGGTCAACGTAACACAACCATTTCAGACTTCCTGCAATTCATTTGTATGTGTATACATGTGCACTTGTGTTTGAGTGTGGACATGGATGCATTGGTGCATTTGGTGTTTATCACTGTGTGTGTGTGTGTGTGTGTGTGTGTGTGTGTGTGTGTGTGTGTGTGTGTGTGTGTGAGTGATGCTTTTAATTTTAATATATCAGGCATGTATTTGTTGATAAGACCATCGAAAATATGGGATATTGCATGAAATTTGTCAAAAGACTTTAATTTGACAGAGGATGATTAGCAGTCAGAATATATTGGCTTCAAGGGGATGAAGGCATTATAGATCTGTTAGAATAAACAGGCCCAGACTTATTGACATTGAATATAAGACAAGTCCAGACGGCGCCAAATTATGTAGCTTGGTGTGTACATGTTGTTCTGCATGTTGCTGCTGATGTTCATAACTGACCCCTGTGGTCAGTGGCCTGCACAGAGAGGATCAGAACTTCTACAGAACACTGAGGCCAAGTCACCATCACGTCTTCAGGGCTGCTTGTCCCATTAAACAAGACACCCGGAACAGAAAATGTATTATGGTAGTCCCAGGTTGGTGAGATCATGTTCAGATATTTTCAGGATTGGTAAGAGTTGATTGGGGTAATTTTTAGTATCCCGTCATCTAGGTTAAAACACAGTTCTGTTTGTTGTTCACTTTCCTTCATAATTTTTTCTTCTTATCATTACAGGAAAGAAAGTCAGTATCCAAAAAAAGTATTTTTTTTTTTTTTTTTTTTACTTGTCATTTTTTATGCAGAATCTGAAAAAAGACTATCACAGTTACCAGGTTTGTGTGAATGTGAAACAGTTTGATGCTTATGCCTTTGGCCAGATGGGGGCATTTGTGACTACGGGCGGCAAGTGAAGTAAGATATTTGCCAGACATGGCCAGCTTGTCTGTGGAATGGCTTGTTTGCCAGTCAAAGCTGGCGACAAAGTCGATCAGATTTTTTGAATAATGAGCCTAGATTGCATTGAGGACAAAATGTTACGAATCTGTCATTAGATGTCAAGGTGGGAATTGTCTGTGCCTGTCCACTTTTTGATGCCACCAATATCACATCTCACATGCAGATGTGCTGATTTCAATGACTATGGATCCAGATTCGTCAGATTCAGAATAAAGTTTATCAGAAAAGGCCAGATAGATCAGCTTCCGGCTTGTGCAATGTCTCTGTTGTTTCTTTGGTGGTACAGACATCATCACCTCACAGCAAGATATCTGACAAAGTCTCATGATGAAAAAAGCACAGTTCAGAAACTCTGTAGTCAGGAAGTTAACAAAAGCTTTGAAAGTAATTTCTTGTCAGGTTTGCTGTATCAACAGTGCATAGGAGAGAAAAATAATTTGAAGTATTTGATTGAACATCAAATTATTTTTCTCTCCGATTATGCTTTGTTTGTTTTTGAATTCTTGTATTTTGGTTGCCTTTAAAGAAGGTCATTAATACATTTGTTTGTGAGTTTATGCATGAAAAAGTAGATGATCTTTATAGTGTCTGATCATTGACATGGAAATAAATGATGGCACGTTTTGTGGATGTATGTGATTTCCAGACTGACTTTACACAGAGTAAAGCTTTTTTGCTGACTTTAAATGAATTTAATTTTAACGTAATTGAATCCTGTACTCTTGTTTGTCAAACAGTAAGTTTATGGCATAGCTTTCCTGTAAATGCTATAGGGATTCGTGGAGCTTTCTGAGAGATGCGTGTCTTCTGCACAAAATCCACCGGTGACCTCTTTTCCTGCCAGGCTGCCTCTTTGGACACTCTGTCTTACTCTGTTATGCAAATTACACAATTCCATGGTTATGATTGTATGTATTTATCTGTGTGTGTGTCACCATGTTTGTTTGTATTTGTGAATGTTTCAGTGCTAGCGTTTCACAAAACGGTGGAAATGGTCCGTCTCTGGCCAAATTATTGGCTGTCTTTGTGACACCAAATGGATATTTTACCTACATGTGTCCACCAAAATATTTTTCACTGAAGTTTTTTTTTTTTTTTTCTGCCCACTCACGGACAATGGGGGGATATATAGTGTTTTAGATTCTTGTAGGATAATTGTGCATTGCATCATATCTTTTATTATGATTCCACGGTTTTTTGAAATTGTCTTTAATAATATTTCTGCAACTCCTGAAAGGTCTTGCCACACAACTCCACACACAGGTATGTCTCTCTAAGATGTGTGTGCTGTGGGTAGGCAGAACAGTTGAAGGCAAAGGGGGAGGGGGGGGGGGGGGTGCACACCCTGTGCTATCAACACATTTTTGTGCATACCAAGTGGCTGTCTGGAGACATGTAAGTGTGAGAGAATATGGTATTGCCATCAGAGGGTCTTTAACCTTTCTTTACTCATAAGGTCATGGAACTTTCAAGACAAAGATAAGGCTTTCATGATTTTCCTGTTATTAATGCTAAAGGTTTAGAGATAATGCAGTGAAGTGGGGTCATGGTACACTTTTAGAACTGGCATTGCTTTAGTGTTTCATAGTGATAAATGAAATGTATTACAGTTCTTATTGATAGTCTGATCCAGTCTCAGGTTACTGAGAACAATCCTCATGGCTCACACTGACAGGCGATTGATCTGCTGTTCACTTGCTTGATACTCAAGAGTAACTCTTGGTTGTGTCAGCCAGGCATGGAGAATATTTTCCTTGTACATTCCTATCCAGACAAATTCCCATACATTAACATATACTTGATGTGAAACAGACATCATACCCCAAGGAACTTGTCACCAAGATACTAATGTTATTGCTTCGCAGACCACATGAAAGCCCAAGATATGGGATGGGAAATACTGTGTAAATGAATAAATATTGGATCTATGTGTTGGTAACTGTGCCATGGAAAATGTGAAAATTTTGTTTGTTTCATATTTTTTGTTTCTTTCTTTCTTTCGTGTGAAAACATGTTCTAATGACAAGACCGTCACTATCCCTGTGTGGTGTTTATGAATATCGTTTGCCGATTCATGCATTTTGAGAGGCAGTCTATGGAAAGTTCTGGTGGGTGTTGGGTGAAAGGTATTCAGATTAAATTTCTGGTGGTATTCAGAGGAAAAGTGGATATACATAGTCTTTTCATTTCTTTTGGACTGCATTGCTTTAGCTTTTGAAATATGTTTTGAAACCAAATACTTTGATAATGCATTACTATTATTTGTGTGATTCTGTGTGTGGAAAAAATTAAGAGACTTTTTTGTTGTTCTAATGCCCTCTCATCTTCCATGCCACTGTAGAGACGTTACCCCCAACTGTAATTCCCTTAACACACCCCCATCCAGGTTTGTCCCATCATAGTACCAGCTCCAGCACCACAGCAGCAGTCAACATAGTCGTCATCAATCAACCCACCAAAGGAGACACACCCTGGACAGTGTTCAGTGGTGCCTGCTCTGATCTAACATGGACAAGACACTAGATACTAGCTTCCCACTGATACCAGTAGCTGTTTAGTATGTGGAGCCAGCCAGCGAGGTTCCCGTCCAGAGGGTACCACTGTGACCGTCACAGCAGTGTCCATGAGCTTGCTGATACAAATGACTTTGAAAGAACCGACCAAGGACATGAAGGAGTTAGGAAATAAACATTTAGGTCACCACAAGAGCAGGGCATGAGCGGCCACAGAATTCGAAAGTTTTTTTCATGATCATCACCGAGGATGAGAATGATGAAAAAGATACTATGGACTACCGTTCTGTCTGGTTAGAGACATATGAACAGGCTGTTCTCTATACTTTCTTCCATGAAAGATCAGAGTGTCTGTCAAGCCCCAAAGATAGAGGGCACTTGCTGTGTTGGACAGGAAATTTGAGCAGTACTCTCAAAAAGGCATCCACTTAAAGGATGAAAGTCGACTGTGTGGTTCCGCATACTTCCTGTCTGACTCCGTAGTACAATTAACATTAGCTGAGGCCAGAAATTCCCACAAATAAATGTACGAGATTGAAGTCAAACCCACAGCCTCTCCCAGTCCACTGTTTTGTGATGCTATCCATCTTATCACTGTAGCTGTTCTTTTCTGATAATGTTGATATGCGCATATGATTTTGGCATTTTCTTTATTGCTTGTATTATTGCATTGTGATGACATGTTCACAAGATGATGTAGAAGCCTTGTTGGTTTGTATCACCACAAGTTCCTGTGTAGAATGAGAACATGTACATATTTGTGTGAAGTTGAATCGTTTTTATGTATGAAAAACTGTAAAAGAATAAACAATGAGAGTGGGCTGACTTGATCAAGAATTGTGCTTTATCATAATAAAACAAATCTATGAAAAATTCCTGAAAAGAATAATCAGTTTTCCTTGTGTATGTGTTTGACTGTTGACCAGTGAGGTGATATAATGTGTTTGATTACTGACCAGAAAGACAATATAGTGATTATGGACCAGTAAGGCAATACAGTGTGTCCGATTCTTGACCAGCAAGGCTATTCAATGTGTTTCATTATTGATCAGTAAGGCAATACAATGTGCTTGATTATTGACCAGTAAGGCAAAATACAATGTGTTTGATTATTGACCAGTAAGGCAAAAAACAATGTGTTTGATTATTGACCAGTAAGGCAGTATGAGTTTGATTATTGACCAGTAAGGCAAAAAGTGCTTGATATTGACCAGTAAGGCAAAAAAACAATGTGTTTGATTATTGACCAGTAAGGCAGTATGAGTTTGATTATTGACCAGTAAGGGAATAGTGTGTTTGATTATTGACCATTAAGGCAGTACAGTGTGTTTTGATTATTGACCATTAAGGCAATACAGTGTTTGATAATTGACCAGTAACTTGAGTAAGGCAATACAGGATGTTTGATTTTTGAACAGCAAGGCAATACAGTATTTCACTTTTGACCCAGTAAGGCAATATAATGAGTTTGACTATTGACCATTTTGGCAATACAGTGTGTTTGACTATTGACCATTAAGGCATAAAGTGTGTTTGATTATTGAACAGCAAGACAATACAGTGTGTTTGACTATTGACCAGTAAGGCAATAAAGTGTGTTTGATTATTGAACAGCAAGGCAATACAGTGTGTTCGACTATTGAGGTCATGACCAGTAAGGCAATAAAGTGTGTTCGATTATTGAACAGCAAGGCAATACAGTGTGTTCGACTATTGACCAGTAAGGCAATAAAGTGTGTTTGATTATTGAACAGCAAGGCAATACAAGTTTGACTATTGATTATTAAGGCAATACAGTGTTTTTTGACTATTGACCAGTAAGGCAATACGAGTTTGACTATTGACCATTAAGGCAATACAGTGTGTTTGACTATTGACCAGTAAGGCAATGTGAGTTTGACTATTGACCAGTAAGGCAATACAGCGAGTTTGATTATTGACCAGTAAAACAATACAATGTGCAAAGTATGTCACACTGGCAACAGTAATACAAGAAAAGCCCTGGGTTATCATTCCACAAGGTCATCAGTCCATTGGCGATACTGAAGCAGTGGTTAGTGGTACATGGTGCAGGGGGGAAGTGGAATCACATTAGAAGCGTGACATACTTGGGAGTGATCAGCCCTGGTCAACTGCTACCCACAGTTGTACAATGTACATCAGGCTCAGATGGGAAGAGTGGATCCACATGAACCGTATCATCAGTTTCAACCACTTAACAAAGGCATCTTCGAGTGTTACCCAATTTTTTTTTTTTACTACTACTGATGGTGAATCTGTAATTTGCACATGGGTGGCACACTATATATGATAAGAAAGGAAACAGAACACAGCCATGGCATGTTGTCTTAGAGCTGATTTCGATCATCACTGATCATCTCATTCATGCACTCATAAAAGTTTTCTCAAATTCCCAGACCTTTCATGACCAACACTCTTCATGAACTTAAGTTTTAATTTCCCATTCTCATTCATAACTTTGGTGAACTTGTGTCCAGCCCTCTGTTGTAAATTTAAGAAAGCAACTGTTATGATAGTTGTTGATTTGGGGCTGTAAAGCTTGGTATCCCATGCATGCTGGATCCCGTCCGACATCAATCAACTCATCAAACATGATCAGGTAACAATGCTTCTTCCCCTCATTCAGCTGCACCATATAGCTCCCTGCGGACTACTGGTGCTGTGACTGTGACTGTTCAGCTCTGGATGTGGCTATGTATGGAAATCAAAACTACTGGTCTGGAAATCACGCATTGAAGATGAGATGGAAAAAGCCCAAATCACTCCACAGTAAGACAGTCATACTAAACTGGTGAGATTTTATCAAACCTCAAAATTTTTTTTTTTTTTCTTTTTGGTTTTTCAAATACAAATGCTCACAGAGAGGGAAAATGACCCACCCTTTCATTGATAATGGAGAATGATCTTAATTCCTTGATACCATGAACCTAGTACCTGCAGCGATTTAAAACAAGCATTGTTTGATAAACATTCGTGATGAAAAGTGATCTTAAAAATCTTGTATTAAAAATCTTCAAATTCTCCTGTGAAATTCACACTTTACAAACTGTTTCAAACTTTTGATTTAGAAAACCACCTGAAGTGGACCAAACCACAGTGGTCACTATTCAGCTTCTTTGATATAACTTTTAATTTGGTGATGAACATATTCATTAAGAAGTCAGTTACACTGAAAATAGTTTCCATGCCTGTATAACAATCAGTTGGGTACAAAGTCGACCCTTATCTGGCCGTGTGCCACAAAATGAGACTGATTTGATTGGTGGTGCCTGCTCTGCTCTGATCCAACATAGGCAGGACACCACCTACTTGGCCTCACTGACAGCAGTAGCTGCTTAGTCTGTGGAGCCAATGTGAGCAAAGGTCCCCCTCCAGAGGGCACCACCACGTCCATCAAAACAATGGTGCCTATGAACTTGCTGATATGAATGCCTTGGGAAGAACTGACCATGGATGTGAACAAGGGTAGGAAATAAGCACACACAAAAGTGTGCGCGCATGCACACACACACACATGCACAGACACACACACATGCCTCATATCAAGACAAATGAATATTCTCAGCGAAAATGAACATTTATTATGCAAAAGAGACAAACGAGAAATAAATAAGGTTAGTTTTATCCTGGCAATAATCCTTTTAATACATAATATAACAAATAAAAAAAAAACATTCATGCTATTGACAAAGATGAGAGGAAAATCAAAATCTTTACATAAATGACATTAAAAAAAACCCACCTTTGAAAATTTTTCGAAAGTAAGTTTACAATGATCCATATCTCCTTAAACAACAATGCAACCCATAAGCTATATGCATAATTATACCACTGTGTATTTATCATGTTCATCATACAAAGGGAAAAGAAAGAAAAAAAACGTTCGTGCAAGGTGTCTTGACTTTCGTTTTTCGTTTTTTTTTTTTTCCAAATCAAAATAGCTTAATGAGTTCGCCCGGTGTTCTATCTACACAGAAAGTAATGGGCGACTTGATCAAATGGGCTTAAATATGAGCACCTTTATTCTATTAACATACTGTCTACGCAAGACCCAGCAATTCAGAAGTTTATTCAGCCTTCTGGTCAATCTGACAGAAGAAGTAGTGGACAATTCAATAAAATCGGTAAGAATGTAAGAATCTCGATACCACACAGTTAAGCTAGCTGCCATTTCTGAAACCTTTGCTTGCGCAAATTTTACACTTAAATGTTTGCCAACTTCATCTTATCTCATACTCTCCACCTCAACGTTTTCTCTTCATCATCAGCGGTTTACCACTGGTAACCTATCATGAAATTTGAGAAGCATTTCAGAATGTCGTGATGCCTATATATACCACCTGCTACCACTGGTAACCATCCTTGAAATCTGAGAAGCTTTTCAGAATGTCGTAATACCTACATACACTACCTGCTACCACTGGTAACCAGTCATGAAATCTGGGAAGCTTTTCAGAATGTCGTAATACCTACATACACTACCTGCTACCACTGGTAACCAGTCATGAAATTTGAGAAGCTTCTCAGAATGTCATAATATTTATGCACACCGCCCGCTACCACTGGTAACCCATCATGAAATTTGAGAAGCTTTTCAGAATGTTGTAATACCTATACACACCGCCCGCTCTGGTAATCTGTCATGAAATTTGAGAAACTTCTCACAATGTCCCAATACCTACACACTGTCCGCTGTTCAAATGATCATCCAGAAACCATTTTTTGACCACCCAGATAAGCTTACACAAAGCAACGACGATAAGTGCATGTACAGCACAGCACACACACACACACACAAACACACACACACATCCAAACCAGCTCACAAAATCCAACAGAATGATATGGACCAAGTCACCAGTGCTTCTACCACACACACACACACACACACACACGTATGATGCACAACGCACACACCCACATCCCTACACATACACATCCAAACCAGCTCACAAAACCCAACAGAATAATTTGGACCAAGTTCACGTCTCCTTCAGGGGCAACCGCTCCACCATGGCCCCAAGGATAGGGTGGTCAGGGGGTATTGGACCCCACCCCACCCCCACCCACTACTCTGGCCTCTGCACTCTCCTCAAATACAGACTGAGATGTTTCTGTTTCCTCGAGACCACCGTGGGTCAACTCTACAGCTGATGAGGACATAGTACTCTCTAACATCTCCGACGTCTCTGATTCTTCCACGTTCTGGGCTGATGGAGCTGCAGTCTCTGATGCAAGTTCCGACTCTTCCACCTTCACGTCTGCCACAGCAGCTGCTCCCAACGCTAGTTTCGTCAACGTCTCTCTGAAACAGGCGACAAACTTCCAACACTAGACAGCTCATTCTTGTATATGAATACACATGAATAACAAAGCCCATATCTGAGAGTGGGATACAACCAACCCAGCCTGGGAGTTTTGTACACTGCCTCTCTCTGCACAAAAGGAGCACTGGAACAGTTTGTCCAGCAGTTTGCCAGTTCTGCAGTCAGACATCTAATCTGCCATATTTGTTTAGGTCTGTCCAGATAAACAACCAAGAAAGCTCGAAATAACTCCATCTGCATTCCTTCAGTGTCATCATGGAAGTGTCACTGCATATGGACTGGTCCTTACAAACTACACCGCACATGAGACCACAGTGCGCAAAGGTTAACGGCTAGACGGCTCGATAAACGAATAGGTACAAAGTCAGGATTTGAACAGACAGTCCCATGGAAAAAAGACTCAGCAGACACGCCTGATGTGCGCATAAACCCAACGCACTGGTCAGCCTAACAGCTTTACAGCTGCTTGTGGACAAGCCTACAAAGAAACAAACAACTCATGGCATGGCCTCGGCTTCGTGATGCTTTGTCTGCTTGCAGTGTAAATACAGAAATACGTAAAAAAAAAGTCTTTGTAGGTTTGCTGAAAAACAGCTCTCGGCACCCGTCATGCCCAGCTCAGTCTTTTCATTTTTTTTTCTTTTTCATCCCGTATATTTTTTCTTTTTCGTTTACTGGTCGGTTTGGGGACAACGGGCAAAGTGTTTCAAGTATCTGTATGGTAGAGCTTATTTGTTAAACTATTACTTCGTACACTTCCTCTTATTTACATTAGTCAGAACTTACAGGAATTGTTTTTGGCAGACTATCTCTCTGAATGGGAGAATTCCTTTTACTTGTACTGATGGAGTGTTTCTTGTTTGTACTTTGTAGAGCGTGTTTGGCTTGTATTCAAGCAATTTCTCTCATTGGCGCTAGGCAGAATTTACACCTTCATTTCAAATTGGCGGAAAATTAATCTCATTCCTGTTCAGCGATAATTCTCTCTCTCTCTCTCTCTCTCTCTCTCTCTCTCTCTCTCTCTCTCTCTCTCTCTCTCTCTCTCTCGTTGTTCAATATTTGTCCTTATTTTGTACACAGCGTTCATGCTTAGAGAAACAGCTACCTCTTGATGTTCTGAATTATTTGTGTGTTTGGTATACTTAGTAGTCGTGAGTATTGATGAGATGATCTATCGTGTTCACTCATCCTTTCCTACAGAGCCATGGCATATACAAATTAACCACCCGAACCTCTCTCTCTCTCTGATCCACGTATGAATGATTAACGTGCAGATTGTTCATGCACTTGCTGTTTATTCTTGTAAAAGTACCTGTTGCTGCCTCTTTGTACACTTTTTGTTTTATTTAACCTTTTGCACCGTGTCCTTTGAAATAAAAAGAAATTCTGTTCATTATACGCAAAGTGCTTGATTTTCTCCTCTTCATACAGTACTGTCATGCCAATGAATTGTATTACTGTAGCATGCCAATGCATTGTATCACTGTAACATGCCATGAATCGTATTACTGTAGCATGCCAATGCATTGTATTACTGTAACATGCCAATAAATCGTATTACTGTAACATGCCAATAAATCGTATTACTGTAACATGCCATAAATCGTATTACTGTAACATGCCAATGAACCGTATCGCTGTAACATGCCAATGAATCGTATTACTGTAGCATGCCAATGCATTTTATCACTGTAACATGCCATGAATCGTATCACTGTAGCATGCCAATGAATCGTATTACTGTAACATGCCATGAATCGTATTGTTGTAGCATGCCAATGCATTGTATCACTGTAGCATGGCAATGAATCGTATTACTGTAGCATGCCAATGCATTGTATCACTGTAGCATGCCAATAAATCGTATTACTGTAGCATGCCAATGCACTGTATCGCTGTAACATGCCAATGAATCGTATTACTGTAACATGCCAATGAATCGTATTACTGTAACATGCCAATGAATTGTATTACTGTAGCATGCCAATGCATTGTATCACTGTAGCATGCCAATATATCGTATTACTGTAGCGTGCCAATGCCTTGTATCACTGTAACATGCAAATGAATCGCATTGCTGTAACATGTCAATGAATAGTATTGCGTTAACATGCCGATGCATTGTATCACTGTAGCATTGTATCACTGTAACATGCCAATGAATCGTATTACTGTAGCATGCCAATGCATTGTATCGCTGTAACATGCCAATAAATCGTATTACTGTAACATGCCAATGAATCGTATTGCTGTAACATGCCAATGAATCGTATCGTTGTAGCATGCCAATGAATCGTATTACTGTAACATGCCAATGAATCGTATCGCTGTAACATGCCAATAAATCGTATTACTGTAACATGCCAATAAATCTTATACTGTAGCCTGCCAATGAATCGTATTGCTGTAGCATGCCAATGCATTGTATCACTGTAACATGCCAATAAATCGTATTAATGTAACATGCCAATAAATCTTATTACTGTAACATGCCAATGCATTGTATCGCTGTAACATGCAAGAATCGTATTGCTGTAACATGCCAATGAATAGTATTGCTGTAACATGCAAATGCATTGTATCACTGTAGCATTGTATCACTGTAACATGCCAATGAATCGTATTACTGTAGCATGCCAATGCATTGTATCGCTGTAACATGCCAATAAATCGTATTACTGTAACATGCCAATGAATCGTATTACTGTAACATGCCAATGAATCGTATCGCTATAGCATACCAATGAATCATATTACTGTAACATGCCAATGAATCGTATCGCTGTAACATGCCAATAAATCGTATTACTGTAACATGCCAATAAATCGTATTACGGTAGCATGCCAATGCATTGTATCACTGTAGCATGCCAATGCATTGTATCGCTGTAACATGCCAATGAACCGTATTACTGTAGCATGCCAATAAATCGTATTAGTATAACATGCCAATGGATTGTGTCACTGTAACATGCCAATAAATCGTATTACTGTAACATACCAATGAATCGTATTGCTGTAGCATGCCAATGCATTGTATTGCTGTAACATGCCAATGCATTGTATCACTGTAGCATGCCAATGAATCGTATTGCTGTAACATGCCAATAAATCGTATTACAGTAGCATGCCAATGCATTGTATCACTGTAGCATGCCAATAAATCGTATTACTGTAGCATGCCAATGCATTGTATCGCTGTAGCATGCCAATGCATTGTATCACTGTAACATGCCAATGGATCGTATTACTGTAGCATGCCAATAAATCTATTACTGTAACATGCAAATGGATTGTATCGCTGTAGCATGCCAATGCATTGTATCACTGTAGCATGCCAATGCATTGTATCGCTGTAACATGCCAATGCATTGTATCACTGTAGCATGCCAATGCATTGTATCGCTGTAGCATGGCAATGAATCGTATTACTGTAGCATGCCAATGCATTGTATCGCTGTAGCATGCCATGAATCGTATTACTGTAGCATGCCAATGCATTGTATCGCTGTAGCATGGCAATGAATCGTATTACTGTAGCATGCCAATGCATTGTATCGCTGTAGCATGGCAATGAATCGTATTACTGTAGCATGCCAATGCATTGTATCGCTGTAGCATGCCAATAAATCGTATTACTGTAACATACCAATAAAGCGTATTACTGTAGCATGCTAATGCATCGTATCGCTGTAACATGCCGACGAATCGTATTACTGTAGCATGCAATTGCATTGTATCACTGTAACATGCCAATAAATCGTATTACTGTAACATGCCAATAAATCGTATTACTGTAGCATGCCAATGCATTGTAACACTGTAACATGCCAATAAATCGTACTACTGTAGCATGCCAATGCATTGTATCACTGTAATATGCCAATGAATCGTATTACTGTAGCATGCCAATGAATCGTATTACTGTAACATGCCAATGCATTGTATCACTGTAATATGCCAATGAATCGTATCACTGTAGCATGCCAATAAATCGTATTGATGTAGCATGCCAATGCATTGTATCACTGTAATATGCCAATGAATCGTATTGCTGTAGCATGCCAATGCATAGTATCACTGTAGCATACCAAGAAATCGTATTACTGTAGCATGCCAATGCATTGTATCACTGTAGCATGCCAATAAATCGAATCACAGTAACATGCCAATAAATCGCATGACTGTAACATGCACATGAATCATATCACTGTAACATGCCAACGAATCGTATCACTGTAACATGCCAATGAATCGTATCACTGTAACATGCCAACGAATCGTATCGTTGTAACATATTCAGAAGTCCATGACTTGGATTAACATCATGGTCGTACACTGGAAATGATTGCAAACGTGAGCATGAAATGATAAATAACAATCAAATGTTGTAAGGTTAGACTGATATTTTCAGCTGTTTGTGAGCGTGTGGCTAAAGTGTCTTTCACTTTTGGGGAAAAAAAAATCGGAGAAAATAAACATCGGTCTTGTTCCGATGACCATCTCAAAGGAGTGCCAAACTGTGTATGGCTTCCAAGACATTTTTTACCACTGCAGTAATTAAACAGGTCACAGAAGAGCAACTTACTCCAACAGCCATTTAGACGTGTGGTCGTAAGCAATGCGCACCGATACTGTGATTTTAGTTTTGCACAAAGCTTATATGTGAAATTTCAACTGTGTTGATCAGGGTTTTAAAAAAAAACTTCTATGCTGTCACACGTTCTAATACATCTGGAGCAAAACTGAAGTACAGCGCATGGTGACATTTTATGTTTTAAAAACAACAACGACGACGACGACAACAACAGACCATCGGAGCACAACATTTTTTAAAATGTTTTGTTTTGTTTCTCTTTTGGTTGTAATGAACACCATTTCGTGTGACGGTAATGTTACACAAGTGTAGCAACATACAATGAGTTCACAGGGACATGCAGTGTTGTCAGCATCACACTTTCCAAGAATTAGCATCAAGTCCTTCACTCGTTTCTAAAAACTAATGGTTTTAATGTCGACAGTTTCGCATTCAGTCCAGTATTTTTAGCAACACGATGATAGTGAGGATTCTGATCTACTGAAATGAATACCTGGCTCTTTTTTTCTTTTTTTTGCTTTAGTAACCAGACAGTATTTAGGATAAACATGCATACGAAGCATATACAGGAATATGTCCGTAAAGCATATTAACTTTTAAAATAATAAACTGATAATACATAGGCACATTCAATAAAAGCTTTTTGCAAACACAATGTATTCTCTAAACAAACTGCATATTCGACACAGCAAATCTTAGCGCAGAGAGAGAGAGAGAGAGAGAGAGAGAGAGAGAGAGAGAGAGAGAGAGATCGTACCTGCGAGTGTGTAACTCTTCAGCAAACTCCTCTGGAACCAAACCGTGCACAAGATTAAACTGAATCTTCTATAGTTTGGAACATCTGTGTTAATTTTTCTTATTACTCTTTAAGTGTCTTTGCAATATGACATCACATACACACATAGGCTGTACGTATCTAAATAGAGACGACCGAAGATTTGACAGGCCTGTGTTTTGATATATCTGAGGACCACAACAATTAAAAGGAAAATTTGTTTTTCCCCAAATTTACGTTTGATATAAAATGTTGACTGTGACCCCTACTGCAGACATCGTCAGGGATCCCATTCCTATCTGGTGCAAAGCATTACTCTGCATGTCGTGGGGCCAATGGATGATAGCTAATGGAGGGTAGGTACTTAAGCTCAAAGCAGAACTCGAGTAATGTGTCAGCCAGTCTAGACTAGTATGACTGAGAACACTGAAAGCAAAATATTCTATGTCATGGCAGCAGGACAGACCATACATCTCACCTTAAATGAATACTGTTAGGTGTCAGTAAAGAAACGAGGCATCTCAGGAACTTCTGGCTATGTAGAACATGCCACTTAGTTTTTGGAAAGAGATTCAAAGACCTAGGGACAGCGAAGGAGACCACTTCCAGCTTTGAGCGGGTTAATGTGAAACGCCAGATGCACTTAAATCCACGTTCCTGATTGAATGTGAATACCGAGGTGCCCACCACCCCCCTGCCACTGCAGACCAATTCCGTTTCCAGGGATGGGGTATAGATATAGGAACACTTTGGGCAAGCCAGGATGAGTCGCCCACTGGTTGGAGAACTGAAAGAACCACTCAACCAAAGGGATGTCCTGGACTCAAGACTAGTGAACCTGGAGTTATCTCTGTCGCAACATTTTCCGGAACGACCTCCTACAGTTTTCCCAGCAGAACTGTCCACAACAGAAACAGATTTCAGGACCAACAAGCGATGTCTTCCATTCCCGACAAGAGTGTGTTGGGGGAAAGAGTAGCTGTACTGAGAAGAGTGGAGACTATCTTGGATGAGAAACAAGTGTTCCTGGGAAAGAGCCAACAGTTAAATGGAGAGGGAGAGGGGTGTGGAGAGAGAGAGAGAGAGAGAGAGAGAGAGAGAGAGAGAGAGAGAGAGAGAGAGAGAGAGAGAGAGAGAGGCAGTTCTTGAGTGAACTTTTGTCTGTCTGGATATATATCTACCCATTTCCAATGCCCCTTGAGAGGCCAAGCGCTCTTGACGATCCCAGAATGAGGATCGCCCCGAGCTGCTCCTATGACCTCTCAGCGCGTCTGCCACCCTTGGGGACTGTGAGAGGGTGGAGGTGTTTCCGAGGCCTGGACAAACGCCCTCCTAGCTTAACTCTACCACTGACTGGCAAGATACATGGCTTGCCTACCTTGTATGCGGCGATGAAAGCCAGCACAGCCACACTGTCAACAGAGGGCTGGAGGAGATTCAACAGACAGGGTGCTCACTATCGGAGGAACCCCTCACCAGTTGAGATGGGACCTCTGTGGGAGGGCTTGCTGTGATGGGGATCTTGGTGTACAGAAAGAAGCAACAGGCGTCGACTAACTTTCTGCCAGAGATGCTGATGAAATGCCAGTTCCTTCACAAGAGGAACAGCGGTAGATATCAGAAGACTGTCTGAAGGTAGGCGAGGTGTGAAGACCACCCAGCTGAGGCTGCCGAGTCCTCTTTACTAGGGAAAGCAAAAAGCTGCGCGGCAGTGCAGAGCAAAGAAGCCAACTCCTTGCACGAGGTCATTAATTTACCATGGGATAACCCAACCCTAACCAGACTTTTGTTCTGAGAGACTGGATTTCAAGCACTGCACTAATTCAAGAGAAGTCTGTCCTCAACTCGAAGGGAGCAGCACCCAGATCAGCGGTCAAAGTGGCAGGGAAGTCTGAAACAGATTGACAGGACCCTACAAGTAACGACAAGAAACAAGTCCTATATAGCTTGCAGGTATGGTAAGCTGTGAGTGACATCTGGTGAGAAAGAAGATGGAAACTGTCATCAACAGCAAAGAAGCATCGCCAGAAGGCGGCAGCACCGACAAGCAAGTGACGGGCAAATCCTCGCCAATGTGGTGATGCAACTGCCGAGTACGCCTGGAATGGCATGGAGACATGACACGACGAATGAGCCACAGGTGGAGGCAATACTGTACAACATGGTGGAGGAGAGTGGCGGTTGTCAATCCAGGAAAAATAGGTGAGACAGTGGGTAGAAGGTCTGGAAGTAAAGTAAGTCCGTTCAAACCTTGTCTTAATCATTATTCAGTCTCTCAAACGCAGAGCATAGATATGTGTGCCCTTCTAAAATAAATGACCACTCGCACAAAAAAAGAGATCAACGAAATCAATCAATATGTGAGAAAAGATAATAAAAAAAAGAAGAAAATACTGTGTTATT
>JADBJO010001871.1:332500-340000 GCA_016801955.1 Conus betulinus
AGAGAGAGAGAGAGAGAGAGAGAGAGAGAGAGAGAGAGAGAGAGAGAGAGACTTTTGACACTTTGATATTTTTATTGTCATTACCAAAGGTCTTTTGACAAGGAGACAGGGGTAACAGAACAATAACATTTCCCTCTTCCTTTCCTTCCAAACAAATAGTACACATTCATTCCTGTGTGTATCAAATCAAAGGTAAACAAAACCAAACGAAATCGTAACATTTCCTTTGTCCTTACACACACAGGAGTAACACAGTAAGGTTAATTTTTTTTAATGTGATAAGAGAGAGAGAGAGAGAGAGAGAGAGAGAGAGAGAGAGAGAGAGAGAGAGAGAGAGAGAGAGAGAGAGAGAGAGAGAGAGAGAGACGGATCGGAGATTTTGTTCATTAATAGGTCATTGCCTATCATGAAAGGGGTGAAAGAAAAACGCTTATTACACACACACACACACACACACACACACACACACACACACACACACACACACACACACCAATATATATACATGTGTGTGTGTGTGTGTGTGTGTGTGTGTGTGTGTGTGTGTGTGTGTGTGTGTGTGTGTTTTACAATGGAACTGATCAATCTTAACATATTAAGAAAGAAACACAGAAGACAGCTCAAACGCTTAATAAAAGGACAGATTTTCAGATGTTCTTTCATTATTTCACGCATTATTTCACGAAAAAAACACTTGGATATCTATAGTACTTCAAATGTATAAACATTACTCCTAAATCAATAGAGAACCGGACTGCACAAAACAAAATGTACCTCTGAGAGAGAGAACAATGAACAATGAACAAAATTAAAAAAATAGGCCATTCTGCCCTTGTCACCAGGAAATACGGAAACTCGGAAAAAAAAAAACCCGATAATACTGAAATAAAAAGTGAAAGAAAAAGCATATCGTCCAATGAAATCAAACATCACACAAGAAGCGGCTTATAGCATTAAAGGCTTTAAATAGATACACAGCAAGAGGTTTACATACTTCGACATCTGAAAGTAATAAAGTCAGTTTGAATGCGTTTGGATGACTATGGTCTTTGGCTGGGATAAATATTTTCCGTAAAGAACTGTATTCATTACACACTGGTATGACATGCAGTTCAGATTCTTCAATACCAGGACAAAATGGACAATCAGTATTTATTTTTGTAATTGAGAATCTAGATTTATGATTTTTCAGTTGTGAAACTCCAAGTCTAATTCTTGTCAAGTACTTTCTGAGAGATGGATTTTCTTATTCTGGACAAATATTCTGGAACATTATAGAGTTGTCGAAACGAAGAGTAGACCAGGAATCTCTCCTTGAGTTAACAGCAGAGTCTAAATCTTGTACGTAACAATCTACAAGTCTTTGTTTAAAGGAATACACAAAACATTTAACATTTTCTACCCTTTGATTTTCCCACACCAATTCAAAACCATATCTAGATAATGTCAAACATACATTGCTTACCCAGTTCTTTTGCCTATGTAATGCAGACTACATAACATTTTATAGGGATTTTCTTGGGATACGGTTATCTTCCATACAGGTTAATTTCAACCAATATTTTACACATCTTATAAAAGTCTGAACATATAACAGGTACCTGCCAGTTACGAAATATACAAGTGCACTTGGTGTGTGAACACTTACGTTCAAAAGACATTTGATAGCTAAAGGTGTACTCTTTCAATTACAGTATGGTTTGCAGTTAAACCCAAACTTCAGTCATACCTTAAAATTGGCTGGCTCTGGATATGAAAAAAAAATTGAAGAAAAGTTTTGGATTGTTTTCGCCTATTTTATTTTTAATTGCCTTTTTATTGCATTGAGCGCCCTGTCTTCCAAAGAATAAAAAAATTAAACCGGTAGAAAGAATCACACCTAAGTATTTATGCTTATTCACAGCTTGCAATTGTATACCATTGTAAAACCATTTTTCTTGTGAAGCAACATGCCCTCCTTTCAAAATATTATAATTTAAGATTTTTCCTCATTCACGATCAGTCTTAGTCTATTGGCAGTGTTAGTTAATGCATCTAGCTGTTTTTAAAGACCAATTACGGTATGGGAAAGAAGAACAACATCGTCAGCAAAAAGCATAATAAAAATGTGGAAAATGTCAGGGAGATAAACTTATTCCATGTTTTCCAGATAATGCTACGTCCCAGAGTTGGGTCTGGGCACATGGTCCTCGTCTTTAGTGTCCGGTGTAGACGTGAGTCTGATGCCCCATTGACTGACCGTCACTCTGGCTGAGGGGCGTGGTGGAGTATGCTGTGGCTGTGGAGGACGGGACGGCGCTGTCCCAGGAACCGCGTGGCCTGTATCCACGGGCTCCTGACGGCATTCTCGTTCCTCACGGTGCTCGCCACGTGTTCTGCATGGTATCTCCAATGTGCCAGTATAATCCTGTGTTTGAACGTTCTGGAAGTGGCGGGAATGAAGCCATCTCTGCAGTCCATGGGAGACCCTCATCAGAGGATGACATGGCCTCCGTTGGAACTGTGGTAGGGTGGAGTCCATGTAGAAAGGAGTTGGCACTGGGCCACGGTGGTTAATTCGTTCAATAGAACTATCATCAACAGCAGCATCCTGTGCGAAACTGGCTGCTGTCTGTGGGAGGTCCTCAGCAGAGGATGTCATCGGCCTCTGTCGGGACTGCGGGTGAATGGAGTCCAGTTGGGTCGGAGCTGGTGCCAAGCCACGTTGACTGACTGGTTCAGCAGAGTCATCAGGGGTAGCATCCTGAGCCAAACTGTAAGACCATATTCGTGGTCTTTTCTGCGGCCATGGTGTTGCATGTTCCTGCACTTGTGGCAGAGACGCCCCTTCCAAACGTAGACCTGCCTGCCAGCGTTCTTCTCCTCTCTCTCTGATGACCTGGTTCTGGCGGTTGGTCAAGTCAGAGGCGACGCAGATTCCCAGCAATGATGCCATCTTCTTCCTGCAATCATGTGCCTGCAGAACGAGCAGCTTGTCCTGCCAGTGGGCAAGTCGAACAAAGATGGGACGGGGATAATTGGAATTAGTGCGTCCGACACGATGCGCTCGTTCTACGTCTGTGATTGTCCACGGCTTCGAGGTGAAAAAAACGATTCAGCAGTTATACCACCTTTCGAATGCATTGAGCACTGCTTTCTGATGACCCTTCAGATACATTGAAAACCCTCAAACTGTTGCGCTGAGAAAAAACCTCGAGTCTGTCGACTTGATCGTCCATGTGATGTGCAATGTCTATGAAACAGATCCTTCCACTGGTGCAGATTTTCACATTGCTGTTCAAGGGTGTTGCATTTGCTAGTCAGTTGCTCAACTTTTGCAGTATGCATGTCATTACAGTTTTGAGATCTTCACACCAGCCCTCTGATCTTGTTAAAGTTTCTAAGTCTTCTACTCTCGAGTAACCTGCCATCGAGTACAGTCTGTCATGAAGATCTTTTTCGGAATTACGACTATGCTTGAAATGGGTTGCAGGGTCTGAAGGAATGCTACGGGAAGGTGAAAGGCCAGTGTCATAGTTGTACGCATAGGAATTGGCGTGACTGTCCATGGAATTGGCGTGACTGTCCATAATGCCTTGATGGTCCGGGGTTCGATTCCACGTCACCACAAGACAACAGAAACCAGGTGATAAATACAAATGTATCATATGTTTCGCGTGGAAGATGATCACAACACGCGCTGATGACGCCAGTTTCCATCAGGATACGGAATGAAAGCGGACAACTACTGCCCACATGAGGAATAGGCGGCTGAGGTGTGTACATTGGGTCCTTAGAGATGAACACAATACGCTCACCGTTTTGATTGGTTTGACACGATTCATAACCATAGCCGCCTGCAATGTCAACTTTCTCACAATACATGGATGCTGATAGAATCACTGAAGCAATGAACACAGTCTGTATGCGAGTCAATTGCCATGTAAGATTTATTGAAGATGCCTGCACCCAAGCACCGTCCGTCCCCTTCCTTTGACACGCATATGGACTCGAGCTCCACGTGCAGCGGTCATTCTGACCGCGCTGTATGTTTACGGGAACACAACACAGTTCATGGGCTTCAATCCTTAATCACTATTTACTGATTTTCAAAACAACCATTCTTGTCTAATAAGTGTCAGTTCCGAAATAATATTTAGTCACATATTGGATATACCTTAATAGACCATGTGTCAAAAAAAATCACAGCAATCACCACACTGAAAGAACAGGAATTTCCCGATGGTAGGAATACTTGAGTACCCGGTCAAAGGACCTGTGAGCCCCCCCCCCCCCCCCCCTGTGTGTGTGTGTGTGTGTGTGTGTGTGTGTGTGTGTGTGTGTGAGAGAGAGAGAGAGAGAGAGAGAGAGAGAGAGAGAGAGAGAGAGAGAGAGAGAGAGAACATACGGTTTTACGATAAATAAAACAACATTAACGTGACTGGAAAGACGGAAACAACAGTGAAAGGACGGCAAAGAGGAAAGGGGGGGGGGGGGGGGGGGGGGGGGGTGAGAGAGAGAGAGAGAGAGAGAGAGACAGACAGACAGACAGACAGAGACAGAGAAAGACAGAGAGAGAGAGAGAGAGAGAGAGAGAGACAGACAGACAGACAGAGACGCAGACACAGACATTGAGAGAAAAAGTGACAGACAGACAGACAAAGAGAGAGAGAGAGAGAGAGAGAGAGAGAGAGAGAGAGAGAGAGAGAGAGAGACAGAGAGAGAGAGAGAGCGACATTGAGAGAGAGACCGACGGACAGACAGACAGACAGAGAAAGAGACAGCAAGAAACAGAAATTCTAAATCTATGCTATCATTAAAAAAAAAACAACAGTGGTGCAATGCAGCGTACGACAAATACCCCCACCCCCACCCCCCTCCCTCCCACATCCATTTCCTCCACTTTCTTACAATGGTTTTGCCCATCTGCAGTATCTCTCACTGGTAGAAGCGCGCGTTAAACTTGAACGTTTCTAACCAACTCACGTACTTAGAAACTAGACACCAGTGAATATGGCAACTTACGGCACAGCAGTCCACGGGCTACGACCACGTCTTCCCCTCCACACTGACAGGTGTTGTTCTTGCACGCTGCTCCGGCCACACAGCTCGCCTTGCCATCACTGGAGCAGGCTCCGCCCACGGAAATTGCTGTAACGAAACAGCTTTCTTGTTTTTCTTTTCTTTTTCGTTGTTGACCAAATCAGAATCTGATTTTCACAAAGCACTTCGTTACGTAAAGAGAAAAAAAACTGATGCCAAATTTTTTTTTGTCTGATTTTTCACAAAAGCACTGTGTATAAAGAAAAAAACAAAGCCATGACACCTTTTCTGGTTGAAAATACTACGGCACCAGTTGATTTTGTTTCACATGATCAGTGATCTTTACACAGTTCTACAAAGAAATGCTGTGTTATGTGCTGCATAACTTGTCATGTCGCCATTTTTATTGTTGTTGTGAGCAAATCCGAAACTTTCATGAGAAGTTTTACACAACCCCCTTGCACACAGTCAGTGTAACCACAGGGTTATTCAAAGAGCAAACTCCAGTAAAAAATCTACGCTCTGCTTGAAAATGTGACTGGCACAGGGCAAAGTTCTCTGCTCCTGTAACACATCAAGAAGAAAAGAAAAAGATGCACCTGAAGGTGCGGGTGGGACCCGGAGACGTAGTGTCCTCAACTGCCGAGGAAACTAGCTGGGTGTAATCCTGCACCACCCTTGGAAGCCTGAGCTTTGTTCACACTGGGTACCGACACGCGCAGGGCATTCCAAAACGACAAGGGACATAACTGCTCCCTGGCAGATGCCATTGCGTATGGGCCACTGGATGCGACACGACAGAACCTCAACTGGAGCCTTCCGATGAGTGTACCAGCTCATATTTCATGACTGCAGGGCCCACCTAGCAAAAAAACGCCACCTTCAAGCAACCACTGTGAGCATCTTTCAGCCTCACTTGTTCTTGTTCCGCTAACAGGTGAAGACAGTACAGCTCCAGACACGGCCAAGCTTTAGCCATCAGGTCGTCTTCTTCCTAAAATACTGGTTCACTCAAAAACGAGTAGGTCACCAGCGCGCAACCCTCTGAAGCGCGAAGCTTGGGTTACAGTCTTTCCTACTGTCAACAGGACGTTTCCTGTGGTCAGCGTGTCTTTCCCCACCCTCACTGGGCCTTTTCCAAGAGTCAGCCAAAAGGCTCTCGTAACACGTCAGATTTTAATATTGTTAACGATGGAAGTGCAAAGATAGGCGTGTTGTTGCTTGAAAAGAACACACCAGGGCAGACCATAGCAAAAAGACTTCGGAGAAACATTATTCCATGTTAAAAGGCGGGAGCAGGCAAAGCAAGTTGACAGTGAAAATGAGGCGGTTATTGCAGTCATCCATTGTCATGCCAGTTCCAGAGACTGAATACACTGTCCTTGAACATTTCTGGATGCCTGTCGTGTATTCTCTGTCTGCTGATGCATGAGAAGCAGAAGACGAAGACAGTCTAAATTTGGAGTTAACGGCATACGGACAACTCAAGCTTTAATCTGGAAGAGGCAACTGTAGGCATGTGTGTGTTCACATCGTGAGTTCATTTCATGATCCTGTCATGTCAGTCATCGGGGCATCATGGCGGACGCATGGGATGTGTTGGAGGCATGGTGTAAAGATACCAGTTCTAGCCTAGGCATTAAATGCCAAATGAAAAATAGTATCCGTGTCATCTCTCTCGCTCAAGAAAACGAGATTTTGTTTCTTCATTGTTTTTCTCTACCTTACCCTCCCTCTCCCTTTGTCACACTCTCTCTCCCTTACATAAATGCACACAGAGTTCACCTTATTCCGGAATGTACACTGATTGGATTAACCTCGTCAGCTCTTAGAAAACTTTTGAGAGCAGATGGGCTTATCAGTCAGCTGGACTATACTCAGGTGCATTAAAACGTATTTTCGGCCGACGTCTTTGTGCCTAAAAACACTGTCCTTTCGTCAACGTCTAAGCTATCGGAGGGAAAACAGAGAACTTCTCATAAATGCTCTATCCTAATGCCTTCCCACGGCAAAGACATACATACATGGTCAAACAGGCATCGATTTCATTCAGCCTCTCCCGAGTTTGGAAAATTCAGTTAGTGTATCGTGAATTACTTCTGGTTCCTCAGATTCGGGAAACTTAAAATACGACAAAACTGCCAACTCCCTCATAACCAGGTCTTAACCAAACTATCATGACCATTTCCCTGGAAAAAGTTATTTACCGTTGGCTCCCAGAACATAATTCTGACCTATTTAATGGAGTTTTCCTTCAATGACGGATGAGGATCTTTACGTTCATTGCGGACAGCCTAGTGTTCATGGCCTCGACTACTCCGTCTGAAGTGGCTGAGCTCCTATCCTTGCTTTATGATTTCTAGTGACACAGCGGAGTTTCAGGAGGTGGTGCAGTCACTCTTGGCTCCGATGTAGCAGATGTCTTCTGTAATGCCCAGGAACAGGCAAGGAGAGTCTTGATTCAGCGGGCATCCCAAG
>JADBJO010001871.1:350000-360000 GCA_016801955.1 Conus betulinus
AGTGGGGTAGTCTTTGCTCCCATAAGGAAACCTAATAAAAACTGGGAAAATGAAATTAAGAAAATATGAAAACTCTTCACTGGCTGCATAAGGGAACCATTGCAATCCCTTTTAAAGGCAGATATATTTGTATTGCCTGCTCCGAGGCCTTTCGTCCGCTGGGTCGGAAAACTCATCAGGGAGACACGGCTGGCTGTATCTGCGCTCCTGGCGTTAAATAGAGACACACCACAGTCCACAATACCGTGGTGTTCTCACCACCAAGGGTGCAAAAAAGAATCCAATAGCACCCCCAAAGCAGCCAGCGAAGAGTAGTAAAGGAAACCAAATGAAAGGGTGGGGAGGAAAAAAGTTGCTGAAAAACTACAGATATTATGCAGATAGTATAAAATGTAGGGGGCAATCTTTGAGCCTACGCTTGAGGATCCACCCAAGGATGCAAGGGAGATCAGAAGACAAAACACAAAGACAGACAGAAACAAACAAATACAAGTAACCTCGATTTAATCAAAACGAAATCGGAAATGAAATGAGGCAGGGAACAGCAAACAATAAACAGAAAATAAGTGGGGTAGTCTTTGCTCCCATAAGGAAACCTAACACAGAGTAACTTTTATTCAAGACTGGCACAGCCTTTTAAACTTGAATAAAGTCAGACAAATACAAAGACGAACAATCTAATAGTGGGGAAAAAAAAACAAGCGCAGGCCAACAACTAAATTGTCTTCATAGTAATGACTTGGCAAAACTTTGAACTTACGGGGGGGGGGGGGGGGGGGGGGGGGGGGGGGGGGGGGGGGGAGGAGCAGGAGGTTGAAGATGTAAAAACTGGGAAAAAAATATGAAAACTCTCTTCACTGGCTGCATAAGGGAACCATCGCAATCCCTTTTAAAGGCAGATATATTTGTATTGCCTGCTCCGAGGCCTTTCGTCCGCTGGGTCGGAAACTCATCAGGGAGACACGGCTGGCTGTATCTGCGCTCCTGGCGTCAAATAGAGACACACCACAGTCCACAATACCGTGGTGTTCTCACCAAGGGTGCAAAAAAAAGAATCCAATATAGCACCCCCAAAGCAGCCAGCGAAGTAGTAAAGGAAACCAAATGAAAGGGTGGGGAGGAAAAAAAGTTGCTGAAAAACTACAGATATTATGCAGATAGTATAAAATGTAGGGGGCAATCTTTGAGCCTACGCTTGAGGATCCACCCAAGGATGCAAGGGAGATCAGAAGACAAAACACAAAGACAGACAGACAGAACAAACAAATACAAGTAACCTCGATTTAATCAAAACGAAATCGGAAATGAAATGAGGCAGGGAACAGCAAACAATAAACAGTAAAATAAGTGGGGTAGTCTTTGCTCCCATAAGGAAACCTAACACAGAGTAACTTTTATTCAAGACTGGCACAGCCTTTTAAACTTGAATAAAGTCAGACAAATACAAAGACGAACAATCTAATAGGGGGGGGAAAAACAAGCGCAGGCCAACAACTAAATTGTTTCATAGTAATGACTTGCAAAAAAAACTTTGAACTTACGGGGGGGGGGGGGGGGGGGGGGGGGGGGGGGGGGGGCAGCAGCAGGAGGAAGATGTAAAAACTGGGAAAATGAAATTAAGAAAAAAAATATGAAAACTCTTCACTGGCTGCATAAGGGAACCATCGCAATCCCTTTTAAAGGCAGATATATTTGTATTGCCTGCTCCGAGGCCTTTCGTCCGCTGGGTCGGAAACTCATCAGGGAGACACGGCTGGCTGTATCTGCGCTCCTGGCGTCAAATAGAGACACACCACAGTCCACAATACCGTGGTGTTCTCACCACCAAGGGTGCAAAAAAGAATCCAATAGCACCCCCAAAGCAGCCAGCGAAGAGTAGTAAAGGAAACCAAATGAAAGGGTGGGGAGGAAAAAAAGTTGCTGAAAAAAAACAGATATTATGCAGATAGTATAAAATGTAGGGGGCAATCTTTGAGCCTACGCTTGAGGATCCACCCAAGGATGCAAGGGAGATCAGAAGACAAACACAAAGACAGACAGAAAAAAAAAAATACAAGTAACCTCGATTTAATCAAAACGAAATCGGAAATGAAATGAGGCAGGGAACAGCAAACAATAAACAGAAAATAAAGTGGGGTAGTCTTTGCTCCCATAAGGAAACCTAACACAGAGTAACTTTTATTCAAGACTGGCACAGCCTTTTAAACTTGAATAAAGTCAGACAAATACAAAGACGAACAATCTAATAGTGGGAAAAAAAAAAAAACAAGCGCAGGCCAACACTAAATTGTTTTCATAGTAATGACTTGGCAAAACTTTGAACTACGGAGGGGGGGGGGGGGGGGGGGGGGGGGGGGGGGGGGAGCAGGAGGTTGAAGAGGAGGTTGAAGATGTAAAAACTGGGAAAATGAAATTAAGAAAATATGAAAAACTCTTCACTGGCTGCATAAGGGAACCATCGCAATCCCTTTTAAAGGCAGATATATTTGTATTGCCTGCTCCGAGGCCTTTCGTCCGCTGGGTCGGAAACTCATCAGGGAGACACGGCTGGCTGTATCTGCGCTCCTGGCGTCAAAAGAGAGACACACACAGTCCACAATACCGTGGTGTTCTCACCACCAAGGGTGCAAAAAAGAATCCAATAGCACCCCCAAAGCAGCCAGCGAAGAGTAGTAAAGGAAACCAAATGAAAGGGTGGGGAGGAAAAAAAAGTTGCTGAAAAACTACAGATATTATGCAGATAGTATAAAATGTAGGGGGCAATCTTTGAGCCTACGCTTGAGGATCCACCCAAGGATGCAAGGGAGATCAGAAGACAAACACAAAGACAGACAGAAACAAACAAATACAAGTAACCTCGATTTAATCAAAACGAAATCGGAAATGAAATGAGGCAGGGAACAGCAAACAACAAAACAGTAAATAAGTGGGGTAGTCTTTGCTCCCATAAGGAAACCTAACACAGAGTAACTTTTATTCAAGACTGGCACAGCCTTTTAAACTTGAATAAAGTCAGACAAATACAAAGACGAACAATCTAATAGTGGGGGAAAAAAAAACAAGCGCAGGCCAACAACTAAATTGTCTTCATAGTAATGACTTGGCAAAACTTTGAACTTACGGGGGGGGGGGGGGGGGGGGGGGGGGGGGGGGGGGGGGGGGGGGGGGGGGGGGGGGGGGGGGGAGCAGGAGGTTGAAGATGTAAAAACTGGGAAAATGAAATTAAAAAATATGAAAACTCTTCACTGGCTGCATAAGGGAACCATCGCAATCCCTTTTAAAGGCAGATATATTTGTATTGCCTGCTCCGAGGCCTTTCGTCCGCTGGGTCGAAAAACATCAGGGAGACACGGGCTGGCTGTATCTGCGCTCCTGGCGTCAAATAGAGACACACCACAGTCCACAATACCGTGGTGTTCTCACCACCAAGGGTGCAAAAAAGAATCCAATAGCACCCCCAAAGCAGCCAGCGAAGAGTAGTAAAGGAAACCAAATGAAAGGGTGGGGAGGAAAAAAAAGTTGCTGAAAAACTACAGATATTTATGCAGATAGTATAAAATGTAGGGGGCAATCTTTGAGCCTACGCTTGAGGATCCACCCAAGGATGCAAGGGAGATCAGAAGACAAACACAAAGACAGACAGAAAAAACAAATACAAGTAACCTCGATTTAATCAAAACGAAATCGGAAATGAAATGAGGCAGGGAACAGCAAACAATAAACAGAAAATAAGTGGGGTAGTCTTTGCTCCCATAAGGAAACCTAACACAGAGTAACTTTTATTCAAGACTGGCACAGCCTTTTAAACTTGAATAAAGTCAGACAAATACAAAGACGAACACATCTAATAGTGGGGGAAAAAACAAGCGCAGGCCAACAACTAAATTGTCTTCATAGTAATGACTTGGCAAAACTTTGAACTACGGGGGGGGGGGGGGGGGGGGGGGGGGGGGGGGGGGCAGCAGGAGGTTGAAGATGTAAAAACTGGGAAAATGAAATTAAGAAAATATGAAAACTCTTCACTGGCTGCATAAGGGAACCATCGCAATCCCTTTTTAAAGGCAGATATATTTGTATTGCCTGCTCCGAGGCCTTTCGTCCGCTGGGTCGGGAAACTCAGGGAGACACGGCTGGCTGTATCTGCGCTCCTGGCGTCAAATAGAGACACACCACAGTCCACAATACCGTGGTGTTCTCACCACCAAGGGTGCAAAAAAGAATCCAATAGCACCCCCAAAGCAGCCAGCGAAGAGTAGTAAAGGAAACCAAATGAAAGGGTGGGAGGGAAAAAAGTTGCTGAAAAACTACAGATATTATGCAGATAGTATAAAATGTAGGGGGGGCAATCTTTGAGCCTACGCTTGAGGATCCACCCCAAGGATGCAAGGGAGATCAGAAAGACAAACACAAAGACAGACAGAAGAAACAAAAATACAAGTAACCTCGATTTAATCAAAACGAAATCGGAAATGAAATGAGGCAGGGAACAGCAAACAATAAACAGAAAATAAGTGGGGTAGTCTTTGCTCCCATAAGGAAACCTAACACAGAGTAACTTTTATTCAAGACTGGCACAGCCTTTTAAACTTGAATAAAGTCAGACAAATACAAAGACGAACAATCTAATAGTGGGGAAAAAAAACAAGCGCAGGCCAACAACTAAATTGTCTTCATAGTAATGACTTGGCAAAACTTTGAACTTACGGGGGGGGGGGGGGGGGGGGGGGGGGGGGGGGGGGGGGGGGGGGGGGGGGGGGGGGGCAGGAGGTTGAAGATGTAAAAACTGGGAAAATGAAATTAAGAAAATATGAAAACTCTCTTCACTGGCTGCATAAGGGAACCATCGCAATCCCTTTTAAAGGCAGATATATTTGTATTGCTGCTCCGAGGCCTTTCGTCCGCTGGGTCGGAAACTCATCAGGGAGACACGGCTGGCTGTATCTGCGCTCCTGGCGTCAAATAGAGAGACACACCACAGTCCACAATACCGTGGTGTGTCTCACCACCAAGGGTGCAAAAAAAAAAAGAATCCAATAGCACCCCCAAAGCAGCCAGCGAAGAGTAGTAAAGGAAACCAAATGAAAGGGTGGGGAGGAAAAAAAGTTGCTGAAAAACTACAGATATTATGCAGATAGTATAAAATGTAGGGGGCAATCTTTGAGCCTACGCTTGAGGATCCACCCAAGGATGCAAGGGAGATCAGAAGACAAACACAAAGACAGACAGAAACAAACAAATACAAGTAACCTCGATTTAATCAAAACGAAATCGGAAATGAAATGAGGCAGGGAACAGCAAACAATAAACAGTAAATAAGTGGGGTAGTCTTTGCTCCCATAAGGAAACCTAACACAGAGTAACTTTTATTCAAGACTGGCACAGCCTTTTAAACTTGAATAAAGTCAGACAAATACAAAGACGAACAATCTAATAGTGGGGGGAAAAAAACAAGCGCAGGCCAACAACTAAATTGTCTTCATAGTAATGACTTGGCAAAACTTTGAACTTACGGGGGGGGGGGGGGGGGGGGAGGCAGCAGGAGGTTGAAGATGTAAAAAACTGGGAAAATGAAATTAAGAAAAAATATGAAAACTCTTCACTGGCTGCATAAGGGAACCATCGCAATCCCTTTTAAAGGCAGAGATATATTTGTATTGCCTGCTCCGAGGCCTTTCGTCCGCTGGGTCGGAAACTCATCAGGGAGACACGGCTGGCTGTATCTGCGCTGGCGTCAAATAGAGACACACCACAGTCCACAATACCGTGGTGTTCTCACCACCAAGGGTGCAAAAAAGAATCCAATAGCACCCCCAAAGCAGCCAGCGAAGAGTAGTAAAGGAAACCAAATGAAAGGGTGGGGAGGAAAAAAGTTGCTGAAAAACTACAGATATTATGCAGATAGTATAAAATGTAGGGGGCAATCTTTGAGCCTACGCTTGAGGATCCACCCAAGGATGCAAGGGAGATCAGAAGACAAACACAAAGACAGACAGAAACAAACAAATACAAGTAACCTCGATTTAATCAAAACGAAATCGGAAATGAAATGAGGCAGGGAACAGCAAACAATAAACAGAAAATAAGTGGGGTAGTCTTTGCTCCCATAAGGAAACCTAACACAGAGTAACTTTTATTCAAGACTGGCACAGCCTTTTAAACTTGAATAAAGTCAGACAAATACAAAGACGAACAATCTAATAGTGGGGGAAAAAAAAACGCAGCAGGCCAACACTAAATTGTTTCATAGTAATGACTGGCAAAACTTTGAACTTGGGGGGGGGGGGGGGGGGGGGGGGGGGGGGGGGAGCAGGAGGTTGAAGATGTAAAAACTGGGAAAATGAAATTAAGAAAATATGAAAACTCTTCACTGGCTGCATAAGGGAACCATCGCAATCCCTTTTAAAGGCAGATATATTTGTATTGCCTGCTCCGAGGCCTTTCGTCCGCTGGGTCGGAAACTCATCAGGGAGACACGGCTGGCTGTATCTGCGCTCCTGGCGTCAAATAGAGAGACACACCACAGTCCACAATACCGTGGTGTTCTCACCACCAAGGGTGCAAAAAAAAGAATCCAATAGCACCCCAAAGCAGCCAGCGAAGAGTAGTAAAGGAAACCAAAATGAAAGGGTGGGGAGGAAAAAAAGTTGCTGAAAAACTACAGATATTATGCAGATAGTATAAAATGTAGGGGGCAATCTTTGAGCCTACGCTTGAGGATCCACCCAAGGATGCAAAGGGAGGTCAGAAGACAAACAAAAAGACAGACAGAAACAAAAACAAATACAAGTAACCTCGATTTAATCAAAACGAAATCGGAAATGAAATGAGGCAGGGAACAGCAAACAATAAACAGTATAAGTGGGTAGTAGTCTTTGCTCCCATAAGGAAACCTAACACAGAGTAACTTTTATTCAAGACTGGCACAGCCTTTTAAACTTGAATAAAGTCAGACAAATACAAAGACGAACAATCTAATAGGGGAAAAAAAAAAACAAGCGCAGGCCAACAACTAAATTGTTTTCATAGTAATGACTTGGCAAAAAACTTTGAACTTACGGGGGGGGGGGGGGGGGGGGGGGGGGGGGGCAGCAGGAGGTTGAAGATGTAAAAAAAAACTGGGAAAATGAAATTAAGAAAATATGAAAACTCTTCACTGGCTGCATAAGGGAACCATCGCAATCCCTTTTAAAGGCAGATATATTTGTATTGCCTGCTCCGAGGCCTTTCGTCCGCTGGGTCGGAAACTCATCAGGGAGACACGGCTGGCTGTATCTGCGCTCCTGGCGTCAAATAGAGACACACCACAGTCCACAATACCGTGGTGTTCTCACCACCAAGGGTGCAAAAAAAAAAAAAGAATCCAATAGCACCCCCAAAGCAGCCAGCGAAGAGTAGTAAAGGAAACCAAATGAAAGGGTGGGGAGGAAAAAAAGTTGCTGAAAAAAAACTACAGATATTATGCAGATAGTATAAAATGTAGGGGGCAATCTTTGAGCCTACGCTTGAGGATCCACCCAAGGATGCAAGGGAGATCAGAAGACAAAAACACAAAAAAGACAGACAGAAACAAACAAATACAAGTAACCTCGATTTAATCAAAACGAAATCGAAAAAAATGAAATGAGGCAGGGAACAGCAAACAATAAACAGAAAATAGTGGGGGTCTTTGCCCATAAGGAAACCTAACACAGAGTAACTTTTATTCAAGACTGGCACAGCCTTTTAAACTTGAATAAAGTCAGACAAATACAAAGACGAACAATCTAATAGTGGGGGAAAAAACAAGCGCAGGCCAACAACTAAATTGTTTTCATAGTAATGACTTGGCAAAACTTTGAACTTACGGAGGGGGGGGGGGGGGGGGGGGGGGGAGCAGGAGGTTGAAGATGTAAAAACTGGGAAAATGAAATTAAGAAAATATGAAAACTCTTCACTGGCTGCATAAGGGAACCATCGCAATCCCTTTTAAAGGCAGATATATTTGTATTGCCTGCTCCGAGGCCTTTCGTCCGCTGGGTCGGGAAACTCATCAGGGAGACACGGCTGGCTGTATCTGCGCTCCTGGCGTCAAATAGAGACACACCACAGTCCACAATACCGTGGTGTTCTCACCACCAACCAAGGGTGCAAAAAAGAATCCAATAGCACCCCCAAAAAGCAGCCAGCGAAGAGTAGTAAAGAACCAAATGAAAGGGTGGGGAGGAAAAAAAAGTTGCTGAAAAACTACAGATATTATGCAGATAGTATAAAATGTAGGGGGCAATCTTTGAGCCTACGCTTGAGGATCCACCCAAGGATGCAAGGGAGATCAGAAGACAAACACAAAGACAGACAGAAACAAACAAATACAAGTAACCTCGATTTAATCAAAAATCGGAAATGAAATGAGGCAGGGAACAGCAAACAATAAACAGTAAATAAGTGGGGTAGTCTTTGCTCCCATAAGGAAACCTAACACAGAGTAACTTTTATTCAAGACTGGCACAGCCTTTTAAACTTGAATAAAGTCAGACAAATACAAAGACGAACAATCTAATAGTGGGGGAAAAACAAGCGCAGGCCAACAACTAAATTGTCTTCATAGTAATGACTTGGCAAAACTTTGAACTTACGGAGGGGGGGGGGGGGGGGGGGGGGGGGGCAGGAGGTTGAAGATGTAAAAACTGGGGAAAAATGAAAATTAAGAAAATATGAAAACTCTTCACTGGCTGCATAAAGGGGAACCATCGCAATCCCTTTTAAAGGCAGATATATTTGTATTGCCTGCTCCGAGGCCTTTCGTCCGCTGGGTCGGAAACTCATCAGGGAGACACGGCTGGCTGTATCTGCGCTCCTGGCGTCAAATAGAGACACACCACAGTCCACAATACCGTGGTGTTCTCACCACCAAGGGTGCAAAAAAGAATCCAATAGCACCCCCAAAGCAGCCAGCGAAGAGTAGTAAAGGAAACCAAATGAAAGGGTGGGGAGGAAAAAAAGTTGCTGAAAAAAAAACTACAGATATTATGCAGATAGTATAAAATGTAGGGGGCAATCTTTGAGCCTACGCTTGAGGATCCACCCAAGGATGCAAGGGAGATCAGAAGACAAACACAAAGACAGACAGAAAAACAAACAAATACAAGTAACCTCGATTTAATCAAAAAATCGGAAAATGAAATGAAAGGCAGGGAACAGCAAACAATAAACAGTAAATAAGTGGGGTAGTCTTTGCTCCCATAAGGAAACCTAACACAGAGTAACTTTTATTCAAGACTGGCACAGCCTTTTAAACTTGAATAAAGTCAGACAAATACAAAGACGAACAATCTAATAGTGGGGGGAAAAAAACAAGCGCAGGCCAACAACAACTAATTGTCTTCATAGTAATGACTTGGCAAAACTTTGAACTTAGGGGAGGGGGGGGGGGGGGGGGGGGGGGGGGGGGGGGGGGGGGGGGGGGGGGGGGGGGGGGGGGGGGGGGGCAGCAGGAGGTTGAAGATGTAAAAACTGGGAAAATGAAATTAAGAAAATATGAAAACTCTTCACTGGCTGCATAAGGGAACCATCGCGCAATCCCTTTTAAAGGCAGATATATTTGTATTGCCTGCTCCGAGGCCTTTCGTCCGCTGGGTCGTCGGAAACTCATCAGGGAGACACGGCTGGCTGTATCTGCGCTCCTGGCGTCAAATAGAGACACACCACAGTCCACAATACCGTGGTGTTCTCACCACCAAGGGTGCAAAAAAAGAATCCAATAGCACCCCCCAAAGCAGCCAGCGAAGAGTAGTAAAGGAAACCAAATGAAAGGGTGGGGAGGGAGGAAAAAAGTTGCTGAAAAACTACAGATATTATGCAGATAGTATAAAATGTAGGGGGCAATCTTTGAGCCTACGCTTGAGGATCCACCCAAGGATGCAAGGGAGATCAGAAGACAAACACAAAGACAGACAGAAACAAACAAATACAAGTAACCTCGATTTAATCAAAACGAAATCGGAAATGAAATGAGGCAGGGAAC
>JADBJO010001871.1:362500-367331 GCA_016801955.1 Conus betulinus
AAAGTCAGACAAATACAAAACGAACAATCTAATAGGGGGAAAAAAAAACAAGCGCAGGCCAACAACTAAATTGTCTTCATAGTAATGACTTGGCAAAAAACTTTGAACGGGGGGGGGGGGGGGGGGGGGGGGGGGGGGGGGGGGGGGGGGGGGGCAGCAGGAGGTTGAAGATGTAAAAACTGGGAAAATGAAATTAAGAAAATATAAAAAACTCTTCACTGGCTGCATAAGGGAACCATCGCAATCCCTTTTAAAGGCAGATATATTTGTATTGCCTGCTCCGAGGCCTTTCGTCCGCTGGGCTGGGGGAAACTCATCAGGGAGACACGGCTGGCTGTATCTGCGCTCCTGGCGTCAAATAGAGACACACCACAGTCCACAATACCGTGGTGTTCTCACCACCAAGGGTGCAAAAAAAGAATCCAATAGCACCCCCCAAAGCAGCAGCCAGCGAAGAGTAGTAAAGGAAACCAAATGAAAAGGGTGGGGAGAAAAAAAAGTTGCTGAAAAACTACAGATATTATGCAGATAGTATAAAAAATGTAGGGGGCAATCTTGAGCCTACGCTTGAGGATCCACCCAAGGATGCAAGGGAGATCAGAAGACAAACACAAAGACAGACAGAAACAAACAAATACAAGTAACCTCGATTTAATCAAAACGAAATCGGAAATGAAATGAGGCAGGGAACAGCAAACAATAAACAGTAAATAAGTGGGGTAGTCTTTGCTCCCATAAGGAAACCTAACACAGAGTAACTTTTATTCAAGACTGGCACAGCCTTTTAAACTTGAATAAAGTCAGACAAATACAAAGACGAACAATCTAATAGTGGGGGAAAAAAAAAAACAAGCGCAGGCCCAACACTAAATTGTCTTCATAGTAATGACTTGGCAAAACTTTGAACTTACGGGGGGGGGGGGGGGGGGGGGGGGGGGGGCAGCAGGAGGTTGAAGATGTAAAAACTGGGAAAATGAAATTAAGAAAATATGAAAAACTCTTCACTGGCTGCATAAGGGAACCATCGCAATCCCTTTTAAAGGCAGATATATTTGTATTGCCTGCTCCGAGGCCTTTTTCGTCCGCTGGGTCGGAAACTCATCAGGGAGACACGGCTGGCTGTATCTGCTGCGCTCCTGGCGTCAAATAGAGACACACCACAGTCCACAATACCGTGGTGTTCTCACCACCAAGGGTGCAAAAAAAAAGAATCCAATAGCACCCCCAAAGCAGCCAGCGAAGAGTAGTAAAGGAAACCAAATGAAAGGGTGGGGTGGGGGAAAAAAGTTGCTGAAAAACTACAGATATTATGCAGATAGTATAAAATGTAGGGGGCAATCTTTGAGCCTACGCTTGAGGATCCACCCAAGGATGCAAGGGGGGGAGATCAGAAGACAAACACAAAGACAGACAGAAACAAACAAATACAAGTAACCTCGATTTAATCAAAACGAAATCGGAAATGAAATGAGGCAGGGAACAGCAAACAATAAACAGTAAATAAGTGGGGTAGTCTTTGCTCCCATAAGGAAACCTAACACAGAGTAACTTTTATTCAAGACTGGCACAGCCTTTTAAACTTGAATAAAGTCAGACACATACAAAGACGAACAATCTAATAGGGGGGAAAAACAAGCGCAGGCCACACAACTAAATTGTCTTCATAGTAATGACTTGGCAAAACTTTGAACTTTGGGGGGGGGGGGGGGGGGGGGGGGGGGGGGGGGGGGAGCAGGAGGTTGAGATGTAAAAACTGGGAAAATGAAATTAAGAAAATATGAAAACTCTTCACTGGCTGCATAAGGGAACCATCGCAATCCCTTTTAAAGGCAGATATATTTGTATTGCCTGCTCCGAGGCCTTTTTCGTCCGCTGGGTCGGAAACTCATCAGGGAGACACGGCTGGCTGTATCTGCGCTCCTGGCGTCAAAATAGAGACACACCACAGTCCAATACCGTGGTGTTCTCACCACCAAGGGTGCAAAAAAGAATCCAATAGCACCCCCCCAAAGCAGCCAGCGAAGAGTAGTAAAGGAAACCAAATGAAAGGGTGGGGAGGAAAAAAGTTGCTGAAAAAAAAACTACAGAGATATTATGCAGATAGTATAAAATGGGGGGCAATCTTTGAGCCTACGCTTGAGGATCCACCCAAGGATGCAAGGGAGATCAGAAGACAAACACAAAAAGACAGACAGAAACAAACAAATACAAGTAACCTCGATTTAATCAAAAAACGAAATCGGAAATGAAATGAGGCAGGGAACAGCAAACAATAAACAGTAAATAAGTGGGGTAGTCTTTGCTCCCATAAGGAAACCTAACACAGAGTAACTTTTATTCAAGACTGGCACAGCCTTTTAAACTTGAATAAAGTCAGACAAATACAAAGACGAACAATCTAATAGTGGGAAAAAAAACAAGCGCAGGCCACACAACTAAATTGTCTTCATAGTATGACTTGGCAAAACTTTGAAAGGGGGGGGGGGGGGGGGGGGGGGGGGGGGGGGGGGGGGGGGGCAGCAGGAGGTTGAAGATGTAAAAACTGGGAAATGAAATTAAGAAAATATGAAAACTCTTCACTGGCTGCATAAGGGAACCATCGCAATCCCTTTTAAAGGCAGATATATTTGTATTGCCTGCTCCGAGGCCTTTCGTCCGCTGGGTCGGAAAACTCATCAGGGAGACACGGCTGGCTGTATCTCTGCGCTCCTGGCGTCAAATAGAGACACACCACAGTCAATACCGTGGTGTTCTCACCACCAAGGGGTGCAAAAAAGAATCCAATAGCACCCCCCAAAGCAGCCAGCGAAGAGTAGTAAAGGAAACCAAATGAAAGGGGGGGGAGGAAAAAAGTTGCTGAAAAACTACAGATATTATGCAGATAGTATAAAATGTAGGGGGCAATCTTTGAGCCTACGCTTGAGGATCCACCCAAGGATGCAAGGGAGATCAGAAGACAAACACAAAGACAGACAGAAACAAACAAATACAAGTAAACTCGATTTAATCAAAACGAAATGGAAATGAAATGAGGCAGGGAACAGCAAACAATAAACAGTAAATAAGTGGGGTAGTCTTTGCTCCCATAAGGAAACCTAACACAGAGTAACTTTATTCAAGACTGGCACAGCCTTTTAAAAACTTGAATAAAGTCAGACAAATACAAAAGACGAAACATCTAATAGGGGGGAAAAAACAAGCGCAGGCCAACAACTAAATTGTTTTCATAGTAATGACTTGGCAAAACTTTGAACTTACGGGGGGGGGGGGGGGGGGGGGGCAGCAGGAGGTTGAAGATGTAAAAACTGGGAAAATGAAATTAAGAAAATATGAAAAAAAACTCTTCACTGGCTGCATAAGGGAACCATCGCAATCCCTTTTAAAGGCAGATATATTTGTATTGCCTGCTCCGAGGGCCTTTCGTCCGCTGGGTCGGAAACTCATCAGGGAGACACGGCTGGCTGTATCTGCGCTCCTGGCGTCAAATAGAGACACACCACAGTCCACAATACCGTGGTGTTCTCACCACCAAGGGTGCAAAAAAGAATCCAATAGCACCCCCAAAGCAGCCAGCGAAGAGTAGTAAAGGAAACCAAATGAAAGGGTGGGGAGGAAAAAAGTTGCTGAAAAACTACAGATATTATGCAGATAGTATAAAATGTAGGGGGCAATCTTTGAGCCTACGCTTGAGGATCCCCAAGGATGCAAGGGAGATCAGAAGAGACAAACACAAAGACAGACAGAAAAAAAACAAATACAAGTAACCTCGATTTAATCAAAACGAAATCGGAAATGAAATGAGGCAGGGAACAGCAAACAATAAACAGTAAATAAGTGGGGTAGTCTTTGCTCCCATAAGGAAACCTAACACAGAGTAACTTTTATTCAAGACTGGCACAGCCTTTTAAACTTGAATAAAGTCAGACAAATACAAAGACGAACAATCTAATAGTGGGGGGAAAAACAAGCGCAGGCCAACAACTAAATTGTCTTCATAGTAATGACTTGGCAAAACTTTGAACTTTACGGGGGGGGGGGGGGGGGGGGGGTCAGCAGGAGGTTGAAGATGTAAAAACTGGGAAAATGAAAGTATTGCCTGCTCCGAGGCCTTTCGTCCGCTGGGTCGGAAACTCATCAGGGAGACACGGCTGGCTGTATCTGCGCTCCTGGCGTCAAATAGAGACACACCACAGTCCACAATACCGTGGTGTTCTCACCACCAAGGGTGCAAAAAAAAGAATCCAATAGCACCCCCAAAGCAGCCAGCGAAGAGTAGTAAAGGGAAACCAATGAAAGGGTGGGGAGGAAAAAAAGTTGCTGAAAAACTACAGATATTATGCAGATAGTATAAAATGTAGGGGGCAATCTTTGAGCCTACGCTTGAGGATCCACCCAAGGATGCAAGGGAGATCAGAAGACAAACACAAAGACAGACAGAAACAAACAAATACAAGTAACCTCGATTCTTTTATTCAAGACTGGCACAGCCTTTTAAACTTGAATAAAGTCAGACAAATACAAAGACGAACAATCTAATAGTGGGGGAAAAACAAGCGCAGGCCAACAACTAAATTGTCTTCATAGTAATGACTTGGCAAAACTTTGAACTTAGGAGGGGGGGGGGGGGGGGGGGGGAGCAGGAGCAGGAGGTTGAAGATGTAAAAACTGGGAAAATGAAATTAAGAAAATATGAAAACTCTTCACTGGCTGCATAAGGGAACCATCGCAATCCCTTTTAAAGGCAGATATATTTGTATTGCCTGCTCCGAGGCCTTTCGTCCGCTGGGTCGGAAACTCATCAGGGAGACACGGCTGGCTGTATCTGCGCTCC
>JADBJO010001872.1:0-12500 GCA_016801955.1 Conus betulinus
GCAGATCTGAATCAAATGACGAGTCAACTGATGAATGAGGATAATTAGTGAAATTGAACTGTTCGTAACAATGACATTCTCAAAAGTAGTATATTTTCATGAAATATTAAATATTTTGAGTGACACAAACGTTGACGTATTTTTTCCACATCCTATATAAAAAAAGAAAAAAAACACCCAACCAAACAAAGAGCCCCTCCCTTCCCCCCCCCCCCCCCCCCCCCAAGAAAAAAAACAACTAAAACACACACACACACACACACACACACACACACACACACACACCTGGTAAAGAAACACGTTTAGTGCGTATCTAGCATTACAGCTTATGGCGAAAAATAACGTCATCATTCGTAAACTGACTCACACAAAAAAACAAAGTAAAAAAAAAAAAAAAAAAAAAAAAAGAAAGAGAAAAAAAAGAGGCCTAGGCACTGACCCTATATAAACCCAAGTTACTGGAAACATTTTATTTTTGCCATTGGGCCATTACGTTTGTGCGGATTCGGATCCAAGATCAGCTACGGATCCTTTTCAGCTTGTTAAAGGGTTGCACTGTCCCGATGACCATTCTAAACTGTATTGCGCTGAGCCTAGACGATTGCACAGGACAATATCTGACCCCGTCATAACGACTGAAAAAAGAAACAACAAAAACACCGCTACGAAGCCTGTTTGTTAAACAAACAAACAAAACAAACAAAAAACCTTCTCTGTACATAGCATAGAATACTTCGTGAAGTACAGGCTGATCTTTTGACAGCTGTTAGCCAGATATAGCTGGACTAGGACTAGGAGTAAGGAGAGAGAGAGAGAGAGAGAGAGAGAGAGGTGAACACCAGCTCGCTGTTTGAACCGGGAGCAGCTTAACTGCAGCCCAAACAAAAGTAACCACAACCATCAGAAGTGGAGACAACTAGTGCAGGGCTTAGCAGCAGCAGCAGCAGCGCCCCCTACAATCCTGGTGAGTGTCGGGGGCCAGGGATAAAGCTAGGTTGTTCCGAGTGTTCGTGCATACTATCCAGATTCGTTTCTCACGCTTAGTTCACACACACACACACACACACACACACACACACACACACACACACACACACACACAGACGCGCGCGCGCGCACAAAAACACACACACACACACACACACGCACACACACACACACACACACACACACACACACACACACACACACACACACAAGCGCATGCACGCACGCACGCACACTCACTCACACACGTACGCACGCACGCACGCACTCACACACACACGCAAGCACGTGCACGCACGCTTACACGGCACGTACGCACGCACGCACGCACGCACACACATGCACACACACACACACCAACAACAAAAAAACACATACAAAAAAGATTAGATCCTAGATTAGTGGCGTAGTAAATTTTCAGTGTAGTTTTTTCACCCAAACATCTCCGTGTTTCTGGGTTCAACTTGAATGCTGTCCATTCTCATATACTCTTTAACTAGCAGCTCAGATGGCCAGGAACTTCTCAAGGACAAGGCATCAATCCTAATTCGTTGGTCAGAGCGCTTCTGCCTCTCTTCAGCATGAACCGCTCTGTCCATGAGTTAGCAATTCTCCGCTTTCCCCAACAGCCTGTAATGGCGGAACTGGATGAGTTGCCCACCATCGAGGAGATCGATCACCACAGCCAAAGAGCAGTTGAAGAGTAGTAAGGCTCGCGGGAGTCGATGAAACTCCAACAGAGGTTTGGAAGCAAGGGGGCCTGGCGTTACATGCAAAACTGCATGAGCTCTTCTGCTCGACTGTCGCTGGGAACCGGGCAGACTACCACAAGATCTCTGCGATGCTGCCATCATCACACTGTGGAAGAACAAACGGGAAAAGTTGGACTGCTCAAGCCACCGAAGGATTACTCTGCTCTCCATCAAGGATCTTGCTGCACAGACTGGTCCCCGCCATCGCTGAAGACCACTTCCCAGACAGCCAGTGTGGCTTCAGAGCCAACAGGAGCACCACAGACGTGTGTGTCTGTTCTCAGGCAACTGCAAGAGAATTACCTGGAGTAAAACAAAGGACTGTATGTAGCGTTCGTCGACCTAACCAAAGCGTTTGACACGGTGACCAGAAAAGGAATTTTTATGGCAGATCATGGAACAGCTCAGCTGTCCTCTGAAGTTCCTAAGCATGGTCATCCAGCTGCATGAAGATCAACGTGGCAAAGTCAGACTCAACAGTGACCTCTCAAACCGGTCATCGACGGAGTGAAGCAGGGTTGCGTCCTGGCACCGACAGTCTTCACTATATAGTTCAGCATAATGCTCGTGCAAGCCACTGAAGACCTTGATGAACAGGATGATGTCTACATCAGATATCGTCTTGATGGCAGCCTATTCAACCTCAAATGACTACAGGCCCACATCAAGACCCTGGAGCAACTGATCCGAGACCTCCTCTTTGCTGACGACGCTGCCCTTGTTGGCCATACAGAGAGTCTTGCAGCGTTTCTGTTCTCATCCTGCTTCGCAGAGGCTGCCCAGCTTTTGGGGCTAGAAGTCAGCTTGAAGAAGACAGAAGTCCTCCACTGGCCTGCACCTACCCCACATCAACATTGGAGAGACTGAACGGGAAAACGGTCTAACAGTTCACCTACCTGGGATGCATCATCTTATCAGACGCCAAGATCGACAGGGAAATCGACAAACAAACAAACAAAAACTGGTAAAGGTGAACAGTGCTTTTGGTGGCTGGTACAAACGAGCGTGGAACAACAAATGTCTGAAGAAGGGCACCAAGATCAAGGTGTGCAAAGCCATTGCACTTACCACCCTCGTGTACGGCTCTCAGTCGTGGGTCGTCTACCATCACCACCTGAGCCTCTTTGAGCACTTCTACCAGCAGTGCACCAGCAGCATCCTCAATATTCACTGGAGTGGCGTCGTCACCAACGTTGAGTCTTTGAATAGGAAGAGCTCGCCGGCATCGAGGCCATGCTATGAAGTCCCAGCTGGGCTGGTCATGGCACGTCTCCAGGATGGAGGATCACCGCCTGCCCAAACTCTCCCTTTATGGTGAACTCTCCACTGGCCATCACGATAGACAGACACCGAAGAAGCGATCCAAAGACCTTGAGAAAAAAAAACAAACCCTCAGTTGCTGTCATATCGACCATCGCCAGTGGCTCTCCCCAGGTCTCCTGAGGGCAAAGCTGTCTTCTTCTTCGAAGCCGCCCGCAGGGCCGACCTTGAAGACAAAAGGTGCAGGGGGAAGAACCGTGTTGATGAGACGTCGGATCCTGTTCAGACCTTTACTTGCAGCAGCTGCGGCCGGGCCTGCCTAACCTGCACTGGCCTTGTCGGCCACGAGCGCGCCTGCAGTGGAGGTGGGCCACCTCTTTCTTAATCTTGGAGAGAGAGAGAGAGAGAGAGAGAGAGAGAGAGAGAGAGAGAGAGAGTTTATTGTCACAATACATTTTCCTGTGTCATGTTGGGACGGCTCTACCTAGGGAAAACGTCTCGCCATCGTACGGCGCCACCAACATTCTTTCCTTTCTCCTCTGTGTATATCGTTGTTGACCTATGGAAGTGGACTTTACCACATAAATTCACCAGGGTCTACTGACATGTTTCCGTAGTTTCTTCATTGCTTCATCTGAAAGACTAGCCGCTCAGGTCACCATTTCAGATCTGGCAGAAAAGGTGGACGGAGAGGGGGGGAAGGAGGGAGTGGAGAAGGTAGAAGCCCCACCTGTACTGACGATTCGAACAACGAATGAGACGGAGTGCTTTATCTACTGGGCCAGGTGTTACCACCTGTGAGACTACGCCACCCATACCTGTCACTGCTGCCTTTGATCTCCCACACATCGTGCCGCGGGAAGTGGGGGTGGGGAGTGGGGGTGAGGGCGCCAGAGTTAGTCAAGCACGAGATAAAAAAGAAAAAAAAAAAAAAAGAAAAAGGATTGGGTCTTATGGGTTCTGTACCTACCGGCTGGGATTCCATGCATGCAAACGTGTAACTTTCGTACACGGATATTTCGTACATCTGTCTGTCTGTGTGCTCTCTCTCTCTCTGCGTGCGTGCGAGCGTGTCTGCATGCGAGTGCAGAAGTGTGTGCGTTTTATGTGTGTGTGTGTGTGTTTGTGTGTGTGTATGTATGTGTGTGTGTGTGTGTGTGTGTGTGTGTGTGTGTGTGTGTGTGTGTGTGAGAGAGAGAGAGAGAGAGAGAGAGAGAGAGAGTTGTTGAGGGAGATCAGTGTGTGTGCGTGTGCGTGTGCGTGCGTTGTGCGTGCGTGCGTGCGTACGTGTGTGTGTGTGCGTGCGTGCGCGCACGCGTGCGTGTATGTATGTGTGTGTGGGCGAGTGTGTGCATGCATGAACGCACGTGCGCGTGTGTGTGCATGTGTGTATGTGTGTGTGTGTGTGTGTGTGTGTGTGTGTGTGTGTGTGTGTGTGTGTGTGAGCGAGAGAGAGTGAGAGAGAGAGAGTGAGAGAGAGAGAGAGAGAGAGAGAGAGAGAGAGAGAGAGAGAGAGAGAGCCCTTCTGAAGGGGGATTACATTCAAAACTCAGCATGATAAGTGTGACAACAACATCAACACAAAGTTTAACTAGAGTGTATAGGAAAAAAAAAAAAAAAAAACAGCAATAAAATGATACTCAAATGGATGAATTACAATCTGCTACACATGAGCATGAGGTCTTTATCTGCTGACCATATATATAATACCATACTAGGATATCCATTTCCATGTAATATTGGTGTGTCAATACATTTGTTAGCTAACCATAACAGCTCGCCTCTTAAAGGCTTTATATAAATACATGCATAAATTCCTCACAATAATTTTATTTTTTTATTCGTCATTAATAGAGTCACACAGAACTGACATGGATTTACATAATATTTGCTTGGAATATATTCCTGCCGTAGGTCACTGAAAGCAGAGCAGACAAAGAGAAAGTGTATTTCATTATCATATGCCTCTCCACATAGTGGGCATGTCAGATTGCGGTCAGAAACTACATTATACCGTTGACGGTGCATTTCTATATCAGAGACACCAAATCTGAACTTCGTCATATAATTTTTTATATGTCTGTCAATATCAAGTGAAAGATATGTTTCGCAATTATTAAACGACTTTAAACGATCTGTACCATGTAAATCTATCACTTTCCAGAACATGTTCATGCCAGTTTTGCCATCTGTTATCAATAAGTCTTTGACGAAACAATTGCAAAAAGTATTTCACATTTTCCACACCCTGGTTTAGCCACACAAATCCAAAACCATTTAGAAATAGGGTCTTACGAACATTTGACGCCCATGTGGTTTTGCCTCGTGAATCCAGCCAGAGTAACATTTTATAAGCTTTTAAAGGTAATCTGTTATCATTCATCCGTGATATCTTTAGCCAGTATCTGATACACTGTACACTTGAATTTATGTAAATAGGGTGACGTCCAGTATCTCCATAAACAAGATCATTAGGTGTTTTTAATGTGGACTCCTAAAAATTTCTTTAGAGCATACAAATGAACCTTTTCAACATGAACGGCGGCAGTATCCAGTCCCCACAGTTCAGCACCATAGAGAGCAATTGGCTGCACCCGAGTATCAAAAATTTTTAACAACACTCTCAGCGAATTATTATTAAGTACGAACAATCGTTGCAGAATTGATAACAAAGCATTCCTCGCTCTGCTTGCGAGATCTGTGCATGCACCACACAAAACTAAGTCGGGTAGAAAAATAAATACCAAGATATTTTTAACAGTTAACGACAGCCATTTTGCTCACCATTAAAAAAAATCCATCTCTCTCGTGCTGCAAGGTGCCCTCCTTTTCTAAATACCACAACATTGCTCTTTTTCATATTTACTTTAAGTTGGAGTCTAGAAGCTGCATCACATAAGTTGTTCAACTGGGGTCTGAAGGCCAACTGGTGTTTCTGACAACAAAGCTATATCATCTGCCAATAACAAAATAAACAATTCAACTGTATCTGGAGACAGTGTTGCACCATGTCTTCCCTTCTCTATGATTTCTTGTGCTAATTCGTTGATAAACAAGGAAATAAAAACAGGACTACATGCATCTCCTTGCTTTACACCTTTGTACAAACTATGTAATCTGTAAATTCACCACCACACCTGACCCTTGCTTTTACACAATTATACATGCTCTGATACATCGGTACATTTTACCCTTTATTCCATTCTTCTGAAGTACTGGCCAAAGTAATTTTCTAGATATGGAATCAAATGCTTTTTCGAAGTCGATGAAGGCCACATATAATTTGCGATTCCATGAAAACTGTTTTTGTACAATAGCCAAAAGTGTAAAACATCTGATCGATAGTTGAATAACCCTTCTTAAAACCCGCTTGCCACTCACCCGTGCTATTATTAAATTCCACCCACTTTTGCAGTCTACAGTTAATTATAGAGCTATATAATTTACTACTTATATCACCAAGTGATATTCCCCTGTAATTACTTGGATCATTGACTTCACCTTTCTTAAATAATGGCAATATAATCGATTCAGTCCAGTTATCAGGGAATATCCCTTTGTCAAAAAGTGCATTGAAAAATCTGACGAAGAAATCAATTACGACATTTCCGGCATTTTTGAATAATTCACCAACAATGCCATCAGGGCCTGCAGCTTTTTTATTCTTGAGTTTTTTAATTGCAGAGATCACTTCTGTTCTAGTAATAATACAGTCAAGGAACCCTGCATCGCTATCAGAATCGAGAAAAGTTCTCTCATCTTCTATTTCTTCTGTGTCTTCTTCGGCATCTTTTTCGAGAAGATCTCTGAAATGCCTGTCCCAATCGCTGACAGAAATATTGTTATACGTACTACTTTTCATAACTGATATTCTGCGCATGTGTTTCCAAAACTCTTGCTGATCTTCAACTGAGGTAACTAAATTGCGTAACAAGGAAGAATTATACTCGTTCTCGAGAGAGAGAGAGAGAGAGAGAGAGAGAGAGAGAGAGAGAGAGAGAGAGAGAGAGGTGCATTTGCGCGTACTATCCTGTAGGCACGGATCAATTCAATGTTTTCCACTTTGATAGTGGGAGATATGCGCGCGCGCGCGCACGAGCGGGCGCGCGCGTGCGAGCGTGTGTGTGTGTGTGTGTGTGTGTGTGTGTGTTGTGTGTGTGTGTGTGTGTGTGTGTGTGTGTGTGTGTGTGTGTGTGAGAGAGAGGAGAGAGGAGGAGAGAGAGAGAGAGAGAGAGAGAGAGAGAGAGAGAGAGAGAGAGAGAGAGAGAGAGAGAGAGAGAGAGAGAGAGAGAGAGAGAGAGAGAGAGAGAGACTTTTGCACGTGTCAGTATGACCCTGTAGGCGGGATCAATCACTTTTTTAGAACTTTTATTGAGCATCTGTCAACAGCAAGAACAATAGTGCTTCAGGTGGCGGAATGGAAAGGTGACCCCGGAGCAGAGGGAGGGGGGTGGGGGTGGGGGTGGGGGGCTGTTGCCACTATGATTTTCTTGTGTCTTTTCACATTATAAACTGAAATGCATATGTCAACAATTTATTCATTGGAGCTCTTGGGAGATATAGCCATGTTTATAAGCGAATTTTCCCTCTTTAGGCTCTATGTTTGCGATTAGAGGGTATACTTAGTTAAAGACCTGTCGATATGGAACTAATCCACTTATTGTCAAATGGTTTGCAGTTCCTGATAGAGAAATAATTGTTCCATTTACAGATAGTCATCTTTTTGCAGAAACAATGCCTGTTTGACAGTATTTGGCGCCAACTTCCGGTATTTAAAAAAAAACCCAAACGTACAACAAACTGGCTGACTGCCATTCTCCAGTATGATCATCACTGTCAGCAGTCTGAAAGGTATCTAACGTTAAACCACATGCAGCAGCAGCAGCAGCAGCAGCAGCAGCAGCAGTAGTAGTAGTAGTAGTAGTAGTTGTTGTTGTAGCAGTAGTAGTAGCAGTAGTAGCAGCAGCAGAAGCGGTAGTAGTAGTGGTCGTAGCACAAGAGTCATAGGCAATGAGTAAAATATTTTTCATACATAAACCAGATCTAAATCAGAATACCAGAGTTCTTTGATATATCACTTAGATTTCAATTTAGGCAAGATGATGAGATTATCTTTTGTTTGATGTGTTGATGTTGTTTCATGTTGACAGGAGGGGAAGTCTTACTACAATCGAAACTTTATAAGAAAAGTGATGGATTCAGATCTATTCACTGGCCTTCATTGTTGTTGCGTCTATATCATGGGGCACATCTTTATCTGTTGAGCAAACGATAAACTGCCATGCAAAATCTGCGGGCGGGATCATAGGATTCAGCAGAAACTGTGCTGCCTACCTTCGCTGGTGCATGACACGTCATGTCAGAGCTTTTCTTGCTGCAACACTTGAGATGGCTGGCATGACTTGGGATGATGTCAAAGTTCACAAAGACCTGACATGTGTGCAGAGACTAGAGCCAGTGAGGGGGTGTGTGGAAAACATGATGGATTCCTTCTGCAGCTTCATGGGTCCCTCTTCAGTGGGAGAGATGAGTCTCTTCTGTCTCTCATCAGGAATGCAAGCACCAGACAGCATTCAAGAAAAAACTTCTATCAGCAGATGCACGAAGAAAGGAAGCCTATCACCAATTCGTGACAGAACGACTGGTAGAGAAAACTCTGAGCTTCAATGCTCCTCTGAAAAAAAAGTGGAGCTGAAGACATTTGCGAAACTGCAGAAGACAAAGACTCTGCGATCATCTTCGAACAGACTGGAGCAAGTGGCAGCACAGTGAGACATGTTCGGACAACTTCTCATGATCTCGCAGGAAAATGACATCAGCTTGCAGAAGGTCATGAGCCACCCTTTGAGTCCAGTGCCTTGGGCCCTAGCAGCTCATAATGGTTTGCCTGCAAAGACAGAGAAAGCAAAGCGCGTCCAATTCTTGGAGGAGACAGAGTTGTAGCAACAGGATCGGGGGAAATGCCATGACATAATTGACGCAATGTTCCATCTGCAGTCACTTACCTCCCTTCCCCCAACATTTGGAGACCTGGCAGACAGAATCCTGAAAAAATTGCCATCCACAGACAGGACTGATTATGTGGCAGATGTGTACAGCCACAACTCCATCAAATCAATAGAACGTTCTCGTCGGGGAGAAGGTGAAGCATTCCTTCTGAAGGGTCCCAACGCTAAGGTCCCCAGAGACTGGAAAGGGTTTATGAAAAATAGTGATAACAAGAACCAGCTCCAAATTCCTGCTTTCTGAATGGAGAAAAGATTCCCATGCTGCCATACTCCTGAACAGAGAACTGTTTGTGACATGTGGACTCGAGTGCTTCAAGCTCTCCTCCACGGATGGCAAGACTGTGGAAGCCTCACCAGTTCAAGAGCTGTTTTCCACCTCAGGAAGAAGCGGACACGAGGATCATCCTTCACTGTTTTCACCAGGACAAGAATGCTTCTGACTCCGAGGGCGTAATTGTGCACTCTTCAGACACTGAAGTGTTTCTACTCTTACTACACTTCAGTTCTCAGCAGCATACAACGGTATACTTGGACACCGGCACTGGAAAACACATGAGGCTGCTTTCCACCACACACCATGCTGGCAAGTATGGACAGGAATACTATGAAGCGCTCCTTGGCCTACATGCTTTTTCCGGCTGTGACTTCACCAGTTCTTTTGTGAGCAAAGGGAAGGTCAGGGCGTTCAATGCGTTCACAAAGAACCCGTTCCTTCATGATGCCTTCTGAGCACTGGGAAGCCCAGAACTGTCTTCTGATTCAGTGGACAACCTTGAACACTATGTTTGTTGTCTGTATGGCAGACCCCAAAACAGGAACATCAACCGGTCCGTTTTGACCTTCTCAGAGAAAAGTTTGACACCAGTCGGGGACATACAGTGTTAGCCAGCTACAGTGGAACTGACCTGAGCTTCCTACCTCTCTGTCAGTCCTCCCTGCGGATGTACACAGAGCGAGCCAACTGCCAGGTATCATATCTTACTGTTTTTAACATGATAGTTATTGTTGTTGCAGGGTAGTCTTGCAGTGTTTTGATAAAGTCTGGAGGAATGCTGTCGTTTCTCCATGCAGAAAGGGGAAGGCAGGAAACAAACCATTGTCAACATGCAGATGTGACCGCTGTGATAAAGACTGCCACTCTCGCATCAAACTCTACAGCCACAGGTGACACTGCTTGGGCCGAGCAGACAGCCAAGTCAGATAGCTATATCTTAGGTTGGATATACTCTAAACGTGGTCAGCTACAACCGACGGAGACCAACAGTAGTGTTGTTGTTGATAACTATAGTTAAACAAATGCTATTTGACCTGGCCAGGGGTAACACAATAGCTTGAATATGACATTTTGAACTTAAATAGGATTGAATCATGAGACAGAAGCCGAAGTTACTCATTGCCAAGACCATAAAAACAGCTATGAGATTTTATAATATTTCCTTTTATCATCTGTTCTACGGTGGAGGTAACGAAGCATGCCCATTGTGCTAAACTGTCCATTGATGGGCCGTCAGGCAGAGCTGGAAGACAACAGACAGTGGTTTGGAATTTGCCTGGTGTCAGGAGGATATACTTCCATGTGAACTTGTTGATATCCTCTGTGACCAGCCAACTCCTGAGGAGGAGAACGGTGACTTTGAACTTGTGAACCTTTGTGATGCTGTTCAAGAGGAAGGGTTTGACACTGAAGAATCTGTTGTCAACAGTTCTATGTAAAGGTGCAATCGTCTTACTGGTGGACAGGCGCATACTGAGACATTCAGTCATCACTCGCTTGTGTTGAGACAGATCCCTTGGTCATGGTCTATAAGCAGGTTTGACCAAAACTTTACTTAACCATTTTCTTGGCACCATTTGGAAACAGGTTAACAGTTTCAGTTCAACTGTATCCATTTCAAAACCAATTTAAAGAGTAATCGGTTGGTGCGCTGAACGCGATAAAAAAGATTGACATATTAACGCATGTGTCATGTTTATTTGGATGCTATTACAACAATTGTGCTTCAAAACGCGTCAAATTTGGTATACCCATGTAGAGCAAGCATCAGCGCACTTAAAAAACAACTTGTATTTGATTTTTTAAGGCATTATACTATAAGTAATAGCATGTTTTTCACCCCTACCCCCTTTTTTGAGTAGGAAACGGGTGATTTCTTCCGGACCTTGCTGCTCCCAAGAGCTCCAACCAATCTTTTGTTGACATCCTATGATGACGGCATATGGCCTAAACTTTCAGAAAAACACAATGACAATCCCCCCTCCCTCCCCCCTGCCGGGGTCGGGGGGTGGGGGTGGGGGTTATGGTCACCTGAAGCACTACAAAGTCTTCACAAGAAACAAAGAAACGGGAGACATGTAGCTTGTGTACGGTGGCGGCGTCCCAAACATTTAAAACAAAAAAGGCAGTCTTGCACACCTCTTTACCATTTATATTCATAACACATTCTTGGCATTCTCCAAGACACAAAACCGACCACAGTATTTGGAGAAAAGAGCCAGTCTCACATGGGAAGAAAAAGAAGAGAGGATCCATTTTTAATTTTTTTTTTTCTTTTTGGCCCCTCAATCTTCTGAAGCTGCGAACTCGCACAGAGTAACATCTCTTGCCACAGCTTTTACGACCACCGACACATCATTAATTCAGTGACTTGCTAAGGTATGCAGGTCCCACTGACCAAAGCCCGGTAAGTGGGAAAGGAGAAGGATGAGCCAGAGACTTGTAACGAATGACCACCACGAGTGACAACAGCATTAACCCAATGGATAACCCTAGCCTCGTGGGTCGTCGCCACTGACGCAGTTAGCGCCCTTGTAGACTGTGGGGGGACCCCTCGCCCAGGTGGTTTCGTTTACTGACCGAAATTTCTCTAAAATGACAGCACAAGGTTAGGGGTGGAGGTGGGGGGTAGGGTCCGGGGGGTAGGGGGGGGGGGGGGTTGGGGGGGGGGTAGAGGGGGTTGGTCGGTCGGAATCATGCCCAACATGCTGTCGTCTGCCTTTTTTCCGGTCAAAAGTCACGCGCGCGGTCAATCGTGAACACTCGAGACGCTGACCCGTGTACGTTTTGCATTCTCGACTTCCCCGAGACGTGTACTGGACACCTCTTTTCCACAAAAAGAAAAAGAAAAATGGAGTCCGAACATTTTTTTTTTTTTTTTTTTTGCAGTCTTTTTATTTTTGGCTGAGTGTTGATAACGAGGACCTGTCTCACTCTCACACTCACACACACACTCACGCGCGCGCGCGTGCACGCACACACACATACACACACATGCGCGCGCGCCAAACACACACACACACACACACACACACGCTCGAATCTATGTCTCTATGTATGTACTTATGATCTACCTATCTATCTATCTACCTACGTAAAGATAGATGGAGAGATAGACAGACGGATAAATGGGTAGACAGATAGAAAGATACATAGGTATGTAATGCAAGAGATTCACACATAAAGCGAAGAAATAGCGTGAACGGTTCCGTCCATGTC
>JADBJO010001872.1:17500-30000 GCA_016801955.1 Conus betulinus
GACCAGGATGCTGATCTACTTATCCATCCAGTTCATCGTCCTCAACATGCCCGCCATGCTGGGCAGAATCTCGTTACTCTTTCTTCCAGAACTCAGTCTGACAGGCAGATGGGCTAACCTTTACTTCTTCCTGATGTCCATTTGTGAGCTGTGCTATGTTCTCAATTCTTCGCTCAATTTCTTAGTGTATTATTTCTTTGGCTCCAAGTACCGCAGAAGCGTGTTGGAGATGTTCTGCAAAGGTAACAGTGCAAATCCGTGAAACACTGTTCTGTTGTTGGCCTTTGTTGTCTGTCCAGGTTGCGTGACTAAGATGGATAAGGTACCAATCGTCTCTTATATCCCCATCACATTTGTTGTGCTATACTACCCATGATTGCAGTGCCGTTTCCTCCAATCCTTTTCAAGGAGTGCTGCCAAAGAAGCTGGGGAAATTTCCCCATCGTATAACGTCCTGCTGGCGACGACTTTAAGTATAGTTCTTAACAAAAACCTTTGGGCAAATAGAGCTCGTTTGGTAACGGAACAATATATTTTTTTTTCTAGAAGCCCAGTCATAAAAGGGTTGCTTTATTATCATTTTTGTTGTCATTGTTGGCTAATATTATAGAGAACCATTAGTATTTCATGGAGTAAATTTTTGTATTCCGTGACAAAAAAAAGAGTATTTGTCGTACCTTTTACTTTCATATGGGTCTTTTATCGCGAAGTTCTTGCAACCAACTCACTGCAATGCACTCACACTCAAACACTCACACCAGCTAGCACAAGTGCACTACACACACACTGCATGTATCTAGTTGACCATCTTATATAAAAAAATAATAACAATATCATAATGCCGTCTTCCCTTTCACCCTCCCCCCCCCCCCCCCCCCCCCCCCCCCCCCCCCCCCCCCCCCCCCCCCCCCACACACACACAGAGTGACAGTCACACACATGTATACCCTTCATACAGTTTTCATTCCATCTTTCTCTACTCTTTGTACTGCCACTCCATCCCCCTCCCCCCGGGTGTAGGGGGTGTGGGGCGGGGGGAGTGGAGCTAATTAACAGTAGAAGTTAATGTGACAGAGACACACTTGAGCAATTTTTCACTAGTGTCAGGAAACATCTTGAACAGGGAACAGGACGATCGGTCGTTGACAGGGACAGATTCGCGTCAGCCACCAGCCTACACATCATGACCATCATCTCGACGTGTGTCACCTGCTGCTCCAGGTTCCCCCACTACACTTCACCTCGGCCATTTTCAATGCTTGTACAATTGAAGTGTTCCTTTCATCCCCTCTGATAGTTTTTTAAAAGCGATTTTGAAGAAACATGCTTTATACAGTCGTTGCACCCTCCATGAGCACAACTAAAACCCGTTTCGCACAAAGTGCACCACACCAAAGTTGGAGTTTTTTTGAGCTTGGGACTAAGCACTTCCAAGTTTGCATGGTATGCATTCAGGAAAGTTTGCTGTCTCGTTTCGGCAACCTTCTTTTTAAACATCTAGCTCTTCATCACTCTCATGTACGCATAATTTCATTGGTGGTGGCATTCTCTTAGTGAATGTCTGTGTCAGTCGCTCACTATGAAACATGGCCGACCATGGTGTATGCGAGTACGCTGAAACTGGAACTAGGTACAGTAACTGGCGTCTTCAAAGAGGAAAACAGTACCATTTTTGTAGCCAATGTTGCCGATTTTCGTATTTTTGTCGTACTCGGCGTATTACCGTATTTTACGGTCAAATTTCGTAACATACGCTAAAAAGTCGTAGGGTAGACAGATCTGCAATATGTCGTTCTTTGGCATATATACGCTAATCCAGTTGTCAGCGACAAAGCTGCAGCAATTGTTAAATCACCTGCAGACATACACTTCCATGTGTACAGTCACCTTTCTTTCACAGACAGACAGACAGACAGACAGACAGACAGACAGACAGACAGACACACACACACACACACACACACACACACACACACACACACACACACACACACACACACACACACACACACACACACAGAGCAACACAAAAGCATTTAGTGTGAAACAAATGGCATGCTTGATCTTTTAGGGAAAATGCTCTCACGTACTCTAACACATCAGTGGTTCGCATGAACTTGTCATGCAAATCGCTTTTCATCGTGGTTTATTGTGTTCATTTCTTACGAGCGTAAACAATTTCATGGCCAACTTACAGATAATTAGAGACTACGAAACGAAATAAAACCACGTGGAAGTAACAGTTCAGGCAAAAGGAAGATGAACAGACAAATCAACGAACACGTAGGGTAACTCACGCTCCCATGATGAAATGAATAGACGTCTAGAACTCCAAACCAGTGCTGCTGACGGCGCCGAATCGCCTAGCAGAAATGACAGCATAGACCACACGGAATAAACAAGGAGACATTTCCCAGAAAGGATGTTCTATAGTGCCTGTTATTTTCTTTTACTGACAAGTGAGACCTAGTGGCTTTATTAATATAGCATACTTAGTACTTCTGTTATGTGTTGAATAGCAGACCTAGTGCCTCTTATTTCTTGTTGACATAGCAGACCTAGTGCCTCTTATTCCTTGTTAACATAATAGACCTAGTGCCTCTTATTCCTTGTTGACGTAGCAGACCTAGTGCCCTCTTATTCTTGTTGACGTAGCAGACGTAATGCCTCTTACTCTCTGTTGACGTATGAGACCTGGCGCCTCTTGATTTAAATCTGTGGACGTAAAAAAACCCATCATCTTTCATTCGGTGATGACAAAGCAGACCTAGCGCCTCTTTGATCTACCTCTGTTGATACTGTTGACATAGCAGACCTATCGCTTGTGACACAGCAGGCTTGGTCACTCTGTTCTTGTTTGACACAGACAGTCAGAGCATTCAGGTTCAAATTCACATGTTCTTGTTTGACACAGAGAACCAGGGCATTCAGTTTCAAATTCACATGTCTTGTTTGACACGGAGAACCAAAGCATCTAGTTTCAAATTCGCATGTTCTTGTTTGACACAGACAATCATTGCTTTCAGTTTCAAATTCACATGTTCTTGTTTGACACAGGGAACCAGAGCATCTAGTTTCAAATTTACATGTTCTTGTTTGACATAGGGAACCAGGGCACTCAGTTTCAAATTTCACATGTTCTTGTTTGACACAGACAATCAGTGCTTTCAGTTTCAAATTCAGTCAGCAGACAAATCCATGTACGGTACACTAGATCTGCAAAACCCTGAGACAACACTGCGCAGGGTTTGCATGATGACCACATCAATGAATATCTAGACAGAAAAGAGAACAGGTCTCGCTGAAATAGGCATTGACCCAGCGTGCTGATCTGGCCTTAGACATCTAGGTAACATACTTTCTGCTACTTCCATAGTTAAGTGCGTGTGTGCTCACATGTGCATGCTCGTATGCGTGCGCGTGCTCGTGTATGTGAGTGCGTGCGCACAAATGAGCGTACACCTGTACGTGTATGCTTGTGTGTGCAGCTATGCACACATACGCGCATACCTGTGTGTGTGTGTGTGTGTGTGTGTGTGTGTGTGTGTGTGTGTGTGTGTGTGTGTGTGCGCGCGCGCGCGTGTGTGTGTGTGTGTGTGTGTGTGTGTGTGTGTGTGTGTGTGCCTGTGTGAGTGCGTGCGTGCGTGTGCGAGCGTGCGTGCATGCGTGCGCGAGCGCGTGTGTGTGTAGGTGTGTGTGCTCACGCGCGCGCACGCGTTTGTACATACATGTGCACAATATGTAAGCTTGCATGTACGTGTATAGGCGACATATGTATGGAATTGTTGTTCAGGGGATGGTAGTTTTAGACATAATTGGCCTAAAAGAGATGTAAAAAAAAAAAATAGAGTAATAGAAATTGAGAAATGAGTAAATGAATAACAACATCAAAATAAACGAAATCAAATCATCATCATCATCATCAGCCTTCGCATCATCACCATCATCATCGTCGTCGTCGTCGTTATCATTCTCATCATCGTGTTCACACACACAATCTGTCACAGCTGTTTAAGATTCCCTATGGTTTGAAAATAGATATACTTTCATTCAGTCAGTGGAAGAACAGCCTACCATCGGCCTGCACCTTCCACTGCACCGTGAGACGTGGCACACCCCACCGGCACAACCTTGCATTTTCCCTGTCACCACCAACCTCACCACTACGTATACAGACTCAAGAGAGCGTGCCTAGGGATCGTGCACGAGACCACTGTCCCATCCCTTCCTCTCCCCAACACAGGCACACAGGAGGGCATCAGAATCCGGCGCATACCAAATGGAAGTCCCCAAGTATCCACGGTCTTGTGGTTTAGCATACAACACGCCGGCATTCGCTGTGACTAATCCCTTTGACAGAGGGTTTCTGACATGCCAACACTGTAACCCCCCCCCCCCCCCCCCCCCCGCCCTATCCAACGTCTGCCTCCAGCCCGTCCCCCATCTTGCTTTTCCTCCCCCCCCCCCCCCCTCCATGTTTTCCCTGGTCTTTCTCATCTTCGTTCTCTTAGCGCCCTGGAAAAGGTAGTGCTAACCACACAGCACGCATACACAAACACAGATGCACATTCATGTGCGATCACACAACACGTATGGGTAATCCACGCCACACGCTTATGTCATCTCACTAGTGTGCACTTAGTAATACACGCTGACTTACGATAAACAAAACAGGGATGCTGAGAGATTCAAAGTGTACTATCTCGGTTGATAAGTGTTCAGACATTTATATATGGCTTAAAAAACAAACAAGCAAACAAACTGACACGACGAAACTACCTAATTTTCCAAGAGTGATTGCAGTGTCAGTTTCGAGATTATGCCGATATTCGTTCAGCCGACAATGGTTCTTGCTATTCTGTTTAGTCTCTTCTTGCTCTTCTCCTAAGTCATATCATCTCTTGATGTTCAGCTCTGTGGGGGACACCCCATTGTATGTGATTTCCATCGTATTTGTAGAAGCGATTTCTTACATTTGTAATGGCATTCTGATCGGCCTAATTGTGATTCACTCGCCATCGTTGCCTCGCCATGTCTGCTGCCTCATTTTCTTTGAATCCTTCATGTTCAAGGCAATACATGTATGTGAGTTTTACCACGTGGAGGCAGCACGTTACTTCAAGTGAACCTGAACACTCCATTTCACTTTCCATTTTTCTAAAGAGGCTCACTGAGTCAGTCAGCATCCCAGCTTTTTGATTTTGAAGCTTATTTGTAGATCAGAGCCAGTGGAATCCTTGTGCCACAGCTTCTGTCGCACTGAGACCGGCAGCTGTGAAGTTGCCTGCAACAAAGTCTTCCAGAGCTGTGTGGACAGTTTGCTTCACCGTGTGCACTCAACCAGGCTTAAGTTTGTAGTTGAACCGGCAATGCAGATCACGTCTTTACTTTTGCAGATTTCCCTTCTGTATCTGAATTTCAGCGTTGGCTGTTTTCGATAGGATGGGTGTATTTCGAGCTCTGGCGCCACGACACTCTGGAACAGGGGTTTGAAGGGGCCAACTTATTTTTCTTTTTCCTTCGTTTGTTTGAGTTCTGGTACCTTACAAAAGTCTGATCTCATAAAACACGAATTCTGGTAAGAGGTGGACCAGAACCCTAAAGGCAATGGCAGACCCAGCGGTATAGCGTTCCAGCTCGATCTTGCCGAGGAGGGACAAGAAACTTTGTAAAGCTTGAATGTCCCAACCCAGAACAGGTGTTCATTCGTGATGTGGGTACATATACACACTATGTGTCTTACTCCTGTGCATACACTATATGTCTTACTCCTGTACATACATATGTTACGCGATATACATGCACCTGCGCAGTACGTGCACTACGCATTTTTGGCGTGTTTCATGAACTGCGCAACCTCGTTGCAGAATTCATGAACCCTGGAACGAGCTTGCCCAGTTCATGAAAACACGCAAAATAGCATTGCCCAGTACATGAACTACGCACACGGTGCAAACTTGGTTGTAACCTCAAGCTCAGTCTGTGTATGCGGGTGCGTGTGACGAACAGATTCATAACTGACTGTATAAAATACTTCATTGACAAGAATGATGACCAGTAAAGTACAAAACAGCGCAGAGAAGGAAAAAATTATTATGATCACGAAATTAATTGCAAATTAATGCAGCATACCCCAAAATAACACACACACACACACACACACACACACACACACACACACACACACACACACACACACGCACGCACGCACGCACGGGCGCGCGCGCGCGCGCGCGCCGCGCGCACACACACACACACACACACACACACAAAACAACCCACAAATTCCATACAAAAGATATTCATTTGCGACGAAACATACAGTCATATATGTGTACGGGGAAAACTTTTGAGAACTCCCGGTTCCACGTTCAGATGCCAGTCAAACGATATTTAAATAGTAGAATTTTTTTTAATCCTCAAGCGGGAAGGCATTGACAACACTAATGCGAAGAAAGGAAGACGAAGAAAACATAACTATATTTCACTGTGGAAAGGAAACTCTACTGCGGAATGTTTTTTGCAAGTAATTCGTGGGTGGCACGCACTGGTGCAATCGCTCTTGTTCTGGAAACATTTGCACCTTATTTTAAGGCATCCTGTCTTGCAAGAGCATCTTCCTTTTCCCTGACCCTTACCCACCGAGAAAAGGCGCACAGCTGTTCTGATGGACATTTCTTCATGTTTTGGAACCATGTCGATTGTAAATTTTTGTTAGGTTTTGTCATTTCAATTTGATTTCTGGCAAATAATCCAGATAAGACTCCAGCTTTTGTTCCTACCTTGAAGCCTCTATCACTCTTTTCCATGACAACACCAGTCAAGTTGGGTGGAATGAATGTTCAAAGCTTTCTGGCAAGAAATTTTAAAAATTTTTGATGTGACTAAGAAAGTTGAGCTTTTGGTCAAAAAATAACTCCCAGAAGTTTGGCCTCCTTTACAGCTGGAATGGGATTTAGGATCAGCAAAGAACTGTCCAAAGTGAATGCATTGTGTCTTACTAGGAGAAGAAATAAAGCCATTTTTTCTTCCGCCCACAGATGTATTTTGTCCACACAAAGCTGGAGCCTGCGCTGAGCACCTGAGTACAAGCTTCCAGTTGCACAGAGAGCAAAAAATCATCTACAAACAATGTGCAGTCGAAACCCTGTTGAACTGAATAAACGATGTTGTTGATGTTGATGCTGAAGAGGGCAGGAGACAGTACCCTACTAAGATTTGAAACCGAAAGTTAAATGTCAGAGACTTCTGGCAGGAGAACTGGAATACTCAGACGGATAACAAACGTTTCCAGATCCGTCCAAACCTAAAAGATCTTTCTGTGGTGGTCGCAAAGAAGAAACGTTTTTATACTGGCTGCTGCACACTGGTCATTCGTTTTTAACTCATTCGTACCTTTAAAAGAGTGTAAGTATCTCCTTGGTGCATTCCATGTCATGTACCACTCACAATGAAATATATTCTTTTAGAGTGTTGGGACTTGCGTGATGTGAGACACAAACACTTTACAGCAGACTCCATGAAAACCTTTTTTTTAAAGAGATGTTCCACCCGCTGTGATCTTTAAACTTCTGAGGGAGACTAGAATTTTTCATCTGATCTGAGGTGTTACAGTAGAAAGATTTTTAACAAAATTTCAACTTTGTTTTTAGAAGGTGTGTTTCAAAGGGTTGTGTGAATGAATGACTTGCAGGTTGACTTCAACGCGGTGGGCCCTTTACGGTCGGCTGGATCATAAGCAGCATTACCTTACCTTACGATACTCATTCCTTAATGCTCTTTTTGAAATTTACTGACAGCCGTACATTAGATTTTCCATTAATTTGTACCGATATACATACATTTGATGTTCGTTTGATACATGCGGATTCTCATACGTTTGGATGCATGGATAACCATACATTCAAAATTATTTTAGTGCGTGTCGATGTCTGTTTCTCTTTCAGTGTGTATAGATAACTATGAATTTGATTCCCTTTCATTCGATTCTCTTTTAGTGTGAAGGCACTCCTACATTTGAATGTCTTATATTATATGGTAGCACACACATATATGGTGAACACACACATAACGTCTTGCACACACGTAAAATCCCATCACTAACTTACGGAAGGGAAGGCCAGTTTGGCAGATGGTATGGACGACATGTTACATATGGAATGCACCCAGGGTGGAAAATCGAAAGAATGAAGGAAGAAAATGGAGTGAATGATATGGACTGGATAACACGGGATATGACTGAATGAAGCGCTACCAGGCAGCTCTTCGGTCGGCTCTACCCAGGTAGGCAGCCTGCTGTGTAAACTAGAGTATGGATTACAAAGCGCTTAGAGCTTGGTCTGTAGCCAGGAATAGGCGCTACATAAGTACTCTTAAAAATAAGAGAAATTATATATTCTATTCTGTTTTACTGTGTGCATTATCCTTTAGGGTGTCGTATATCTGTATGTTCAATTCTCATTCAGCGTTTGCATAAACCCTTTTATTTGATTCTAATCTGGTGTGTATTATCACATATCTTCATGTTTGACTCTCCTTTAGTGTGCACAAATAAACGTACGTCTCACTGTCCTTCAATATCCATGTTCGTACATCATATATATTAATTCTCTTCGTGATCACTCCTCTTCTCTTTGTCTTTGATATTCTTCGACCGACACATTCGAAAGAATATTTCTCTTTTGACAGTTATTTGCCCTGAAGATGACTTCACGTACTCTTTTATGCTGTTTGTTTTCATATTTAAAACTATCTTTTGGTCTTCTTTGCCTCTTTTAATTTAAGACAATGAGGGGCAATAAGTTGACCATTTTGGTAATCGTTTTGCTGCTGTGAAAATGAATAATTCATTGATTCTTCCGACAACACAGTAAAAGTCAAAGGGAGATAACCACCCCACCGACGTCTTAAATCTAATGTCCACTGCGGCAACAAAGCAGAAATATCTGACTCTAATGCAATGGCCAGAAACATTAACGTCAGCAGTTTTTCAAACATCACCAACAGCACCATTAACCAGGATGATCTATGTGATGGACAGTTGCAGGATCAGTTCTGAGTGCATGATCGTCAACGTCTCCACGTTTCCATTCCACGATGACAGCAGAGACATGGTGAGCGCCCAGACCAGCAATGTTTTGAACAACGTGATCCACACTGTGTTCTTTCCTCTTCTGTTCCTCGTTGGCTTTCCCAGCAACATCGTCAACATGGTGGTCTTCTTTAGACATGGCCTCAAACAACGGATCAACCTGTGTCTGTTCTGTTTGTCAGTGACTGGTCTGGTTTTAGTTACCTTGGTCTTCCTGATGTATGTGGAGAAATTTTAGAAGCAGCATTTTGCCATTTCATATCAAAATATTGGCCGCGTCTTAGCAACATTGATCAACAGTCGCATGGCTTGGTTGTATACTGGATGTGGATTGGCTTCACAGTTCATCTCTGCCATCATAGCTGGAGACAGATGTTTGTGTGTCGTCTGGCCTTTGCAATCTATGAGCTGTTTGACAACAAAAGACGAAAGCATTGTGCTTTTGTTGGTGTTCTTCTCATTCTTGGAGGGCGCTTTGTACTGGTAATGAATACCGAGCCAAATGTGTGGTTGATTCAGTGACGGGTTTTGACTGTTTACATCATCGGAAATGACTTGTACAGAACAAAAAAAAAAAAAAAAAAAAAAAAAAAAAAAAAAAAAAAGCTGCTGAATACACCGGATGGCATCGTGTATGGCATGAGTCTGTGTTTTATATTTTGCACCATTGTTATGATTTTCCACAGTCATCATGGCTGTCCACCTTCACAAGAGTGTGCACAGTTCCAGAAGGAATCCTCTTCTGCAATCTTGTAAAGTCGCAACCTCATAGTGACCAAGATGTTGATCTACTTATCCACCCATTTCATCGTTCTCAACATGCCAGTGATGCTGTATCGAGCGTCGCTCATCTTTCCCCAAACAGCTCGGCACTCCAGGGACCTGGGCTAACCTGGGGCTCTTTCTTCACGTCCATTTGTGAGCTAGGCGTTGTTCTCAATTCCTCGGTCAATTTCTTGGTGTAGTGGTGTTTTCCTTAACTCCACGTACCACGCGTGTTGGAGATGGTGTCAAAGTGTATCGAAGCAAAATTCACGTCACATTTCAATGAGGGGTTTTAGTACAAAAAATAATATCCGTCATAAGACTCGTTCCACAAACTCACTCGCATATGTCAAAGAGCTATCCCCCAATGCTTATTTCATGGGACGCCACTTGAACTGCACTCATTCAGTATTCTTAACAAGAAACTAGGAGGCAAATAAAGCTTAGTTTGTAGCATGCACAGAGTGCACTTGTCATTTTTAGACCCTTTTTGGTGGAGTATTGCTTGGACTGCTGGTGTAATAAAAAAAAAAAACCCAAACCCACGGATACTTAATATTCATGAAAAAGAGAGTAAAATGTATAATGCCCACAGATATGTAAAATCTATGAAAAGCAGTAAGACGAATACTGTAGTATTTTTTCTGTTATAATTAATAAACATGTACAAAAAAAAAGGAAAAAAAAAAATGTATGCAAGAAAACAAGAAAACAAGGACATTTATGATTGATGTATGATTAACTTTAAACACCCCGATCTCCTCACCTCTTTGCTAAACACACACACGCGCGCACGCGCGTGTGCGCATTCACACACACACACACACACACACACACACACACACACACACACACACACACACACACACACTAACGAACTAACTAACTAACTAACTAACCAAACAACCAACCAACTAATTAACTAACTAACACACACACACACACACACACACACACACACACACACACACACACACACACACACACACACACACACACACACACACACACACTAACGAACTAACTAACTAACTAACTAACCAACCAACCAACCAACTAATTAACTAATTAACTAACTAACTAACTAACTAACTAACTAACTAAGATTTCAATAAATATGTAGAGAGGAAGCACACAGACAGCTTCACAACACAACTCACTATGAGCATCTGACGGCTGATCCCACAACAGATATTGCATCAAAATCAAACCACCTAATTGAAAAGCTGAACTCAAAGGACCATATCGACGATGACTGCTACAGGTGGGGTGTGTACTGGAGCCTGAGAAAACTAAGACACCTTATTTTACCATCTTCCTAAAGTCCACAAAGATTTACATAAACCTCCTGGACGTCCAATTGTGTCAGGAGTCAATGGACCAACTGAACGCCTCTCAAAGCTAGTGGAGCATTGGCTCCAGCCTCTTGTACAAAACCTGACGTCCTACATCAAAGACACAACTCACTTCCTGAACATCTTGGAAGAATGGAAAATCACTCAACAGCCTCTGGCGAGTGAAGTATTGATCGTCACTGTTGATGTGGTTGGGTTGTACACACAAAAAATACCTCATCATGAAGTGGCGATTTCCCTGAAAGAAATCATCGCCAGTTTTGGGTCATCATTGGAAGAAGGCCCCTCTGTTCCATTACTACTGGGGATCGTTGAACACGTCCTTCAAAACGTGTTTGATTTTGATGGTGAGCTGTTCCAACAAGTCCATGGCACGGCAATGGGGACCCCAATGGCTTCCTCCATTGCAAACATCTTCATGGCATAGTTAGAACAACGGCTACTGGCAACTTCACCCTGGCATGTCCATCCAAAATTCTGGTATCGTTTCATTGATGCCATTGTCATGCTCTGGTTCCATGGGGAAAGCCAGCTGCTTTTGTTCCGCAACTGGATAAACAATCAGCATGCCACGATAAAGTTTACAGCCAACTATGGCAGAACCAGCATCCTTTTCCTGGACGTCAACATGAGCATCAATGGGGATACAATCACCACAGACTTTCACACTAAATCCACGGATGTTCACATGTACCTACCCTTCAGTTCCTGCCACCCTAGAGACACTGTCTGAGAGGCATCCCCTACGGGCAGGCTATCCGCCTGCGAAGAATCTGTTGTGAAGATGATGTGTTCCTGAAACGATGCAGAGAGCAGAGAGCTGAGACCCCACCTACATAACTGTGGCTATCCATTAGCTCTAGTGGACTCTGCCATCAACAAGGCAAAGACACTTCCCAGGAAGGATGCACTCCAGTACCAACGGAGGAACCATCAGTTAGACAGGGTGCCATTTGTCATCCGCCATAACCCTTCCAACCCTCCTCTGGCCTTCTGGCTGAAAGGAAAAAAAATGACGGGAGCTCCACAGAAGTAGACGCATGAAGAGAGCCGTTTCCCAAGCCTCCCATTGTTTGGTGAGCGTAACTGTCGCAGTCTGAGGAACCTTCTGATGCCCAGCAAACCACCAGCAGTGCAACATCAAGCGTCTGCCACAGATTCATTGGTACCAGGTTGCTTCAAATGCACAGCGAAACGATGTGTTCTGTGCAAGGAACACCTGGAGGAAACGACCTCGTTCAAGAGTGTTCTCACAGGTCACCAGTTCCAAATAAGGGACTCAGCTACGT
>JADBJO010001872.1:45000-65000 GCA_016801955.1 Conus betulinus
CGCTAATCCGGTTCTGAGCAACAAAGCGGCAGTATTGTTTTAAATCACCCGCAGAGGTACCCTTCCATGTGTATAGTCAACTTCATGTGTATCTTTTTTGCTGCCTGCATGACCGGATTCATTCATGCATTCCAAGAATTTTCACACACACACACACACACACACACACACACACACACACACACACACACACACACACAGAGCGAGCGAGCGAGAGAGAGAGAGAGCGAGAGAGAGAGAGAGAGAGAGAGAGAGAGAGAGAGAGAGAGAGAGAGAGAGAGAGAGAGAGAGAGAGAGAGACAGACAGACAGACAGACAGACAGAGACAGAGACAGAGAGAGAGAGAGAGACAGAGAGCAACACAAAAGCATTTAACGTGAAACAGATAGTACGTTAGATCTTTTAGGGAAAATGCTGTCACGCACTCTAACACATCACTGGTTCGCATGAACGTGTCATGCAAATCGCTTTTCGTTATGGTTGATTATGTTCATTTCTTACGTGTGTAAACAATTTCATGGCCAACTTATAGATAATTAGAGACCACGAAACGAAATATAAACCACGTGGAAGTAACAGTTCAGGCAAAAGGAAGATGAACAGACAAATCAACGAACACGTAGGGTAACTTACGCTCCCATGCTGAAATGAATAGACGTCTATAACTCCAAACCAGTGCTGCTTACGGCGCCGAATCGCCTAGCAGAAATGACAGCACGGACCACACGGAAATAAACAAGAGACATCCTCCAGAAGGATGTTCCAAGTTTGCCCACACATACCCTGTACCTAACACATCTACGCAGCAACAAACTACTGGAGAAATGAACAACACACATTAACATGTATTTGAGACTGGCACAGACTTTTCGATCTGGAATATAATTAAACAACCTCAGTTTGATTGGTATGAAAGGAAAATCCCTTAAATGGGCAGGGTACAGCAAGCAGTATGCTGTTTCATGAAGAAAAACAAAGCACAATATTTTATAACATATTAAAAAATGGCATTTCACGCAACATTGAGAAAGAGATAAACAAGGAATTTCAAATCCAACAGAAACCAAAAAGAGAAAATTCTTCATTTATATTCCTGAAGATACCATTGTCGAAAGAGTATTTCTGATAAAAGAGAACACAAACAAATGTGGGCTGAGCGAAAACCGAAAAAAGTTTTCTGATATATTTTATGTCCAGCAGAAAAAAAAGACAATCGTGATTATGATGAGTATGATGACGAAGAAGATCATTATTACATAAGGTGGGACTCGTGACACAAGCGCGGAAATATCGCGACTATAAAGCCCGCTACTCGATGATAGCACCAAAAAGGCGTTCGTTTTAGTCCTCGTGTTATCAGTGGTATTCGGTGGCCGTAATAATAGCATAATAGCATTGATGGCAGCAATATAATGTTGAAATCTTACCCTCCCTCCCTCTCTTTCTGTGTCTTTCTTTTTGGAAGCACTAAACTGCACAAGCAAAGAAAACAAATAAAAAAACATTCAGATGTTCTGAATCAATACGCCCGCAATTTCCAAGTTACCAGAAATACATATATTTATAAAAAAAACCTTTGCTTGTCTTGGAATGATCGATCTGTTGTTGTCTCTCACAGTTTACAGAGTATATTGACTGTTACCGTTATGCCATCAGGGAGGAAATCAATTTTGACCTCACATGTGAAGAGGCTGAAAGGAGGAGGAAGGGAGGGGGGGAGGGGGGATGTGGGGGTGGGGATGGGACACGGAATTTTGAACATGGAGGAGGAAGGAGGGAGGTGAGAGGAAGTGATAATTAGTAAGCTAGCGTCATGGATGAGGCCAATTAAAGCACCACGTATTACTAACATAGTGCAGGATCTCTCGGGCGGATGGCATAATGGCGTTCCAATATTGATGTACTGCTGGCTTCAGCTCCTAGCGAGACTGAGCAGGGCATATTTGACCGTTTTCGAAAAGCGGGATGAGCATGGTGATAACTGTATGATCGGGGAGGTACGGAAACGAAGCAATTTTACACACACACACACACACACACACACACACACACACACACACACACACACACACACGAACGCGCGCACGTGCGCATGCGCGCGCACACACATACACTCAAGAACCTTGGTTGTATCATCTGGCACCTTTTATTCTATAACTGTTCATGTAGCAGATGTAGAGCTTCTTATTCTATCTCTGCTGGCATAGCAGACCTCGCGCCTCTTATTCCTTGTCCACATAGCAGGCTTAGTGCTTCTTATTCTATTTCTGTTGACATAGCAGACTTAGTGCTTCTTATTCCATTTCTGTCGACATATAGCCCTAGTGCCTCTCGTTCGCCGCGTCTCTCATTCTCTCTGTTGGCATAGCAGACTTAGTGCCACCGACTTATTCCTTGTTGACACAGCAGACCTCGTGCCTCGTATTCCTTGTTGACACAGCAGTCCTAGTGCCCCTTATTCCTTGTTGACATAGCAGACCTAGTGCCTCGTATTCTTGTTGACATAGCAGACCTAGTGCCTCTTATTCCTTGTTGACACAGCAGACCTAGTGCCTCTTATTCCTTGTTGACACAGCAGTCCTAGTGCCCCTTATTCCTTGTTGACATAGCAGACCTAGTGCCTCTTATTCCTCGTTGACATAGCAGACCTAGTGCCTCGTATCCTTGTTGACACAGCAGACCTAGTGCCTCGTATTCCTTGTTGACATAGCAGACCTAGTGCCCCTTATTCCTGGTTAACATAGCAGACCTAGTGCCTCTTATTCCTTGTTGACATAGCAGACCTAGTGCCCCTTATTCCTCGTTGACATAGCAGACCTAGTGCCTCTTATTCCTTGTTGACATAGCAGACCTAGTGCCCCTTATTCCTCGTTGACATAGCAGACCTAGTGCCTCTTATTCCTTGTTGACATAGCAGACCTAGTGCCCCTTATTCCTCGTTGACATAGCAGACCTAGTGCCTCTTATTCCTCGTTGACATAGCAGACCTAGTGCCCCTTATTCCTCGTTGACATAGCAGACCTAGTGCCTCGTATTCCTTGTTGACATAGCAGACCTAGTGCCCCTTATTCCTTGTTGACACAGCAGACCTAGTGCCTCTTATTCCTTGTTGACATAGCAGACCTCGTGCCTCTTATTCCTTGTTGACATAGCAGACCTAGTGCCTCTTATTCCTTGTTGACATAGCAGACCTCGTGCCTCTTATTCCTTGTTGACATAGCAGACCTAGTGCCCCTTATTCCTCGTTGACATAGCAGACCTAGTGCCTCTTATTCCTTGTGACATACATAGAGACCTAGTGCCTCTTATTCCTTGTTGACATAGCAGACCTAGTGCCCCTTATTCCTCGTTGACATAGCAGACCTAGTGCCCCTTATTCCTCGTTGACATAGCAGACCTAGTGCCTCTTATTCCTTGTTGACATAGCAGACCTCGTGCCTCTTATTCCTTGTTGACATAGCAGACCTAGTGCCTCTTATTCCTCGTTGACATAGCAGACCTCGTGCCTCTTATTCCTGTTGACATAGCAGACCTAGTGCCTCTTATTCCTTGTTGACATAGCAGACCTCGTGCCTCTTATTCCTTGTTGACATAGCAGACCTAGTGCCTCGTATTCCTTGTTGACATAGCAGACCTAGTGCCTCTTATTCCTTGTTGACATAGCAGACCTAGTGCCTCTTATTCCTTGTTGACATAACAGACCTAGTGCCCCTTATTCCTTGTTGACACAGCAGACCTAGTGCCTCTTATTCCTTGTTGACATAACAGACCTAGTGCCCCTTATTCCTTGTTGACACAGCAGACCTAGTGCCTCTTATTCCTTGTTGACATAGCAGACCTAGTGCCTCTTATTCCTTGTTAACATAGTAGACCTGGTGCCTCGTATTCCTTGTTGACATAGCAGACCTAGTGCCCCTTATTCCTTGTGACATAGCAGACCTAGTGCCTCTTATTCCTTGTTAACATAGTAGACCTGGTGCCTCGTATTCCTTGTTGACATAGCAGACCTAGTGCCTCTTATTCCTCGTTGACATAGCAGACGTTGTGCCACCGACTTATTTCTTGTTGACATAGCAGACCTAGTGCTTCGTATTCCTTGTTGACATAGTAGACCTGGTGCCTCGTATTCCTTGTTGACATAGCAGACCTAGTGCCTCGTATTCCTTGTTGACATAGCAGACCTAGTGCCTCTTATTCCTTGTTAACATAGTAGACCTAGTGCCTCTTGTTCCTTGTTGACATAGCAGACCTAGTGCCTCGTATTCCTTAACATAGTAGACCTAGTGCCTCTTATTCCAGGTTAACATAGTAGACCTAGTGCCTCGTATTCCTTAACATAGTAGACCTAGTGCCTCTTGTTCCTTGTTGACATAGCAGACGTAGCGTCTCTTACTCTCTGTTGACACATGAGACATGGCGCCATTTGCTTTATTTATGTTGACATAACCGACCCACTATCTTTCATTCAGTGATGACAAAGCAGACTCTTTAATCTGCCTCTGTTGACATTGTTGACATTGCAGATCTGGCATTTCTTATCCTATCGCTTGTGACACAGCAGGCTTGGTCACTCTTTTTCTTGTTTGACACAGACAATCAGAGCATTCAGGTTCAAATTCACATGTTCTTGTCTGACACAGAGAACCAGAGCATTCAGCTTCAAATTCACATGTTCTTGTTTGATACGGAGAACCAGAGCATCTAGTTTCAAATTCACATGTTCTTATCTGACACAGAGAACCAGGGCACTCAGTTTTCAAATTTACATGTTCTTGTTTGACACAGAGAACCAGAGCACCTAGTTTCAAATTCACATGTACTTGTTTGACACAGAGAACCAGAGCATCTAGTTTCAAATTCACATGTTCTTGTTTGACACAAAGAACCAGGGCACTCAGTTTCAAATTGACATGTTCTTGTTTGACACAGACAATCAGTGCTTTCAGTTTCAGTTTCAGTCTGCAGACTGTACACTACATCTGCCAAACCCTGAGACGACACTGCGCAGGGTTTGCATGATGACCACATCGATGAGCATCTAGAAAGAAAAGGTTTGAGAACAGGTCTCACTGAAATAGGCATTGACCCAGCGTGCTGATCTGGCCTTAGACATCTAGGCAACATGCTTTCTGCTACTTCTATAGTTAAGTGCGTGTGTGCTCACATGTGCATGCTCGTATGCGTACGCGTGCTCGTGTATGTGAGTGCGTGCGTACAAATATGAGCGTACATCTGTCCGTGTATGCTTGTGTGTACAGCCATACACACATACGCGCTTACCTGTGTGTGTGTGTGTGTGTGTGTGTGTGTGTGTGTGTGTGTGTGTGTGTGTGTGTGTGTGTGTGTCCATGTGTGTGCGTGTATGTGTATTTGTGTGTGTGTGTGCGTGCGTGCGTGCGTGCGTGCGTGCGTGTGTGTGTGTGTGTGTGTGTGTGTGTGTGTGTGTGTGTGTGTGTGTGTGTGTGTGTGTGTGTGTGTGTGTGTGTGTGTGTGTGTGTGTGCGTGCGTGCGTGCGTGTGTGCGAGGGTGCAGGCATGCGCGCGCGCGTATGTGTGTAGGTGTGTGTGCGTGTGTGCGCACAGGCGCGCACGCGTTTGTACATACATGTGCACAATATGTAAGCTTGCATGTATGTGTATTGGCGACATATGTGTGCAATAGTTGTTCATGGGATGGTAGTTTTAGTCATAATTGAGCTAAAAGAGATATAAAAAAAGATAGAGTAATACAAATTGAGAAATGGGTAAATGAATAACAATATCAAAATAAACGAAATCAAATCATCATCATCATCAGCCTTTGCATCATCACCATCATCATCGTCGTCGTCGTCGATATCATTCTCATCATCGTGTTCACACACACAATCTGTCACAGCTGTTTAAGATCCCCTATGGTTTGAAATAAGGATACGTTTCATTCAATCAGTGGAAGAACAGCCTACCATCGGCCTGCACCTTCCACTGCACCGTGAGACGTGGCACACCCCACCGGCACAACCTTGCATTTTCCCCGTCACCACCAACCTCACCACTACGTATACAGACTCAAGAGAGCGTGCCTAGGGATCGTGCACGAGACCACTGTCCCATCCCTTCCTCTCCCCAACACAGGCACACAGGAGGGCATCAGAATCCGGCGCATACCAAGTGGAAGTCCCCAAGTATCCACGGTCTTGTGGTTTAGCATCCAACACGCCGGCATTCGCTGTGACTAACTCCTTTGACAGAGGGTTTTGACATGCCAACACTGTGATCCCCCGGCCCTATCCAACGTCTGCCTCCAGCCCGTCCCTCATCTTGCTTTTCCTCCCTCCCCCCCCCCCCCCCCTCCCTGTTTTCCCTGGTCTTTCTCCTCCTCCTCTTCGTTCTCTTAGCGCCCTGGAAAAGGTAGTGCTAACCGCACAGCACGCATACACAAACACAGATGCACATTCATGTGGGATCACACAAACACGTATGAGTAATCCACGCCACATGCTTATGTCATCTCGCTAGTGTGCACTTAGTAATACACGCTGACTTACGATAAACAAAAACAGGGATGCTGAGAGATTCAAAGTGTACTATCTCGGTTGATAAGTGTTCAGACATTTATATATGGCTTAAAAAACAAACAAACAAGCAAACAAACTGACACGACGAAACTACCTAATTTTCCAAGTCATTGCAGTGTCAGTTTCGAGATTATGCCGATATTCGTTCAGCCGACAATGGTTCTTGCTATTCTTTTTAGTCTCTTCTTGCTCTTCTCCTAAGTCATATCATCTCTTGATGTTCAGCTCTGTGGGGGACACCCCATTGTATACATGTGATTTCCATCGTATTCGTAGAAGCGATTTCTTACATTTGTAATGGCATTCTGATCGGCCTAATTGTGATTCACTCGCCATCGTTTGCTCTCGCCATGTCTGCTGCCTCATTTTCTTTGAATCCTTCATGTTCAAGGCAATACATGTATGTGAGTTTTACCACGTGGAGGCAGCACGTTACTTCAAGTGAACCTGAACACTCTATTCACTTTCCACTTTTCTAAAGAAGGCTCACTGAGTCAGTCAGCATCCCAGCTTTTTGATTTTGAAGCTTATTTGTAGATCAGAGCCAGTGGAATCCTGAGCCACAGCTTCTGTCGCACTGAGACCGGCAGCTGTGAAGTTGTCTGCAACAAAGTCTTCCAGAGCTGTGTGGACAGTTTGCTTCACCGTGTGCACTCAACCAGGCTTAAGTTTGTAGTTGAACCGGCAATGCAGATCACGTCTTTACTTTTGCAGATTTCCCTTCTGTATCTGAATTTCAAGGTTGGCTGTTTTCGATACGATGGTGTATTTCGAGCTCTGGCGCCACGACACTCTGGAACAGGGGTTTGAAGGGGCCAACTTATTTTCTTTTTCCTTCGTTTGTTTGAGTTCTGGTACCTTACAAAAGTCTGATCTCATAAAACACGAATTCTGGTAAGAGGTGGACCAGAACCCTAAAGGCAATGGCAGACCCAGCGGTATAGCGTTCCAGCTCGATCTTGCCGAGGGAGGGACAAGAAACTTTGTAAAGCTTGAATGTCCCAACCCAGAACAGGTGTTCATTCGTGATGTGGGTACATATACACACTATGTGTCTTACTCCTGTGCATACACTATATGTCTTACTCCTGTACATACATATGTTACGCGATATACATGCACCTGCGCAGTACGTGCACTACGCAATTTTTGGCGAGTTTCATGAACTGCGCAACCTCGTTGCAGAATTCATGAACCCTGGAACGAGGTTGTGCAGTTCATGAAACATGCTAAATAGCATTGCCCAGTACATGAACTACGCACACGGTGCAAACTTGGTTGTAACCTCAAGCTCAGTCTGTGTATGCGGGTGCGTGTGACGAACAGATTCATAACTGACTGTATAAAATACTTCATTGACAAGAATGATGACCAGTAAAGTACAAAACAGCGCAGAGAAGGAAAAAATTATTATGATCACGAAATTAATTGCAAATTAATGCAGCATACCCCAAAATAACACCACACACCCACACCCACACCCACACCACACACACACACACACACACACACACGCACGCACGCACGCGGGCGCGCGCGCGCGCGCGCACACACACACACACACACACACACACACACACACACACACACACACACACACACACACAAAACAACTCACAAATTCCATACAAAAGATATTCATTTGCGACGAAACATACAGTCATATATGTGTACGGGGAAAACTTTTGAGAACTCCCGGTTCCACGTTCAGATGCCAGTCAAACGATATTCAAATAGTAGAATTTTTTTAATCCTCAAGCGGGAAGGCATTGACAACACTAATGCGAAGAAAGGAAGACGAAGAAAACATAATTATATTTCACCGTGGAAAGGAAACTCTACTGCGGAATGTTTTTGCAAGTAATTCGTGGGTGGCACGCACTGGTGCAATCGCTCTTGTTCTGGAAACATTTGCACCTTATTTTAAGGCATCCTGTCTTGCAAGAGCATCTTACTTTTCCCTGACCCTTACCCACCGAGAAAAGGCGCACAGCTGTTCTGATGATGGACATTTCTTCATGTTTTGGAACCATGTCGATTGTAAATTTTTGTTAGGTTTTGTCATTTCAATTTGATTTCTGGCAAATAATCCAGATAAGACTCCAGCTTTTGTTCCTACCTTGAAGCCTCTATCACTCTTTTCCATGACAACACCAGTAAAGTTGGGTGGAATGTTCAAAGCTTTCTGGCAAGAAATTTTAAAAACTAGATGTGACTAAGAAAGTTGAGCTTTTGGTCAAAAATAACTCCCAGACGTTTGGCCTCCTTTACAGCTGGAATGGGATTTCAGCATCAGCAAAGAACTGTCCAAAGTGAATGCACTGTGTCTTAGTAGCAGAAGAATTAAAGCCATTTTCTTCCGCCCACAGATGTATTTTGTCCACACAAAGCTGGAGCCTGCGCTGAGCACCTGAGTACAAGCTTCCAGTTGCATAGAGAGCAAAATCATCTACAAACAATGAGCAGTCGAGACCCTGTTGAACTGAATAAACGATGTTGTTGATGTTGATGCTGAAGAGGGCAGGAGACAGTACCCTACTAAGATTTGAAACCGAAAGTTAAATGTCAGAGACTTCTGGCAGGAGAACTGGAATACTCAGACGGATAACAAACGTTTCCAGATCCGTCCAAAGCTAAAAGATCTTTCTCTGGTGGTCGCAAGAAGAAACGTTTTTATGCTGGCTGCTGCACACTGGCCATTCGTTTTTAACTCATTCGTACCTTTAAAAGAGTGAAGTATCTCCTTGGTGCATTCCATGTCATGTACCACTCACAATGAAATATACCACTCAACACTTGCTAGGGATCAGATATTCAACACACTGTAATGGTCCAGAATATTTGTCAATCAAATCTCAAACGGTCAAATACTGTTAATTAGTCATTATTTCATCCAAACCAAACAAAATGAGGGAAATTCCATCAGATAAACCAGAAACAGAATGGACAAATGACACAACCCCTAAAAGCCACCTGAAACAGGGCATGGAAGGGAAGAGTCAACCTGAACAATCCACTGCTGTCTGTGTGGAATTGTGAATGAATGGACTCTCAGTAATGTGTGTGACCACCACGGGCTGCGATCACAGCTCTACAACGCCTCCTCATGCTGCAGATGAGGTTCCTGATCTGCTGCTGGGGGATTCTGGCCCATTCTTCCTGGAGGGCAACTCCAAGGTCATGGATGTTCTGAGGCAGTTGCTCACGTGCTTGGACAGCTCGCCCAATGATATCCCAGACATGCTCAATCGTATTGAGGTCTGGTGAGCGTGCAGGCCACTCCAAGCGTGCAATTCCCTCATTCTGAAGGTACTGGTTGACAATGCAGGCACGGTGAGGACGGACGGGCATTGTCATCCAAAAGGATGAAGTCGGGACCAATGGCACCAGCGTAGGGTCGGACGATGGGGTGAAGAACCTCGTCACCGGTATCGGACTGCATTCATGGTGCCATTCTCCATCACCAGCAGATCGGTTTTGCCTTGCATTGAATGCTCCCCACACCATTACTGAGCCCCCACCATAGCGGTCATGCTGAGCAATGAAGTTGGGGTGGAATCGTTCATTTTGCCTTCACCACACCCTCCTCCGGTCAGTCACGTCCAAACAAAACCGGGACTCACCACTGAACAAAACTGGAGTCCAGTTTGCAGCAGTCCAGCCTTGGTGCTCCAGTGCCCACAGCAACCTTGCTTGTTTACGTTGTCTGGTCAATGGAATCCGAATTGCTGGGGCCCTTGAATGAAGACCACTGTCGTGAAGCCTTCTCCTGACTGTCTGGGTTGACACCCGGTTCCCTGATGCGTTCTGGAGGTCATGTTGCAGCTGTGTGGCATTGTGGAAAGGATTTCTTCGTGCCTGGACAAGGAGATATCGGTCCTCTTGCTGGGTTGTGACACGTGGGTGACCTCCAGAATGTCGTGGAGGACTGTCCTGTTGTTTGATATCGATTCCAAAAACGGGAAGCAACGCTCTGGGATACGCCCAAGGCTCCAGCAACCTATCGTTGCGATGACCCTCCTAGCAGCATCCCAACTCCTCTCGCCATATCTTCTGCGGAAAGGCGTCGTCTTTGTGCTTGCTGTTCCATTGTGGTGCGATAAACACTGCCTGAATCACACTGAACCACTGTTTGCCGGTCCCAAAACAGCAAATGTGACGCTGACCTCACCCCCTGTTTACCCCCAGAATGAGGGGTCACGCAATTCACGTGCTTACCATGCTGCATGTTCCAGCGTGAAGGTGCAGGCAACAGTGTGATTGTCTTTCACATTGTTTTGTACTCCATGAAAACTTTTTTTTTTTTTTTTTTAGAGATGTTCCACCTGCTGTGATCTTTGAATTTCTGAGGGAGACTAGATTTTTTCATCTGATCTGAGATGTTACAGTAGAAAGATTTTTAACAAAATTTCAACTTTGTTTTTAGAAGGTGTATTTTAAAGGGTTGTGTGAATGAATGACTTGCAGGTTGACTTCAACGCGGTGGCCCTTTACGGTCGGCTGGATCATAAGCAACATTACCTTACCTTACGATACTCATTCCTTAATGCTCTTTTTGAAATTTACTGACAGCCGTACATTAGATTTTCCATTAATTTGTACAGATAGGTATATATATATATATATATATATATATATATATATATATATATATATATATATATATATATATATACACACATTTGATGCTCGTTGATACATGCAGATTCCCATAGGTTTGGATACATGGATAACCATACATTCAAAATGATTTTAGTGCGTGTCGATGACCATACGTCTGTTTCTCTTTCAGTGTGTATAGATAACCATGAATTTGATTCCATTTCATTCGATTCTCTTTTAGTGTGAAGGCACTCTTACATTCGAATGTCTTTTAATATATGATAGCACCTTCGCTTCTCCTTTATTGCGTACGAACATCCATTTATTTAATTTCTATTGAATAAGTACGGACATCCATGTATTTGACTTTCTTTTGGTGTTAATAGATATCCGCACATTTGGCGCTCCTGTACTGTGTTCGGATACCGATATGTGTGACCGGATTAGCTCAGTTGTAGGGTGCCGGACTCGTAATTTTTTTTTTTTATCCTTGAGTTGCGGCTTTGAATCTCTGCTGGTCCGTTTCAGTGCAAGGTTTTTTTTTTTCCATCAGAGTGGAAATTAGTTTTGATTCCATTTCCCGAAAAGTCCTTCGAATGAAACTGTAAACCGAGGTTCCGTGTGTGAGCACACACACATAACTTCTTGCACACATGTAAAATCCTATCACTAACTTACGGAAGAGAAGGTCAGTTTGGCTGTTGGTATGGACAACATGTAACATATGGCATGCACCCAGAGTGGAAAATCGAAAGAATGAAGGAAGGAAATTGAGTGAATATAATATTGACTGGATAACACGGGATATGACTGAATGAAGCGCTGCCAGCAACTCTTTGGTCGGCTCTACCCAGGTAGGCAGCCTGCTGTGTGTAAACTAGAGTATGGATTACAAAGCGCTTAGAGCTTGGTCTGTAGCCAGGAATAGACGCTATGTAAGTACTCTTGAAAATAAAAGTAACTATATATTCGATTATGTTTTTCTGTGTACATATATCCTTTAGGGTGCCGTATATCTTTATGTTCGATTCTCATTCAGTGTTTGCATATACCCTTTTATTTGATTCTAATCTGGTGTGTATTATCACATGCCCCCATATTTGATTCTCCTTTAGTGTGCACAAATAACCATACGTCTCAATGTCTTTCAATATCCATGTTCGTACATCATTATATTTCATTCTCTTCGTGATCACTCCTCTTCTCTTTGTCTTTAATTTCCCTCGACCGACAAAGTCGAAAGAATATTTCTTTTTGACACTTATTTGCCTTGTAGATGACTTCACGTACTCTTTTATGCTGTTTGTTTTCATAATTAAAACAATCTTTTGGTATCCTTTACTTTTTTTTGTTTTTTTAGACAATAACTGGTAATAAGTTGACCATTCTGGTAATCTTTTGCTGTTGAAAAATGAATAATTCATTCATTCTTCCGACAACACAGTAACAGTCAAAGGGAGATAACCACCCACCGACGTCAAATCTAATGTCCACAGTGGGCAACAAAGAAGATATATCTGGCACTAAAGCAATGGCCAGAAACATTAACATCAGCAGTTTTTCAAACATCACCAATAGCACCATGAACCAGGATGATCTATGTGATGGACAGTTGCAGGATCAGTTCTGAGTGCATGATCGTCAGCGTCTCCACGTTTCCATTCCACGATGACAGCAGAGACATGGTGAGCGCCCAGACCAGCAATGTTTTGAACAACGTGATCCACACTGTGTTCTTTCCTCTTCTGTTCCTCGTTGGCTTTCCCAGCAACATCGTCGACATGGTGGTCTTCTTTAGGCATGGCCTCAAACAACGGATCAACCTGTGTCTGTTCTGTTTGTCAGTGACTGATCTGGTTTTAGTTACCTTGGCCTTCCTGATGTATGTGGGAGAAATTTCAGAAGCAGCATTTTGCCATTTCATATCAAAATATTGGCCGCGTCTTAGCAACATTGATCAACAGTCGCATGGCTTGGTTGTATACTGGATGTGGAATGGCTTCACAGTTCATCTCTGCCATCATAGCTGGAGACAGACGTTTGTGTGTCGTCTGGCCTTTGCAATCTATGAGCTGTTTGACAACAAAAGACGAAAGCATTGTGCTTTTTATTGGTGTTCTTCTTATTTTTGGAGGGCGCTTTGTACTGGTAATAAATACCGAGCCAAGTGTGTTGTTGATTCAGTGACGGGTTTGACTGTTTACATCATCGGAAATGACTTGTACATAACAAAAACGAAAAAAAAAAAAAAAGAAGAAAAAAAAAAAGAGAACAAAAACCCTGCTGAACACACTGGATAGCATCGTGTATGGCGTGGGTCTGTGTTTTATATTTTGCACCATTGTTATGATTTCCACAGTCATCATGGCTGTCGACCTTCACAAGAGTGCAGAGTTCCAGAAGGAATCCTCCTCTTCTGCAACCTTGTAAAGTCACACCTGGCACTGACCAGGATGATGATCTACTTCATGGGGAATAATAAATGCTTCTCAAAATGAACCTTCAGCAAGCTTATGGTCTCCCCCTTTGGAGACCATAAGCTTGCTGAAGGTTCATTTTGAGAAGCATTTATTATTCCCCATTCACCCACTCAAGCACATACTGTTAGGCAGAATGATCTACCACTATAGATATGAATGCTTATCACCCCCTATTTAAGACATAAGAGCAAGCTTTGTTTGTAATTCAATGTATATATATATATATATGATATATATATATATATATATGATATATATATATATATATTTTTAAAAATGTGATTAAAAAAGAGATTAAAAAAACACCAACAAACTTGTTTCCAGCTCTCTGCTCTCTTCAGGGTGTTCATTTTGGGCACGCTACCGGTGTTATATATATTGTGTGTGTGTAAGCGTGAGTTCTGCATGTGTTTCACGCGGCCTGTATCTTTTTACAATTTTGATTTTTTGGGGGGTGCGTTCAGGGAGGGTGTGTTAAGGAATGGTGTGTTGACAAGAATTTCCATTTGTGCCTGCAATTGTTTATGATCTCAACTTTTGAATTCAGAGTTGCTAGATGAGGTTTGCATAATATCAGCCACTTTTCTGTAGAACATAGGTTGCATTTTTTTTAGAAATATTGTTGTATGGTGCTGCTCTTTTATAATTTTCCATGATATATTTATAGTCTATTTTTTTATCTTTAAGTTTCCAAATGTGTTTGCTTAGTTCTGTTTGGTTTTTATATTTTTCATTTTTGAAGGACTGTTTATGGTTTGCATATCTAGTTTGAAATGGTTTGCAGTAATCCCTATGTATGTTTCTTTGTCACTATCAGTTGTTACTGTGGCTTGGTATACAATATTATTGTAAAGGCATTTATTATTCAGGGGGCATTGATCTTTTTTTTTGTGCAGTTACAAGATGTCCTTTTGTTACCCTTTTTGGCTGCGTTGCCTTAGTTTTGTTAGATGAGTCAATTATGTTTTTGAGGTTGGGCATACATGAATATGATAGCTTGACGGTGTTTTTATTGAATATTTTAGATAGTACATGTTCTTTTGGAAATGATGTTATAAGAATTTTAAAGAATTCTTTTCCTACATTAGTCTTTATTCTTCCATCATATGGGGGATTATACCATATGATCTTCCTTTTCCTGTTTTTCTTATTACTGTTCATGTTATTATCTGGGTTGTTATTGTAGTAGTTTGTAGTTGTAGTTGTGCGTGTGTGTGTGTGTTTAATCACATTTTTAAACTTATGTCGCTCCCTTCCCGGTTGAGCGTTTTTGGAGTTCTTGCTGGCTCTCTAGTTTTATTTGTGATATATATATATATATATATATATATATATATATATATATATATATATATATATATATATATATATATATATATATAATGCTGAATAATTAAGTAGTGGATGAAAACAAGTGCAGGCTAACAATTCTTCAGTCGAGATAGCAATGACTTGGCAAAGATTTAAACGTTTAGGAAAACAAATTGGAGGTGAAGAAAATGGGGAATGTATAATAACTATGAGAAACCCTTCACTAGCCGCCTGAGGGAACCATCGTTATCCCTCTTGAAGGCACATCTATTTGTATTGCCTGCTCCTAGGCCTTTCGTCCGCTGGATCGGACTCATCAGGGAGACACGGCTGTTGTGTCTGTGCTCTTGGTGTCAAATACAGACACACCACAGTCATAATTCTGTGGTGTTCTCACCAGCAAGGGTTCAGAAAAGAATCCAACAGCACCCCCAAAGCAGCCAGCGAAGGTATATATATATATATATATATATATATATATATATATATATATATATATATATATATATATATATATATATATATATGGGATCTGAAGAGAGGAGAATGCCTCGAAACAAATTGTAATCCCGTGTGTGTGTGTGTGTGTGTGTGTGTGTGTGTGTGTGTGTGTGTGTGTATAGGCGCGTGCGCACGTGCGGACGCGCACGTGTGTGTGTACGTGTATGTGTGTGTGTTCGTGTGCGTCCGTGTGTGTTTGTTATATTTCTTTTCTGTGCGTGCGTGTGTGTGTGTGTGTGTGTGTGTGTGTGTGTGTGTGTGTGTGTGTGTGTGTGTGTGTGTGTGTGTGTGTGTGTGTGTGTGTGTGAGACTGAGTGTGTGTGTGTGTGTGTGTGTGTATGTTTGTCTGTGTGTAAGCGCACGCGCTCGCGCGTGCGTGCGTGCGTGCGTGCTTGTGTGTGTGTGTGTGTGTGTGTGTGTGTGTGTGTGTGTGTGCGTGCGTGCGTGCGTGCGTGCGTGCGTGCGTGCGTGTGTGTGTGTGTGTGTGTGTGTGTGTGTGTGTGTGTGTGTGTGTGTGTGTGTGTGTGTGTGCACGCGCGCGAGCGCGCGTGTTTTTTGTTATATTTCTTTTTCTTATAAAAAATGCATGCTTTTGTAATGTTTTGCAAAATGTCATTACACCCAAAAGGATAAACTGACAACAAACTGATTTCAGTCAGTCAGTTAGTATGGTGTGTGTGTGTGTGTGTGTGTGTGTGTGTGTGTGTGTGTGTGTGTGTGTGTGTGTGTGTGTGTGTGTGTGTGTGTGTGTGTGTGTGTGTGTGTGTGTGTGTGTGTGTGTGTGTGTGTGTGTGTGTGTGTGTGTGTATGAATGAATGAATCAATGAGTGTGTGAGTGCGTGCGTGCATGAGTGTGCGCGCGCGCGCGCGCGCGCGCGCGCGCGCGCGCGTGTGTGTGTGTGTGACTGCTCGCGCCAGCCTGCACGCATTCATGCGCATAACTGTGTATGTTCGACTGCGGAGTGTCATATGTGACAGATCGACAACAGACAGATGAACAACGACATAATAGGATCGTTCGGTCTTCTTGTTATTTGTGTGTAAGATAATTAGCCTTGTTTGACTACTGGTCATCAATCCAGTGTATTAGTTTGCTTTTGTTCCCGATTCATCATGAATGACTCTATGGCTTCTGAGAGGTAAAAATACTTGAAAACTGTCTATTCTATAAGGAAACGGCAAATCTAACACAAATGTGCAACAAAAATTGACATACTCGTCATTTCTGTGACCATGTGGTGAGTGATTTCCTGTCTGTCTATCTGTCTGTCTGTCTGTCTGTCTGTCTCTCTCTCTCTGTGTCTCTCTCTGTGACCCGTTTATATTTCATTGGATGCAATTTTTTTTTTTTTTTTTTTCAAATGTGTCATATACATGTATCCAAAAGAAAAAAGAGCACAAGAACAATAAGCTGTCGTGGTTATAGTTGAAATTTTCGGCTTCATTTGCCTTCATCGGCAAATGACCTCCTCCCTGAGTGCCAGCAGGTAAGATAGTGAGGGAAGAGACGTAAAGATTTCAATATGACGTAATGTAAAACAAATTACGCACTCGAATGATGCGTAACTCGACAGACATGTCACGGATAGATCTTTCAATAAATGAAAGGTGTAAATGCGTGCGTGCGTGCGTGCGTGCGTGTGCGTGTGTGTGTGTGTGTGTGTGTGTGTGTGTGTGTGTGTGTGTGTGTGTGTGTGTGTGTGAACGCATTCAGGAAAATGTGAACGAAATATACAGAGCATGGTGTGTGTGTGTGTGTGTGTGTGTGTGTGTGTGTGTGTGTGTGTGTGTGTGTGTGTGTGTGAACGCATTCAGGAAAGTGTGAACGAAATATATAGAGCATGGTGTGTGTGTGTGTGTGTGTGTGTGTGTGTGTGTGTGTGTGTGTGTGTTGTCAGTTGAAATGACAGACAGTTGCAGGCAGAAAAGGAAATTTTTGTCAGTAAATATAAAATAACAACCCTAACAGAGCCCCTCACGCAGCACAATTAGCAAAGAAGATTTCACAACCCCGGTAGAGAGCCTCCCCCCCCCCCCCCCTTGCACAACACGTGCAACACAATTCTTTCTTCCTTTCCCTGAATACAATTCACAACTCCTATATATATTGAGGCCTATAGCAAGGGATGGTATGGGATCTGAAGAGAGAATACCTCGAAACAACTTGTAATCCCGGGTTTTAAGTTTTACTTTTATCATCATTTATATATATATATATATATATATATATATATATATATATATATATATATATATATATATGTGTGTGTGTGTGTGTGTGTGTGTGTGTGTGTGAGAGAGAGAGAGAGAGAGAGAGAGAGAGAGAGAGAGAGAGAGAGAGAGAGAGAGAGAGACCCACACACACACAGATACCCCACACACACACATACAAACGTTCAGTACAGGCATCGATACTCCATTATACGTCCACCTTTCTCTAATTCCTAAATATTCACCCTTTCTAAAGACAATGAATTTTGCTTTTTGACATGTTTTCTTTTAGTTGCAATAAAGTTGTAAATCACAATACACTATTTAGCTGAGTTTGCGAGTCAGTAATAGTGTCAGACATTAAAACAATATTATCTGCCATGAGAAGATACATAACCCTAACATATTACAAGTAAACTGTGCATATCTATGGATATATACAAAGAACATATTTTCAATAAAATAAACTTCAGTTTTACATGCAAGGATTTTGCAAGCAGAGGCAAGGGTGCGTTGCCATGTAATATACAACCGTTGTCAACATTAGAAAACCAGTCTTTGAATCTACTTATGAAAAGTTGACCCACAAGTTCAGCCTATCGTTCACGATTGACCTGTAGTTTGGGGGACTTTATGATTCTGTTGCTGATTGTGAAAACGTCCATTTATTTGAGTTAGACGACAAGTTTCTTCGAGTGAGCATGCCAATACCTGACGAGTTAGTCTCGGTGAAGTAAACAGATATCCAGTATCTCTGAATTGGGCAGCAAGGTGTCTATGTTACTGTTGAAAATAACACAAATGGACATTTTAAAGTTGTCCAATTAAGCAGATGATATTCATATGATGCGGATGCGAGCGGAGGAATAAACTGAGTTTCACATGTGATGGTTGAATTATACAAACTTGGTTCTGGTTACATCTGCTTGCAACGAGGAGTCAAAGACGTAATTTAATTTCTTCGAACATTTCGAAATAGACTGATCGATTACTGATGGCAAGAAGCGTCATATCACGTTCAAGATTGCGACTGATTTGTTTTGTAGAGAAGGTTCAGATCTATGCAATGTGTTCCAACAAATTCATGAGTTAAAATGGACAGTTTTGTAAGGAAGGTCATGAGTTCAAATGAGATATTTCCGATCCTTTGTTCATGAGTATTGTTACAGGAAGCGTAGTTAACATGATGCTATTTGCACACCATGTAAAAGTGCCGGAGAAAATGCAGTTCACTTCGTATTCTGCAGTACCATTTTCAACACGTCAGGAACGATGAGGATAATAATGATAATAATAATAGTAATAATAACAATAATATGATAATGATGATGATGATAACAATAATGATAATGAAAAAAATGATAAGAATGATAATAATGATAATAACAACAATAACAATAATGAAATAGTAATAGTAACATAAGAATGATGATGATTATGATAATGGTAATAACAATAATAATAGTTTATAATTATGATATAATAAGGATTCTAATAATGATAATGAAAATAATAATAATGATAATAGTAACAGTAATGATGATAATAATGAAATAACAACAAAAAAATGATAATAATGATAATAGAAAACAAGCAATGACAACAGAACAATGACAACAAGAACAACAACAACAAGAACAGCAACAACAATAATAGTAATGATAATAACAATATTAAAGATAAACAAACAAAAAAAAACAAACAATAGTAAGCGAGCAATGGCATACACACGCACACACTAAACACACACAAACACAAACCGTTATGTGTTGTCACATGGCTATGTCCAGATGCAGGGAATGTCTCTATTTCACCTCGTTCGCACATCTGGGTGTACATTATGTACACGCATTCATTGGCACTCGCGCGTGCGCACATACAACACACACACACACATGCGCGCACATAAAAATGCACCCCCCCCCTCCCCCAAAAAAAAACAACAAAAAAAAACACGTGCGCGTGTATGTGTATGCATCCTTGTATTTCTTTATCATATATATTCTTTCTCCTTCCGGATGCACAGATAGCCATACGTCTCATTGTCCCTCAGTTTCTATGTTTGTACATCAATATCTGTTATTTCATTCCTAAGCATCTTTCCTCCTCCTTGTCTTTTTGATTGCAAGGCATATTCACCTCTGTTGCGTATTTCTTCTGAAGCCGGTCAATGCATTTCTGTATATTTTTTTGTTCACTTCTTGTCATTCTAAGTTTTACTTAAACATTTGTTGCCATTTTGAGGTGTGTGTGTGTGTGTGTGTGTGTGTGTGTGTGTGTGTGTGTGTGTGTGTGTGTGTGTGTGTGTGACTGTTGTTTTTTTGGAACCCAATAGAATG
>JADBJO010001872.1:70000-77500 GCA_016801955.1 Conus betulinus
CTCTTATTGTACATCTGTTGATATAGCAGATCTAGTGCCTCTTATTCTACCTCTGTGGACATAGAAGACCTAGTGCTTCATTTGCTGTTAACATAGAAGACCTAATGCCTCATTTGCTGTTAACATAGAGAAATCTAGTGCCTCTTATATCTTGTTGTCATAACAGACCTAGTGCCTCTTATTACTTGTTGACATAGCACTCCTGATGCCCCTCATTCCTTGTTGACGTACTAGAGCAAGAACCTCTTAATTTATCTCTGACGACATACCACACTTTATTCCTTGCTGACATTGCACACATGGTGCCTCTTATTCGATCTCACTTGACACAGCACATCTGGTGTTTCTTATTCCATCTCTATTGACATATCAGACTCAGTGTCTCTTACACCAAATCTGATGGCATAATACACCTTGTGCCGTTGTTTTTGTTGACATAGCAGACCTAGGGCTTCTTATCCTTCGCTGAAATAACGGATGTAGTGCCTCTTACTCTTTGATAGCACAGCAAATCTAGTGCCTCTTATTCTTCGTTGACATGTCACGGGTCTAGTGCCTCTTATTCTTCGTTGACATACAACAGACCTAGTGCCTCTTACTCTTTGTTGACATGTAACGGACCTAGTGCCTCTTATTCTTCGTTGACATATAACAGACTTAGTGACCCTCCTTCTTCATTGACATGTAACAGACCTAGTGCCTCTTATTCTCCATTGATATGTAACGGACCTAGTGCCTCTTATTCTTCGTTGACATGTAACGGATCTAGTGCCTCTTATTCTTCGTTGACATAGAACAGACTTAGTGACCCTCCTCCTTCTTCATTGACATGTAACAGACTTAGTGCCTCTTATTCTCCATTGATATGTAACGGACCTAGTGCCTCTTATTCTTCGTTGACATGTAACGGATCTAGTGCCTCTTATTCTTCGTTGACATGTAACGGATCTAGTGCCTCTTATTCTTCGTTGACATATAACAGACCTAGTGCCTCTTATTCTTCGCTGACATGTAACAGACCTAGTGCCTCTTATTCTTCGTTGATATGTAACGGATCTAGTGCCTCTTATTCTTCGTTGACATATAACAGACCTAGTGCCTCTTATTCTTCGTTGACATGTAACAGACCTTATGCCTCTTATTCTTCGTTGACATGTAGCAGAACTAGAGCCACTCCTGCGTTGATCTTTAGCAGAGTACGCGCTTTCTTTCTTCATTGATTATAGTAAACCTAAAGCCTCTTATTGTTTGTTGACATAAGAACAAAGTGCTTCTTACCCTAATTTTGTTGACAAGCCAGACCTGGTGCCTCTTATTCTGTCTGTGCTGACACACTCACTGAATTCCTATCATTATTTTTAATTTACATTTATGAGACCTCGTGACTTTTTCTCTGCGGAGATAGCACACCTAGTGCCTCTTTCTTCTGCGTTGAATAGCACACATGCTGCCTCTTATTCTTTTAGACCTAGCTAGTGCCACTTACTCCTCATTGACATAGTAGACCTAGTGCCTCTTACTCCTCATTGACACAGTAGACCTAGTGCCTCTTATTCCTTGTTGGCATAGCAGACCTAGTGCCTCTTATTCCTTGTTGATATAGCAGACCTAGTGCCTCTTATTCCTCGTTGACATAGCAGACCTAGTGCCTCTTATTCCTTGATGACATAGCAGACGCAATGCCTCTTATTCCTTGTTGACGTAGCAGACGTAGTGCCTCTTATTCCTTGTTGACATAGCAGACGTAGTGCCTCTTATTCCTTGTTGACATAGCAGACGTAGTGCCTCTTATTCCTTGTTGACATAGCAGACCTAGTGCCTCTTATTCCTTGATGACATAGCAGACGTACAGCCGCCTACTCTCTGTTAACGCATTAACCTGGCTTTTTATAATTATTGTTTTTCTTACCTATTTCTGTGGACATAGCAGACCTAGGGCCTCTTTAATCTGCCTCTGTTGACAATGTTGACATTCTTATTCTATTTCCCGTGAACACAGCAGACTTGGTCACTCTTGTTCTTGTTTGACACAGACAACCAGAGCGTTGAGTTTCAAATTCACATGTTCTTGTTTGACACAGACATTCAGCGCTTTCAGTTTCGAATTCACATGTTCTTGTTTTGACACAGAGGGCCAGGGCACTCAGTTTCAAATTCACATGTTTCTGTTTGACACAGACAATCAGCGCTTTCAGTTTCGAATCCACTGCCTGTAGGCAAATCCATGTATTCTACACTAAATCTGCATCCCTGAGACTACAGTGCGCAGGGTTTGCAGCTTGATAACCTCATAAATGAATGTCTAGAAAGAAAATATTTGAGAAACGGGTCTCACTGAAACGACTAAGCAGATGTCTGACATAGGCATTGACCAAGCGCGCTGGTTTGGACTTAGACATCTTGATAACATAAACTCTGCTACTACTATAGCCACGTGGGTGTGCTCACATGTGCGTGCATGTGCGACTGTGTGCTCGCGTGTGTGAGTGCGTGCACACAAATATGAACAAATACGTACGTGTACATGTATACCTGTGTGCACAGCCATGCACACATACATGCATACGTGTGTGTGTGTGTGTGTGTGTGTGTGTGTGTGTGCGTGCGTGCGTGCGTGCGTGCGTGCGTGCGTGCGTGCGTGTGTGTGTGTGTGTGTGTGTGTGTGTAAGTGTGTGTGTGTGTGTGTGTGTGTGTGTGTGTGTGTGTGTGTGTGTGTGTGTGTGTGTGTGTGTGTGTGATGTATATGTACAATATGTAAGCCTGCATGTATGTGTAAAGGAAACATATGTGTGGAATTGTTATTCAGAGGATGGTAGTTTTTGTCATAAGTAGTCTAACTGAGATGAAGAAAAACGAGAGAGAAATACAAATGGAGAGATCAGGGAATAAATAATTACAGAAAAATATACGAAATCAAATCATCATCATCATCCTTGTCATCATCATCATCATTGTCGTCGTATTCGTCGTCATCATCGTCCTCATTATCATGTTCACACACAATCTCTCACAACTGTTAAGATCCCCTATGGTTGGAAACAGATATACCTTTCATTCAATCAGTGGAAGAACAGCCTACCATCGGCCTGCACCTTCCACGAGACCACTGCCACACCACTTCCTGTCACCAACACAGGCCCACAGAAGGGCATCAAAATTCGGTGCATACCAAGATGAAGTCCTTAAGTACCTACGATCTTGGTTGGCGTACGACATGCCTGTATATGCCACGTCTGACCCCTCATACAAAGGTTGCTTTTTTTTTTTTTTTGCATTTCGCCACTCTACACCCCTCCCCCCCGCCCACCCAATCACCGCCCCCACCTCGCCCACCCTCTTCCCCCTCTTTGTTTTCCCTGGTTTTTCTCCTCCTCTTTCAGCTCTGCTGCCGCCCTGAAAAAGGTAGTGCCAAACACTTAGCATGCACGCATGCACACACACACAAACACAGATGCACACCCATGTGCGATCATGCAAACACATATGGGTAATTCACACTACGCTGTTATACTATCTCACTAATGCGCGCTTACTAATACATACGAACGTGCAGAAAACACAGCAGGGATTCTGAAAAATACAAAATGTATCGTCTCGGTTAACAAGCGCTCAGACATTTACGTCTGTCATTGAAAAAAAAAGAACACGGTAAGACTTTCATTTTCCAAAAAGTCGTAGGAGTGTCTGTCTTGAGATTATGCCAATATTTATTCAGTCGGCGATGGTTCTTGCTATTCTTTTTAGTCTCTCCTTGCTCTTCTCTCAAGTCATTTCATCTCTTCATGTTCGGTTCTGTAAGGACGTCCACAGTATGGTGGTTTGGATCGTTTAAGTATAGGTGGTTTCTGAAATTTCTAATGGGATCGGCTTAATTGTAATTCACTCGCTATTGTTGCCTCACCATGTCTGCTGTCTCGTTTTCTTTGAATCCTTTATGTCCAAGGCAGTACATTTATGTGACTTTTACCACGTGGAGGCTGCACGTGACTTTTAGTCAACCTGAACACTCCATTTCACTTTCCACTTTTCTAAAGAAGGCTCACTGAGTCAGTCAGCATCCCAGCTTTTTGATTTTGAAGCTTATTTGTAGATCAGAGCCAGTGGAATCCTTGTGCCACAGCTTCTGTCACACTGAGACCGGCAGCTGTGAAGTTGCAGCAACAAAGTCTTCCAGAGCTGTGTGGACAGTTTGCTTCACCGTGTGCACTCAACCCGGCTTACGTTTGTAGTTGAACCGCCAACACACATCACGTCTTCAGTTTTGCAGACTACCCTTCTGTATCCGAATTTCAAGGTTGGCTGTTTTCGATAGGATATTGTATTTCGACCTCTGGCGCCATGACACTTTGGAACAGGAATTTGATGGGGTCAGGGCATTTTTCTTCTTCCTTAGGATGTTTGAATTCTGGTAACTTACAAATACTGTTTCTTGTCTTTTTCTTGTCCCACCAATACTTTTCCACGTCATAAACGGGCACCTTGTTTCTTTGACAGTTTCATGTGGTGGGTTTGGTGGTGGTGGTGGTGGTGGTGGTGGTGGGGGGGGGGTTCAAGTGTTCTGAACTGCACTTTCACCTGCTGAACTTGTACCTGACCTGTTCTGCAGAGAGATAAAGCATGACAACACATAGTTTCAGATGGCGTGTCCTTTGTATTCCCCCAGGTTCAGTCTCGTTGCTTCATTTCGTGCTCTTTATAACTTTAAAAGCTCGTGTTGTGAAGCCTAATTCATTGTGAACTCGATTTCATTATCAGTCAAACTGACGACAGCTGTATGGTACAACACGCAGAGATGGCGATGTCCAATGCCTTTGGCTGTTATTCGTATTATTGCAGACAGGCCCCCTTTGTATTTGATTACGACGTTCTATACATGCTTCTTTAGATCAGCAGTCTATCATAGTAATAGGCTGAAAGCTGTTTTTTTTTTTTCAATTTGTACCCTTGTGAAAGAACCTGGTGAGAATGATTCGCTCAGTCTCTTGTTAGGAGTACAGATCGATGTTTGGGTTTTATAGAGTTGATAGAAGATCTAGTTCCTTGAAACCAGTACGCAATGTTGTTCGACTGCTGCTGAACTGCTGTCGTTCTTTCTGAGCATCCTCTGATGCTTTTCTGATCAAATAATCATTTGCAAATGTCAACATTCGAATAATTCCATTTTTGAGATCTTCAACCCCTCTATTGCGAACATTATACAAAACAGGGGAGAGTAGAGAACCTTGAAGCAATCCCATGCAGATTAAGGGGTTATGGGGTGATACTGGACAACCCCAATATTGACTCCAAGAGAAACCAGTCTTTCCAGACGCTCAGGAAGTACCAGCAAACTGAAGTAAATGTAAAGGCGAACTGAAACGGCCAATGATTTGAAGATGGATGACAAGACAGTTCCAGACGCGAAGGATAGAGTAAAAACCCTGATTGTCTGTGTTCAGCAGCAAATTCCCACATTCTTCTAAAGATTTCCCGTCTTGGATGGGTTTAAGCCTAGAACCCCACGGCTGATCACGTGAATCTACTGTTATATATATACTGTCTGTCTGTCTGTCTGTGTGTCTATCATTCTGTCTATCTGTCTATCTATCTGTCTGTTTGTCTGTATATCTATCTCCTTCAGCACGTACAAAAAGTCATTCACTGGATTTTCTTTTGGTGGTGAGCACAGATACATATACGTTTGATTCTTCTTTAGTGTGTACAGATACACAAACAGTTAATTCTCTGGTGTTAAGTACATATACCCACACCCATATGTTTTTCATTCTCTTTTTGTGCGCACAGATACCCGTATATTTGATTCTCCTTCAGTATGTACAGATGCTGATACAGTCAATACTTATAGGAAATATGTCCACTCCAAAAAGTTTTTTTTCCATCTGCACAGATAGCGAGGTATTTGACTCTCGTCCTATAAATTTGGTTCACCTTAGTGTATAGAAATACCCATAAATTCTTTGCTACACTTTCAAATGTATGTATACCTATAGTTCTGATACTCTTTAAGGATGCCCCGATACTTATTTCTTATTAGCGGTCGAAAATAACTCCCAGAAGTTTGGCATCCTTTACAGCTGGAATGGGACATTTCCCTATTTGGATTTCAGGATCAGCAAAAAAAAAAAAACTGTGCAAAATGATGAAAGTGAATGCACTGTGTCTTTGTAGCAGAAAAAAAAGCCATTTTCTTCCGCCCACAGATGTATTTTGTCACACAAAGCTGGAGCCTGCGCTGGACGCCTGGTAACAGCTTCCAGTTGCACAGAGAGCAAAATCATCCACAAACAATGAGCAGTCGTAACCCTGTTGAACTGAATTAACAATGTTGTTGATTTTTTTATGCTAAAGAGGGCAGGAGATAGTACCGTACTCATACTTGTAACCGAGATTTAATGATTATGTCAGAGACCTCTGGCAGGAGGGACTGGAATATTCAGACGGATGACAAACTTATCCAGATCCGTCCTAAACCTAAAAGAGTTCCTCTCATCTACCTCTGGTGGTCGCAAAGAAGCAACGGTTTTATGCCAGCCACACACTGGCCATTCGTGTTTAACTCATTCGTATGTTTTAAAGAGTGAAGAAGCTTCGTGGTGCGTTACATGTTATGTACCTCACAATGAAAACATAGAGTGTTGCGACTTGTGTGATGTCGGACATAAACATTTGACAGTAGACTCCATGAAAACCTTGTTCAGAGATGTTCCACCTAGTACGATCTTTGAATTTGTCGGGGAGACTAACATTTTTTTTTTAATCTGATCAGAGATTTTACAATAGAAAGATTTTTTTTAAACAGAATTCCTAGCGTGCTTTTTAGAAGGCGTATCTTAAAGGGTTGTGTGAATGAACGACTTGTGGGTTGATTTCAGCGCGGTGACAGCCCTGATATGGCCCTTTGTGATCGGCTGGGCAATCAGCTATACATTATGATACTCATTTCTTAATGCTCTTTTTGAAATTTACTGACAGCCGTACATCAGATTTTCCATTGATTTATTATTTGATGCGTTTGGATGTCTGAAAAACCATATATCTAAAATCATGTTGGCGCGTGTAGATGGCCATACGTCTGTTTCTCTTTCAGTGTGTATAGACAGCCATGACTTTGATTCCCTTTCATTCGATTCTCTTCTAGTGTGAAGGCACTCTTACATTTGAATGTCTTTTAATATAAGATAGCACCTTCGCTTCTCCTTTATTGCGTACGAACATCCATTTATTCAATTTCTATAGAATGTACACGCACATCTATACATTTGATTTTCTTTTTAAATGTGTGTGTGTATATATATATATATATATATATATATATATATATATATATATATATATATATATATATATATATTCATATATTTGATTCTCTTTTGGTGTGAATAGATATCAACACATTTCGTGTTCTGTACTGTATTCAGATACCAATATGTCTGACCGGAATAGCTAAGTTGGTATAGCGCAGGACTCGAAATGTTGGTGACCCTGGAGTTGCGGGTTCGA
>JADBJO010001872.1:85000-97500 GCA_016801955.1 Conus betulinus
CTGTCACTTTAAATCTTTCACACAAAAACAGATAGAGACTAAGTATATCTTCAGGTACCGAATGAAGTCAATAATATTTAGGTCAACTGGAACTCATATTTAGTTTATAGTTACCCAAAGAACCAATCAAGTCATTAGCCGTAAACGTTTTATATCAACAACAATGTGATGCAAAGGTAAGAAATCGCGAATCTTAAGCTAACTGTAACATATTTCCGATGCGTATATCTATATCCAAATGAATCGCTATTATCTGACGTTGTGCCTTGCTTTGAGTGTGTTTTTACACAATGGCAATGTGGCAATTTGCTTTTGGTTTTATCTGCTGCTCTTGGAGTCGGACGTGACCACCGTTTCCCCTAAGTGATATTGAATGCTAAGTTGATCTTGAGCAAATGAAAGGTGTGTTGTCCGCAGTTCATGCTGATCCTTAAGCTGCTCTGGCCTCTTCTGATAGAGGATATCGGTACTAGCATAGTAGAGCTAATTAAATGGAAACCCAGACAGATTCACAAGGAAAGAGCTTAGTGTCCCACCTGGTCTCACTGACGTAGCTCTCGGCCACTGCTGAGTCAAGCTGAAGCTACCTCTGACCTGAAACCCATTCTCGGTGAGCACGGTCCTGGGGAAAGCGAGGATTCTGAAAACACTGGAGGACTCGGGAGACCAGGATTTTTTTTATGGTCAATCCAGCCCAAGCTTAATGAAACGGAGAGATCAGAAGGTATCGGATACGGCACAGGAAAACCTGGAAATGAGGGAAATAATAGGACACAAGGAAAACCAACAGATAGCAACTGGGATCAATGGGAATGCAGTGTTGGTCAAAAGCATAAGGAAAAGCAAAGAGAGACATGACGGAACAAGAGGTGAAGAAGGAAAAGGATGCCAAGAGAACCCAGGAGGCAGTTCTGAAAAGTCAACAAAGGCAATAGGTTACGTGGGAAACGTACCCTCTAAGTCTCCGCTGGAACGGGAAAAGAAGATTTATCTATATATCTATCTATCTAAATATCTAGTATCTCTCTGTCTCTCTGTCTGTTTGTCTGTCTGTCTGTCTGTCTGTCTCTCTCTCTCTCTCTTCCCCCCCTCTCTCTCTCCATCTGTCTGTCTCTATATCTATGTATGCATGTATGTATCTGTCTGTAAAATTTTTCGTTTTGCATGAAATATCCGTAATATCATTTCGGTATTTCTAATGTGTAACTAGGAGGAAGGAAGTGGTATGACAGTAGGCTGAAATTAGCTGCTCGTGTAAACAGCTCTGTTTAGGAGAAAAGGTGATAGACAAGGGAACGAGGGGATAGACAAGTGAAAACAAATGCAGACTAACAAATCCTACGTCATGACATTGCTGACTGGGCAAAGATTAGAAAAGAAACGGGGAAACAAGGTGGATAAATAGTCATACGTTTGATTCTCCTTCTGTGTGTACAGACACCTGCTATGGGAAGGATGATACATCTAATTGTAAAAGATTTTACCTTAGTTTGCTCAGACAACCAAATAGTTGGTTTTCATCCTATGAATTGATTTTTTTTTCAGTGCGTCGAAGTACCCATAGAATTTCATTGCACTTTCAATGGGCTCAGATATTCCTATCTCTATGTTCTTCTTAGTGTGTACTGACAGCCATACATTTGATTCTTCATTAATGCGTACAGACACAGATACATTTGATGCTCGTTTGACACATAGAGATTCCCCCACACATTTGATTTTCCTTCAACGCACACAGATCTCCATACATTCTATAATGCTTCTAGATGCATAATCATTTAACAATTTGTCAACGTGTATTGATGACCACACGTCTGATTCTTTTGTAGTGTGTATAGATAACCGTAGTATTACGTTCAATTCTCCTTTATTGTAAACCACACATTCGTGTCTTTTCTAGTTTGTAGGTACTCAGACATTTGAATTTCTTTTAATATTTACAAACACCTGTACAAGTGTTTCTGTTTTATTGCGTATGATTATACGTACATTCAATTTTCGTTGACATAAACAGATGTCTACAAATTTGATTTTCTTTTTAATATGAGTATAGTTATCCATTCATTCGATTATCCTTTAGCTTGGATAGATAAACCACACATTTGCGTCTCCATTAGTGTTCGCGTACCAAAATGTTTGATTTTTCTTAAACAGTGTACTTATGCCCTAACCATTTTCTTTTCATCCTTTAGATTATTAAATACCCTGATATTTGTTCTCATTCAGTGTTTGAACGTTCCCTTATGTGTCATTATTACCTGGTGTGTATGACTATATACCCTCATATTTAATTTTCCGTTGGTCTGTGCAGATAAATCATACTTTTCTTCTGCTTCCAGGTGCACATAAAACTACACTTCTCATTGTCCTTCAATGTCTGTGTACGTCTATTAATGTTTCATTCTCTTCCCATTCACTCCTCTTCGCTTTGCCATTTACTTTCCTCAGGTGAAATATTTTCACGAAATATATTCCCCTTTCACACGTATTTGCCCAGAACACGATTTCATGTACTGTTCTACGATGTTTGTTTGGTTCACTTGTTGTTTGACTTTTTGTGTTCTTTACTGAATTTTAAGAGACAACGGCGAGAATTAGGTTGGCCATTGTGGTAATCTCTTTGCTAATGGAACATGAATAACGTATTTGTTCTTCTGATGTAAATGTGAAAATCGAAAGGAGATTAACAACCCACCCATGTCTCAAATGTCATGTCCAGAGTAAAAACAAAGACAATCTTTACGGAATCACTGCAATGGCCGACAGCATTGACATCAGCAGTTCTTCAAACATCACTGACAGCACCATGAAGCAGGAAGCTCTGAGTGTTGGGCAGTTCAGTTCCAGAATGAAATTCAAGTGTGTGAGTATCAACGTCTCCACGTTTCCATTCCACGATGACAGCAGAGACATGGTGAGCGCCCAGACCAGCAATGTTTTGAACAACGTGATCCACACTGTGTTCTTTCCTCTTCTGTTCCTCGTTGGCTTTCCCAGCAACATCGTCAACATGGTGGTCTTCTTTAGGCATGGCCTCAAACAACGGATCAACCTGTGTCTGTTCTGTTTGTCAGTGACTGATCTGGTTGTAGTCTCTATGGCCTTCCTGATTTATGTGGAGAAATTCAAGGACCAGCATTTTGCCGTTTCATATCGAAATGTTGGCCACGTGTTTGAAGCATTGATCAACAATCGCATGTTTTGGCTGTATTCCGGATCTGGAATGGCTTCACAGTTCATCTCTGCCATCATAGCTGGAGACAGATGCTTGTGTGTCGTCTGGCCTTTGCAATCAATGAATTTGTTGACCACAAAAGACGAAGCCATTGTACTTAGCATTGGTGTTCTTCTTCTTCTACTTGGAGGTCGCGTTGTAGTGGTGAATAAATACCGAGTCCTGTGTGTGGTGGATTCAGTGACAGGTCTGACTGTTTTCAATGTTGTCGGGAGCGACTTCTACAGAACCAACAAGAAACTGGTGAACATACTGGATGGCATCGTGTATGGCCTGTGCATTCCTTTCATGTTTTTCACCGTCGTTATTGTCGCCACAGTCATCATGGCTGTCCACCTTCACAAGAGTGCAGAGTTCCAGAAGGAATCCTCCTCTTCTGCAGCCTTGTCAAGGCGCAACCTGGCAGTGACCAAGATGCTGATCTACTTATCCACCCAGTTCATCGTTCTCAACACACCAATGATGCTGTATCGAGTGTCGGTCATCTTTTTTCCAGAACTAAGTGCATCAGGGACCTGGTCTAATCTCTTTTTCTTCTTGACATCTATCTCTGAGCTGTGCGGTGTTCTCAACTCCTCGCTCAATTTCTTGGTGTATTATTTCTTTGGCTCCAAGTACCGCAATAGTGTGTTGGAGATGGTGTCAAAGTGTACCAATGGAAAAGCCACGAAATGATCTCCTTTTTCGTCCTTTGTTGATAACCGATGTGACATGACACAGATGGACAAGATGTCAGTCGCTTGCCTGTATTTTTAAAGAGTACTGACACAAGATAACACCCACCATCAAACTCATGTGCAGGCTAACTGACATACATAAAAACTGTCCCTCGATGCTGATCTCATGCAATGCCGCTGGGACTGCACCTACGCAATATTCTTGGCAACAAAACATGATTAAAAAAAAAAAAGCTCAATTTGTAGTGGGCACACAGTACTCATGTCCATTGTAGACCTTTTTTGATGGCGTATTCTTTGGACTGCTGGTTTCCCAACTAAACATTATCAAATATATTGATCAAAGTTCCTGGTCGACACTGCAGGTGTCTCTATCTCTCTATGTCCTTGACCTGGCTGGTGCTGGAATACATCATGACAAGAAGTGTGGGGTACACCTGCCATGAAGCCTCAGACCTGAGTGGAACTCCTTCACTGGCCATCGTGAAAAAAAATTGAATTTTGTATTCCTTCAGGTCCTCTCTCTGGTGACCTCAGTTTTTTCTTTCCTCTACACGTCAGTATCTGTGGGGAAGTTATGTCGACGTCATCGGTATCGGCAAATTTACCGGGTAACGTGATAGGATGGACATAGTGATGGCTTCAAGACAGGAATCCTCATTTACACTGCCAACGTGACTGAACAATTAATTTCAATGGTAGAGGCTTTAGTACGTGGTGTCTTGCATGTTTTGGATCAAAATATACATCCACCAGAGACCAGTGAAACGACTGTGCACCGTATGGTGTCTCCTCTGATGCGCTGCTACATGACGAACTGACATTGATTATTTGCTGCAGGCTTCCCGTGTTAAGACTGTTGTACAACAGACCTGCCTATAACAGTGTATGGTGAGACTGGAAAGAGCAGTGTTAAAACAACGCAACTAATGGGGTACAGATGACACAGAAAACTCATTGTGAGGTCTTACCTATCGCCAGTATTCGCTCCCCACCCCTCAAACGAAAAGTACTAGCCCCTACTGAGACTTTAATCTAATATTCTACTGATAATGTCGGTCTCAGAGTATGTGTTTCATGTCTGAGGTGGGGAGTCCAAACCACCAGTCACTAAACACCTCTGTTATATCTTTTCATGAGCGTACTGTTTGATGTTTCCTATTGAAAGGACTCCTCTGCAGCCTTACATCCATAGACTGCCGTTTCAGCCAAAGTCTGGCCGGCGTGAAGAAGATACGTAGTCTATTAGCAGAAACCTGCTCGCTGTCCTTGTTTGGATCTGACTGCGTTCTTTCGCCCTACTACATCTCTATCAGACTTAACTCCATGTTGTTCTTATACTTGGTGTTGTTGATGACTTTTGACCATTCTCTTCACTTAGATGAGAAGCCTGCTATGTTGTTGGCATCTGGAGTGGATTTTTTCGCTGATGTGCTCGACATCGTCAGGCTTTCTTTACAGGGTGAAGTCAGGGTATGATATGTTCCAGCAACTACAGTTTACTGCGTTGGGCATAGTGGACCATGTGGACAATTATGGTTTGAATAAGTTAAAGATAGCTATACTTGGCCTGCGGAGCTCGGGTCAAATTGCAAATGAAAGGACAATATTTTCAACTAGGTTTGGTGAAAATGAGTTGTCATGGGAACTTTGGTAAGTGATTGTTTCAGATATGAGTGCACAAACATGTGACGCATTTGAGGTGACGTTTGATGAAGAAGTCGGCCATTTACTGTTCGAGTTTTAGAGTGGTAGGTTAAACGCATGTCACATGAACCACAACCACATTATCACGTGATGAAGAAAGCGTGAGACATGATGTTTCCTGCATTTCCATCATGATAAACTTTAACACAAAACAGCTTTTCCTTTTCTACTGAACGCCAGCTTACTATGCTGCGTTTATTTATTTATTCTTTAAATAATGGAGTGCGAACATCCAAAGTTATACAGAACGTTTTTATACCATACATCCTTGACTTTATTCAGCGTAAGAAATATATGAAATATGCCAACATGTAAAACTAAGAAATCTTTTCCGAAGAAGATTTTGTAATTAAATGATACATAACGAAAGGATATCAATTATTTTCGTAATCTGTGAATTTTACAACCGCTATTAACAGTATTGTAAAATCATGCGCTTCAAGTTTTCAGTTGTTTTAAATGAATGATTTCTACCATTTAAAAGTACGGCTTGTGCAGTGTGTCAACTATTTGTGGTCTGCTCATCTGTAGATGCATTACCAGGCTGTGGCGCTTCCAGGGGAGGAAACATCACCCACTTTCTGCCTTTTGCAAATGCATGTGGACATGTATCGCAAGAAGACAGAATTGTGGAATATTTCCTGCAGCTGTTTAGAGAGAGAGAGAGAGAGAGAGAGAGAGAGAGAGAGAGAGAGAGAGAGAGAGAGAGACACTTCAATGTACTGAGATCAGTTTAGTGCCCGTACAGCAGCCAATCAGAAAAGGGGAATATTCGACTTTGGCTGTGTCACAGGTACGGTTACAAGTTTACTGATCTGACTATAGTGTTTGATTTATGCACTGTAATGACCTGAAAAGGCATTTGCACCTTCATTTTTGAAAAAAAAATCAGGAGGAAGTATTATTTTTTAAATCCTTTTTTTCTTTTCTTTTTTTTTTTTTTTTTTTTTTTTTTTTTATTTTTTTCGGAGAACAGAACAGTAGCCGACAATACATCAAAGGCGTCACTATGCGTGACAGAGTCCATGTACCTTTATCCTACCTCCTTCCCCCCCCCCCCTCCCCCCGATTCCACAAATATGTACCTTTGGTAGATTCAAACCAATGACCATTCCAGTCTAGAGCGCGCAATGCTAATGACTATACCATTGCAACTGTTAGTATGAATCTGATTAGTCTCAACAATAATCTTGTTGCAAAAGTCGTCGTTGTAACTACTGCCTTCAGATCAGTGATGAATTGTCTGCTAAAGCTAGTAGTCATGTCAACTGAATTTTTTTCGCAACAGAAACTGGGGAAAAAACTTTTGTTGGCCAGAGTTACTGTTTGTATTTTCCTCCGAGATCCATACAGGGAGAGAGAGAGAGAGAGAGAGAGAGAGAGAGAGAGAGAGAGAGAGAGAGAGAGAGAGAGAGAATTTGTGAATGTATATGTAAGTGAATAATAAAAAGATGAATGAATGAACTGCTTTGTTAAGTGTAGGGCAGGACAACCACTAAACGGTATTCAACATTGTAACTGAGTCTGATATATTAGCAGATGACATAAACAAGATAGGCAACGCCTCACAAGGTATGAATATGCCAGATGGGAATAAATGGCAAAAGGTTTGGTGCAGCAAACGGGGAAGGCAAAAGGCCAAACACACACACACACACACACACACACACATGCACATGCACACGCGCACATACACGCAACATACACAAACACAGAGCACAGGTATCATGGGTGTGCATTCGTGATACACACAAACATATGCAGATATCATATATCATGAAATCCATAACAGTTTATTGTACATGGTGCATGCGTTAGGCTATAGTTGTGACATTCTTCATTTTGCAATATGAGCAAGATTTTGCTTATTTCAAGAAATCTGAAGGAAATCTGCCTGTTTTATCAAATAAGCACACCTCAAGCTTCTTTTATCAAATACACAAAACGTGGCCGCTTATTTCGTGTAATAAACAAAACAGTATTTGACGAAAATTATTTGAATGCAAGTTTGCCACAAATGGATGGTGTACGTGGAATAGAACAATCCCTTTCATACAGTCGATAGGATTATGGATTACTGAGAATTTGTCTCCATATGTGACAGATGTTGACTTTCAAGTAGACTTTTGAACAGATCATTCTGAGGTAACCATGAGATTTGCATCTGAGAATGAAACACACACACAAAAAAAAGAAAAAAAAATCTTATGAAAATTCAACATCTCACTTTTTAAAGACAGTGTGCACCTGATATAAAGGATGATGTGTACAATGCTCAGGATGAGTACGCTGCTATCCCCTATGATAGAAAGCAACTTTCGGGTATTCCTGAAAGTGAAGTTCAATTAAGTTTTCAAAATCAGTTTTTTTCAAGATATTCTCTTAATGAATGAAAACTAGATCAAAACCCATTGCATGTACTGTTAATAAGAAGCGTGCCAATCACGAAAAAGCAAAGTGAAAGAATGCTGTAGAAAGAACAATCACTCTTACTGAAGAGAAGAAAAACACACTTTTATCTGATCGGAGACAAACTCTGGTGAATTTCAGACAACAAAAAAGAAGGGAGGACTCTGTGGACAAGGCGGATAACACACGTGGAGAAAATGGCGGAGCACTTTTGCACTCGGGATAAACGCCACTATGTCAGGAAGTGTACGAATAAACTTTTTTTTTTTTTTTTTGGTAAATGATACTTCTCAGACACTTGATGAACATGCCGTACATTCATGTTATGAACAATCATACATACATACATACATACATATCTATCTATCTATCTATCTATCTATCTATCTATCTATCTATCTACCTACCTACCTACCTACCTACCTACCTATCTATCTATCTATCTATCTATCTATCTATCTATCTATCTATCTATCTATCTATCTATCTATCTATCTATCTATCTATCTATCTATATTCGGTCGGTTCATTGGAAGAATTTGTAGTAGAACCATTTTCTATCATGACAACGTACGGATGAGAAGAAAACTAATTCACACAAAGTGATTTGAATCTGGAACATATCAAGCAAGGCATCTGTTGCATGCAGATAGGAAGTTCTCATATGAACAGTTTAAGAATGCTATTTGTGTGTGTCATTTGATTTCGTTTCACTCGGGGTGTACTCAGGCTGTGGAAAGCAGTGCAAGCAAGTGTGGAGTGGAAATAGCGAATGGGAAGGGAAAGCGACTGAAAACAAACGCAGAAGAAACACAAAAAAGTGGTAAACTATCCGCATACAAAGCTGCAGTTTTCACAATGTTCTGACCGTAAAGCAAAAATAGAATTACTGAGCTGCTACACGACGGAAGATAAACATTCTTATCATATTTGATAAATTTGTTTTCATTGTTAGCATTATTGCTATTATTATTATTATCATTATTATTATTATTGTCATTATATCATTATTACTAATATTATTGTTATCATTGTTTTTTTTATCATCATCATCATCATCATCATCACTATGATCGTCATCATTATCATTATGATGATGATGATTAGTGTTGTTATTATGATTGTAAGGGTGGTGGATTGGAGATAAGGAGGGAAGAGGGGTAGGAGATGGGGAAGAGAGCGAGCTGACACACCAACTTCAACACCCAACACCAGCTCGTTGGTTTCCTCTCTCTTTTTGTTTTAAATCATGGTTGGATCGAGCCAACCATAACCAAACCACCGACCTATTAAGACATAAATAACAATAATCATAAACATGAGGTATTATATGTTAACACACACAGAAAAAAAACATCATCAATCAAATTAAGCCAAGATTAAAGTGCAGGATTTACAACAAACATCAACACAAAAGGCCTCCCCGTTGCGAACGGTAGGAGGTACAACATATATTTGCAATCAATAACATAATCATTTCATAAACATAACATTAACCATAGGCGATCCTCGATCAACAACATAATTTCATTATTATAACATTAAGGAAGGGGATCCCCATTTTGAACGGCAGGATCAACGACATAATAATTTCATTATTATAACATTAACATTGAGAGTCCCCGTTGCGAACGGCAGGAGTTACATACGGTCAAAAGCATGGATCATGATTTCATAGCGAAGAACAGTATTATAAGTGAACACACATTTAAGCACGCACACTCAAAATGGAACTCCCCGTTGCGAACGGCAGGAGCGATGAACAATAAATGAAATTAATTAACAACCAATTTTTCAACAACAATTACACAATTGTATGAAAAAAAATCATATGTGTAGTGTCCACACATATGATCAAACTCAGAAAGGACACATCTTGCACATTAACATGCCAGCTAAAGCTATCTTTCTTTCTCAGCACACACACCCACCTCAGGACAGTGCGTGCTACACGCTATAGCTCCACGTGTCACCTGTTAGGCCTACACCCCGGCCCCAACAATGGCAGTTGCTTTTCAGCCCTGCAATGGACCCACGGGTGTAAATATATTGAACAAGTGAACACTCACAGACTAACAGATGCAGCGACCGAATAAACAAACTGACTGACCAGTGGCTACTCGTGTGTACAAAAGGTACAAGAACGCACAAGGAACCGAGCAGCATTCAAGTAATTAACTGCCTAATTACTCAGCCAAGTAACCACGTAACCCTTCAGTCGCTCAGATAATGAAACAATCGAACAAACAGGTAAAACACTTGTTTGCAACAGGTACCAGCCCAGACACACAGAGGGATAATCAAATTAGCCTCACTAGCTGTATCTTATCATTTGCTCAGGCCGCCGTGCGGTTTCATCACTGTGACTTAACCCTATCCGTCTCGCCAGCAAACAAGGGCGACGTTTACATGCCAGTTTGTCTAGTGTTCGAACACAAGGAACCTGCAGGGCGCGCGTTAAACTTTATCCACTAATCATAATAAAAGACAGCAACGTCTGTAATCTATGTTTTCTGGCATCGATTTGTTGATTACTCACCATATAAAATATGTGACAATACTGAATAACATTCTGATTTCATCCTTATTAAGCGCCAGCACCTGCTTAGTTACAAAGTTTCCTGAATAATTGACTTTGGTAATTCGGTATATCACATTTCCAGTTGATAAGAAAATTGGAGTTTGTACAATAAAAATGTAAGAACATACAACTTTTAACTTCCATTTACTAAAGTTGTTTTCACAAAGATATACTCTATCTGCCCTCACTCTTGGTAAACATAGCCAAACCAAGGCAAAAACCATGAACATACCTTTACATTCACAAACACCTGAACCAGCGTCACAGCCTTCACCCCACTCCGTTCAGTGAAGAAATGATTTCAGAGCCAGAACGCCGGGAGTATATAGGCCTTCCATCCCCTTTGAACAAGATCTTTCGAGAAAGTCTTTTGTGGCCTGAGTCACAATAGAACGACTACAAGCGTCTTAAGTGCCTAAGATCTTTGTGGGCTGCTCTTCAACGAACATTCTATCCCCTAGGGTCCGACAACCAACGGGGCCGACCGCCATGTAAGTGGTTGGGTCTGTAGAAGTGCAGAGGAACAGACTCTTCAGACTCTGTACCTAGGGCAAAGTCCAGCATCCCATCCCACCTAAAAAATGTTTACCTATTCCAAAATTTCAAGTCCACCTCGGCAAACACAACACCAACCACGGCTCTATGGTCTCCCAGGGCTGTTCCCCCCCGGCCTATACTCAGTCTCCCAGACCAAACCATCCAGACCAGCCATTGTCAAATATGGGCTCCCAAGAGCTCCTCGGCAAAGGCGACACCAATTACGATGTGGCTGAAGTCCAATGGTTTTTGTCTCTCCAAAACCAGTCTGCCCAGACCAGCCGTTGGCAAATTGTCTGCTGAATGACCAGCCTCTTAACTGGCATTCCAGCCTACCAGCTAGGTTGCCCCTCACTGCGATTCTATCCCGCGTTTAAGGGGTTAACCACTACAACTCTCTGTCTCAAAGGCTGGCAGAGTCGCACCCTTTACATGATGATGGTGATGATTTTTATCATTATTATAACAGAAAAAGAAGATATTTAGCTAAAATGTGAGAAATCTATAGTAATGATAATAATAATAGTAATAACGATAAAGACGACGACGACGACGACGACGACGACGACAACGACGACGATGATGATGATAGTAATAATAACAACAGTAATAAACATAATGAAAATAACAACACAGTTATATAATGATGATGATGATGATGATGATGATGATGATGATGATGATGATGGTGGTGGTGGTGGTGGTGGTGGTGATGATGATGATGATGATGATGATGATGATGATGATGATGATGATGATGATGGTGGTGGTGGTGATGATGATGATGATGATGATGATGATGATGATGATGATGATGATGATAACAATAATCCACCACTCATTCTCTGGATCTCTCAACGCTTGTGCTGGAGGTTCCTGCATACTTGATGGAAGGCAGCTTTTCCTCTTAGGACAAGGCAGCCAACGAAGTGAGCCTGTGAACGGATCTCTTCTTCGCCGGCAAGTCTTGAACGTCCCTGTGGTTTTCGTCGAACCAGTCTGTGTTCTTCCTTGTGGTTTTCGTCGAACCAGTCTTTGTTTCTTCCTTGTCGTCAAGCCAAGCACTTCCTCAGATGTCTGCAGAAAGGCAGGTTTCGGTTGTTCCCAACGCGTTTCAGAAGAGGGGGATCCGCTGGGAGTCTTGCTACGTCAGGCCTCGACTGTCGGCCTGCCTGAAAGTCAGCTTTTATTTCAGCTGCCAACCTTGAGCTTCTGTCCTGGGGTTCCTTCTCTTTTTTTTTTTTTTTTTTTTTTTTGGTTAAACTTTTTTTTTTTTTTATTTCTCCATACAGTTTTTTTTTTCAATTAAACCAAAGATATGAAGAATTTTTTTTGGAACATGCAAATACAAAAC
>JADBJO010001872.1:102500-117500 GCA_016801955.1 Conus betulinus
GAGACTGCCATCACCAGCTCACCAGGCCAGTCCCAAACCTCTCAGCAAGACAGACAAAATAGTCACATAGGGAAACTAAGATTCTTCTGCCTGCAAAACATCAAAAAAAAAACAACAAAAAAACAAAACAAAAAAAAAAAAAAAACCTTCATCCGCACCACACCTTTCAGTCCACCCCCACCCCCACCCTTCCATCCAACCTCTTCTTCCTTGTCCATCCCCTCTCCTACCCAGTACAGCTGATTACTTGAGCAGCAAATCCTTTCAGCCTTCTGTCAGACTACTCCCCCCGTCCTCCTAGTTACACGTTAGAATCATCTAAATGACGGTGACGGATGTTTTGTAGTAAAACTGAAAAGATCTCTCTCTCTCTCTCTCTCTCTCTCTCTCTCTCTCTCTCTCTCTCTCTCTCTCTCTCTCTCTCTCTCTCTCTCTCTCTCTCAGGACGTACAAAAGTCCGTTCATTGGATTTTGGTTTTTGGTGTGTTCACATACCCACATGTTCGAGTCTTCCTTGTTAAGTACAGATACACATAGATTTGATACTCCTTTAGTGTGTACAGACACCCCATATGTTTGATTCTCTTTCAGTATGTATAGACAGCCATGCGTTTGATTCTCCTTCAACATGTACAGATAGCCATACATTTCATTTTTCTTTCTGTCTACAGGTAGTCATAAGTTTGATTCTCCTTTAGTGTATACAGATACCTACATGTTTGATTCTCTTTCTCTATGTACAGATAGTCATACGTTTGATTCTCATTCAATGTGTATAGATAGCCAAAGATGTGATTATCCTTAAATGGTACAGATAGCCACATGTTTAATTTCCCTCTAGTGTATACAGATAGCCGAGTGTTTGATTCTCCCTCAGTGTATACAGATACCCGTGTGTTTGATTCTCCCTCAGTGTATACAGATAGTCGCGTGTGTTTGATTCTCCCTCAGTGTATACAGATAGCCGTGTGTTTGATTCTCCCTCAGTGTGTACAGATAGCCGTGTGTTTGATTCTCCCTCAGTGTGTTCAGATAGCCGTGTGTTTGATTCTCCCTCAGTGTGTACAGATAGCCGTGTGTTTGATTCTCCCTCAGTGTGTACAGATAGCCGTGTGTTTGATTCTCCCTCAGTGTGTTCAGATAGCCGTGTGTTTGATTTCTCCCTCAGTGTGTACAGATAGCCGTGTGTTTGATTCTCCCTCAGTGTGTACAGATAGCCGTGTGTTTGATTCTCCCTCAGTGTGTACAGATAGCCGTGTGTTTGATTCTCCCTCAGTGTGTACAGATAGCCGTGTTGTGTTTGATTCTCCCTCAGTGTGTTCAGATAGCCGTGTGTTTGATTCTCCCTCAGTGTGTTCAGATAGCCGTGTGTTTGATTCTCCCTCAGTGTGTACAGATAGTCGTGTGTTTGATTCTCCCTCAGTGTGTACAGATAGCCGTGTGTTTGATTCTCCCCTCAGTGTGTACAGATAGCGGTGTGTTTGATTCTCCCTCAGTGTGTACAGATAGCCGTGTGTTTGATTCTCCCTCAGTGTGTACAGATAGCCGTGTGTTGATTGATTCTCTCCCTCAGTGTGTACAGATAGCCGTGTGTTTTTGATTCTCCCTCAGTTTGTACAGATAGCCGTATGTTGGATTCCACTTCAGTGTGTAAAGATATTAAAAAAAATCGCCTGTATAGGAAAGACGGCACTTCTAATTCTAACAGATGCTCTTTTAATCTTTACAGGTGGCCAAATACTTTATTCTTGTCCTGTAAATCTGATTCTCTTCAGGGTGTAGAAATACCATCACATTCGTATATGCTTTCAAGACTATGTATTCCCATACTTTGGATGCTACATGTCCCAGATACTCATTTGTGATCGCTATCTTTAATGTATACTGACTGTTATACATTCAATTCTCCGTTAACACGTACAGAAATACATACATGTAATGCTTGTTTGATAGATACGGATTCCCACACGTTTGATTTTCCTTCAGTACACGCAGATATCCATACATTCTACAACGCTTCTGGATGCGTGGATAAACCATACATTTAACATTTCATTAGTATGTTTAGAGACAACCATACATCTGGTTCTTCTTTAGTGTGTACAGATAACCATACAATGATTTCCTATTTCTGTGCAGGTACTTATACCTTTGAAAACTGTTTAATATGTACAGATACCAATACATTTGATGTTCCTTTTTATTCCATACGAATATCCATAAATCTAATGCTCGTTGAACGTGTAAAATGATGTACACATTCGATTTTCTTTTTTCAATATATAATAATAATAATATCCGTATATTTGATAGTCCTTTGGTGTTAACGGTACCCAGTCACTGGCTTCTTTATCACTGTGTTCGGATACGAATATCTTTTATTCTTACTGTGCAAATATTTCCTCATTCTTTATTTTCTTTTACAGTGTCATATTTATTAATATTTGATTATCGTTTAATGTATGTATGTATGTATGTATGTATATATATATATATATATATATATATATATATATATATATATACCCTTATGTTTGATTCTTATTCAGTGTGTATCATTACATACCCTCATATTGTTTCTCCTTTAGCGAGTACAGACATTAATACGTTTTTATTTGTCTTCTTCAGGATGCGCAGAGAGCCATACTTCTCTTTGTCCCTTAATGTCTGTGTTTGTACATCAACATCGTTTTATTCTCTTCCTAATTCTTCATCTCCTCTTTGTGTTTCATTATTCTTCATCGAAATATTCTTACTGAATATTACCCTTTGACTTGTTTTGTCTTCTCTAAACATGACTTTAGTACTCTCCTATGTTGTTTGCTTGTTTGTATGCATGTTTGTTTGTTTTGTTTTGTTTCTGCCTTCTGCATTCTTTATCTGTTTCAAATGACAAAGATATGTAACCTCTTCATCGTTGGTAAATAATACATCCATTCTTCTGACGTTGCTGTGAAAGTCGTCCAAAAGATCCATCCACCAATGTCTCAAATGTCATGTCCATTGTGGCTACAAAGACCATATTCCCGGTACCACAGCAATGACTGGAAACGTCAACATTAGCGGTGTTTCAAACAGCACCATCAATCAGGAGGCTCTGAGTGATGGACAGGTCAGTTCCAGAACGCATGCTGAGTGCATGATCGTCAACTTCTCCACGTTTCCATTCCACGATGACAGCAGCAGAGACATGGTGAGCGCCCAGACCAGCAATGTTTTGAACAACGTGATCCACGCTGTGTTCTTTCCTCTTCTGTTTCCTGTTCCTCGTTGGCTTTCCCAGCAACATCGTCAACATGGTGGTCTTCTTTAGGCATGGCCTCAAACAACGGATCAACCTGTGTCTGTTCTGTTTGTCAGTGACTGATCTGGTTGTAGTCTCGATGGCCTTCCTGATTTATGTGGAGAAATTCAAGGACCAGCAGCATTTTACCGTTTCATATCGAAATGTTGGCCACGTGTTTGAAGCATTGATCAACAATCGCATGTTTTGGCTGTATTCTGGATCTGGAATGGCTTCACAGTTCATCTCTGCCATCATAGCTGGAGACAGATGCTTGTGTGTCGTCTGGCCTTTGCAATCAATGAATTTGTTGACCACTAAAGACGAAGCCATTGTACTTTCCATTGGTGTTCTTCTCATCCTTGGAGGTCGAATTGTGGTGGTACATAAATACCGAGTCCTGTGTGTGTGGTGGATTCAGTGACAGGTCTGACTGTTTTCAATGTTATCGGAAGCGACTTCTACAGAACCAACAAGAAACTGGGTGAACACACTGGATGGCATCGTGTATGGTCTGTGCATTCCTTTCATGTTTTTGCACCGTCGTTATAATTTCCACAGTCATCATGGCTGTCCACCTGCACAAGAGTGCAGAGTTCCAGAAGGAATCCTCCTCTTCTGCAGCCTTGTCAAAGGCGCAACCTGGCAGTAACCAAGATGCTGATCTACTTATCCACCCAGTTCATTGTTCTCAACACGCCAATGATGCTGTATCGAGTATCGCTCATCTTTTTTTTTCAGAACTAAGAGTATCGGGGACCTGGGCTAGTCTCTATTTCTTCTTGACGTCCATTTGTGAGCTGTGCACTGTTCTCAACTCTTCGCTCAATTTCTTGGTGTATTATTATTTCTTTGGCTCCAAGTACCGCAATAGTGTGTTGGAGATGGTGCCAAAGTGTACCGATGGAAAAGCCACGAAATGATCTCCTTTTGCAGTCCTTTGTTGATTGGCGAAGTGACATGACTCAGATGGACAAGATACCAGTCGCTTGCCTGTATTTTAAGGAGGATGGCTTCTCTATCACTGTGTTCGGATACTATTATCTTTTTATTCTTACTGTGCAAATATTTCCTCATTCTTTTATGGAGTCACTTTGGCCTTCGTGATGTACGTGGAGAACTTTCAGGAGCAGGATCTTACCCTTTCATATCGACATGTTGGCCGCGTCTTGGAAACATTGATCAACACAAAATGATCTCAATTTGTTGTCTTTTACTGATTATCAAAGTGTCATGACTGAGGGAGACAAGACACCAATCGCTTGGCTGTATTGTAACGAGGAATATTGATACAAGATACAGAGCCACCATCAAACTCGAAACTGCCCCCCCCCCCCCCCCCCCCCTCCCATCAGGGCTGATTTCATGGGATGCCACTGAAACTGTACTTATACAATATTCCTAACGACAAATCATGATGAAAACAAAAAGTTAGTACATAGTGCTCATGTCCACTGAAGACCTTTTTGGCGAGATATTGTTTTGGGCAGGTGGTGTTTTTCCAACGGAACGTTACCAAAAATATTGCTCAAAGTTCCTGTTCAACGCTGCAGGTGTCTCTGTTTGACCATCCCCTTTTGCTGGCTGGTACTGGGATGCATTATGAAAGGATGCGGTGGGTGTACCTGCCATGACGTGTCCAGCCAAAATGGAACTCTGTACCATAATCTTTATCGTCCTCATCTGCACTGGCCATCAAGAAATATGTATTGAATTCTGTGGTGCTTCGGGCCCTCTCTCTAGAGGCCTCAGTGTTTCTTTCCTCTAGATGTCAAAATCTGTGGGGCGGTTATGTCGATGTCATCGGTATTGACAAATTCTTCGGGCATCATTATAGGATGTGCATAGTGATAACCTCAGGAAGGGAATCCTCATTCACACTGGCAACCTGACTAAACAATTAATTTCATCGGTAGAGGCCTTAGTAGGTGGTGTCTTGTATGAGTAAGATCACAATATGCACCGTAAGAGACCAGTGAAACGACTGTGCAACCGTACGGTGTCTCCTCTGACGGGCCTATACATGTCATGACGAACTGACATTGATTATTCCCTGCAGACTGCCCGTATTATGACTGCTGTAGAATAGACTTGGCTGTAACAGTGTATGGTGCGACTGGAAAGAGCAGTGTTAAAACAACGCAACTAATGGTATACAGATGACACACCTAACTCATTGTGAGGTCTTACCTATCATCAGTATCGCCCCCCCCCCCCCCTCTCAATTTTGGAAGTACTAGCCTCTACTGAGACTTCAATCTAATATTCTAATATTCTACTAATATGTCGGTCTCGGAGTATCAGTTTTATGTCTCAGGAGGACAGTCCAAAACATCTGCCGTCAAAGATCTCTGTTAGATCTTTTCATCGGCATATCATTTGATGTTTCTCACTGAATTATTGCGCAAATATAAATATCATGCACATATATAATATTATGCAAATGATATATGACGTCAAAGTTTTTGATGACGCACATTTGAAAAATGTCGGCAACTGCTTATCTATAATCTACCGTCTGCGATGACTTACGTACAGAAGCATTACTACTCTGTAGTGCTTCCGTGGGTTGAAATATCAACCACATTTTGCCGTTTAGAAATGCATGTGGATATGTATCGCAAGAGGACAGAATTGTGGAATGTTTCCAGCCGCTTGCTAAACGAGAGAGAGAGAGAGAGAGAGAGAGAGAGAGACGGCCTTTTAACCACCAACACACCCACCCACAGTAACACTGGTCAGACTTGCCGCATTAGTCTTGACCCTCAACACCATTAAATCCAACAACCAGATTCTATCGCAAATCAGTTGCGTTGCAACAGAAACCAAACTGGGATCATCCTATGCCTGTCTTTTCATGGGATGCCCGGAACATTGCCTAAAGACTTCATACACAGGCCTGACAAAAGATACACCGAAGACGGGCTGTGAGCCACATCCATGCCAGAACAAGACCTCTGCAGCTTCCTCAACTTTTGTTCATCCATCAGATTTACATACACCATTTCACAGTCAGTCAACATCCTGGGCATTTCCACCTCCGAAGATGGACTGCTCAGAACGTCAGTTTTCCTGTAAGCCTGCTGATGTGTATTCATACCCGGACTCCACATCTTCCCACCATCCATCCACAAAACGCAGCGTCCCATACTCTGAACGTCTCCGCCTGTGCAGACTTTGCTCAGACTAAGAAAAATTAACTCTACAAGCAGCCAAAATGTTTGTGTTTTTCACCCATCGTACCAGTACCATTATTAATGATGCTCTCACCCACGCTACAGCTGTATCCAGAACATCCGCATCCTCTAAAAAAACACAAAAAAACAGAAAGGCAGACCCACCACCTGCCTCCTCTTCCATCCACACACTCTTCTCATCTGCAGGATCCTCACCCTGCCTTTGAGACCAAACCCATGGTAACCTTCAGACGCGACAAAAACCTCAAAGATCTATTTGTGCACTCCAATCAGAGCGAAATCTCCACACTCAAGTCACCAGACACCTTTCTCTGCTCAAAACCCAATTGCAGAATATGTCCTCTCACCAAACAACTAGACACTATCCAACATGGCCCCAAAGGCTCATCCAAAAATAAACGCAAATTCTCTTATCAAAGCCACATCATCGTGCACGTGCGCGCTATCCACTGTAAATTGTGTAGAAAGATCTACGTACGTGACACATCCCGTACATTTGAAATGCACATTTGCTGAACACCTGGCTGATATCCACCATTGTCTACCGAAACCACCAGCTGCTCTGCACTTCACCCATCCCCAACACAACATCAACTACTATGTCAAAATCCTGGCGCTTTGGCAATCACAGAGTGACAACTTTCAGCCCTCTTTGCAGGCATTCCATCTGATTGCCAGATCGGTGACTTTCTGCTCGCCTGGCATCAGCATCAAAAACAGCGTATGTTAATCCAATTCCACAACATCAGCCCGTGGTGCTCTTCACAGACACATTACCATACTACTCATAATATACCTCATGTATCTGATACAGCTATTTTCCTTTCTTCCTCCCTTCACCATCTCCATTTGCTTTGTCAGTCTCTTCTTTACTCACAGATTTATCCGCTCCCTTTTTTTTAACACTCTGGTTTTCTTTCATTTATTATAATACTACACACTCCCTCTTTTACATCTGTGTGTGTGTGTGTGTGTGTGTGTGTGTGTGTGTGTGTGTGTGTGTGTGTGTGCGCGTGCGTGCGTGCTCGCGCGCGCTCGTGTGTGAGAGAGAGAGAGAGAGAGAGAGAGAGAGAGAGAGAGAGAGAGAGAGAGAGAGAGTATGTTGTCCCTCTCTTTTCTTTATCGTTTTTTTTTTTTCTCCCTGTTTCAATAGTACTGTTAGTTTTTTATTTATGATCATTTCTACACCTTTCCACCATCTTGTTACTAACATTACTATTATCACTATTACTAGTATAATCGTTGTCAAGATTATTATCATTATTGTTACTACCATCATCATCGTTATTGTTATAATTGTAACTGCTGTTATCATTATAATTATTGTCACTATGATTATGATTGTCATTACTATTACCATAGTTCTATCATCATGAATCCTATCATCATCATTAGTAGCAGTGATATTGTTTTAATGTTATGCTTAGCGACATCATTATTATTGATATCCTTTTCGTCGTCATCATCAACCTCATGCTCATTATTATTATTAAGATTACTACCATCACCACTATTAGCAGTGGCTGCATTAGTATTATTACTGTTACTTTTCTTCTTCTCTTTCTTATTCCTCTCCAATCCCTCCTGCGAACGTGGTGACAGCCCTGCTATGGCCCTTTGTGGTCGGCTGGGCTATAAGCAACATTACCCCACCTTATCTCCTCCTTCGTCTTCCTCCTCTGTTCATCTTTTAACGTCATTGTTATTGTGATTATTATCATACTACTGCTATTACTGTCATCGTCATGAATATCGCCATCATCATCATTATTGCTACTAAAAACCCATAATTATTAATCAATCCCCCCCCCCCCCCCAACCCTTCTCCTTTCTCTTCTTCTGTCAGTGTTGTTAGTAGTATTACTTCAATTGCTGTTATCATATTCTTTAATATTGTCATTTTATTTCTGCTCTATCATCATCATCATCATCATCATCATCAGTAGTAGTAGTAGTAGTAGTAGTAGTAGTAATATTCTCTTCATTATTATTACTCTTCTTCTTCTTCTTCTTCTTTTCTTCTTCTTTCTTCTCCTTCTTCTAACCCGTAGTTTGCCTCCTTCTAGCTGCTACGTTTGAATTCTATGTCCATTTTTCGCCCAGTTCGGGGAGATAACTTACTGTTTGTCCTTCGTTTTCATTGTCTTGAATGTTGTTTGTGTCTTTCCCGAAGAGAGACCAAAGAGGTCGACATGCGCAGTACTCGTTTTGTAATCTGTTTGTTCTTTCCTTTGGCGGCGTAGTAATTCCTTTTCCTAAGTCTTGTTTCGAGGAAAAGATCTGTATGCGTGCGTGTTTGAAAGCGAGAAGTGGCGATAGGGGGGAGGGAAGGGGAGAGAGGAGGAGGAGGGGAGAGAGGGGAGTGGGAAAGGGTTGCGCGTGTGCATCTCATCAGCAGTGTACATGTCTAATAAACATAAACGGAATGAAAGTGTAAGCACACCATAGATTAGCACATGAATAAACCCAGACGCTTTGTCTTAAACGCTGAAAGATTAAAACCAGCAGGGTAATGTTCATCTTTAACGAGCATACATACATTGACCGGGTGACTGTGAGACGGTTTAAAAAAAAAAATGGAAAAGACGGTGGGGGCATATAGGGGGATAGAACCCTCACTGTTTGAAAAATGTTCTGAATCAATACACCCGTCATTCTCAAGCTGTTAGAAATACACATATTGATTGAATAAAAACAAACTTCCATTTGTAGTCTTGGAATCATTAACGTTCTGCGGTCTCTCTTTGTTTTCCAGAGCATATCGATGGTTCGTGTGATGCCACGTAAAGAAATCAATTCTGACTTCAGATGTAGAGATACAGATGGTAGCAGGGGGAACTGGTGAAGGTGGTGGTGAAGGTGCGGGTGGGTGGGAGGGAGGGAGGAGAAGATCGGGAGGATAGACCGCGCATGCGTATGTCGTCATCTGCCGTTCATTATCTCTGAAGTAGGTAGGCGTCATATCAATGACGCATGAATGACGTTACATCAATGACGTTAAAGGTGAACAGAGTCCAAATATAGAGATTTGTGCACAGGTGCACCCCCCCCCCCCCCCCCCCCCCCCCTAAAAAAATATTTTGAAAACTTTTCATAACACGGACAGATTACTGTGCTTTTTGGAAGGAAGTGACTTCCCCAGTAATTGAAATGAACTAAATGCTTCGGCCTACAACTAAACATTGAAAGGAGCGGTATATATATATTCCCCCCCCCTTCCCCCCCCCCCCCCCCCCCCCCCCATAGTTTTAAAGAGAAGTGACTGCAAGCGGAAACTGAATAACTTTAAAAAAAAAAAATCTGTCGCCAAACGAAAAACAACCTTTCTTGTAATTTGTTTGTTTCTTTCGTTTGGCAGCAAAGTAATTTTTGTTTTCAGTTTACTTTTTTTTCATGTTGAACCTGAAGTTGCTCACTATGCACACTTTCTAACACTGATTAGGTCTTGGTGTAGAGAGCTTTCATTCGGTTTCTGGGAAGATAATTACTTACATGATATTTCTTGTTCTTTAATTTTGTTACAGCACACACCGCATTGTGAAGAATAAACCAGCAAAATCTGTTGCAGACTTCAACGACCAGTGTACTGTTTCAGGATTTTACACCTGTATTTCGACGTAACATTCCCAGTACACATTCACGATACTTGGATCCAAAGAAATAATACACCAGGAAATTGGTCGATGCACTGAGAGCTTGGCATAGCTCTATCACAGTAATCAAGACGAAGTATAGGTTAGCCCAGGCTCCAGACGTGCTCAGCTTGGGAAGAAACATGAACGAGATCCGGGCCAGCATGTTGGGAGTGCTAAGAATAATGAACTGGATGGATAAGAAGATCAGCATCCTGGTCACAGCCACGTTACGGGCTGAGGAGGCTGCAGAAGAGGAGGAGGACTCTTTCTGGAACTCTGTGCTCTTCTGCAGGTTGAGGGCGGTGATGACTGTTGTGATGGTGACGAAGATGACCCGAAATTACAGGCAGTCCCATACCATACACCCCTCCTTCCAAATTATTCATCAGATCTTTGTTATTCCTGTAAAACTCACTGCTAGCGATAAGAAATTCTGTCAGCCCTGTCGTTACGTCCACCACACAAACCACGCCGACTTTCATGGCTATGACGAAGCGTCCCCCTAAAATTAAAACAGTTCCGATGAGAAGAAATACGCCAATTGTTTTCGTTTTCAACACAGCGCTAGACCTTAAAGGCCAGACGACACAAAGACACCTCTCCCCAGCGATGACAGCGGAAACGAACTGCGAGCACAAACCAGAACCTGCGTAAAGACCAACCAGGCGACTGATGATTAAAAACCGCGAGAAATAGCCAAATTTTCTGTAAGAAGTGTTGAAATCCTTTAAACTGAAATTCTCGACGCGTGTCAAGAAGGCGAAAGTGACAGTGAACAGATCCATCAGCGACAGACAGAACAGACACAGGTTGATTCGTTGTCTGAGGCCATGCCTGAAGAAGACCACCATGTTGACGATGTTGCTGGGAAAGCCAATGAAGAAGAGCAAGGGTGACAGAACAACGTGGGTGACTTTAATGAAAATATTGCTGATTTTATTGCCTATCACATCTTTGCTTTCATCGTGGATTTGAATGGCAGACAAGTTCAGCATCATGCACGTAGATTCGTTTACTGGACCCCCTGTGGTCTCATTCAGAGTATTCAAGAGAAACGTAATCGTAAAACTGCTGACGTTTATGGTGCTGGTCGTCGACATTGCGTCTGAAACATTATTTGCTGTGAACTTCGTGACTTACATTATACTGAACAACTTCATACCATCAAAACAAAGAAATGTATGTCCAGTCTTGTCAGGTTTGTGATCTTCATCAGAAAGTCATTATTTGGCTCATAACACATTAACAAATAACATGTACCTTTACGATCATAGGTAGCTATGTGATTTAAGGATTTAATACTTTCAAAACCATGAGTGACAACTATGGTTACTAATATTTGACTCTGAAAACAATTCATACTGATGTTACCGGTATTGAGTTTTTAATAACCTACAAAATTATGTTACAATTGTAACCAGTATTATGTTACCCAAACAAAGACACGTCAGTGCCAAAGCAATGGTTGTCTTCTTTTCTTCTTTGTTTCTTTTTTATGTCCCCTCTTCCTCCCCCCTCTCTATCTGTTTGTCTGTCTGTCTGTGTCTGTCTGTCACTCTCTCTCTCTCTCTCTCTCTCTCTCTCTCTCTCTCTTTCTCTTCTTCTGTCTGCCTTTCTAAAACTGACATTTCTTTAAACATATGGCATATTTCCATAAAATGGTACCTCTCAAGCATAAAGAAGTATCCGTGGTTGAGCAAAAGATGATTTTACTCACGTCTAAGTTAGAACAAGCTAATGTATGTATCAGGTTAATCCATCAAGATCTTTTCACATTTAGAGCAGCTCAATCTCTTTCAAAGATCAGACTTGTTTTGCTTCAGACATGTTTTGAATCATTATTATCATTATTATTGTTCTCTCTCTCTCTCTCTCCATCTCTCTCTCTCTCTCTCTCTCTCTCTCCTCTCTGTCTGTCTGTCTGTCTGTCTGTTTGCCTGCCTGTCTGTCTGTCTGTCTGTCAGTTACCTATTCAATCATTACCTTTTTACCTATCTGTCTGAAGCAACAGCCAACAAAAAAGGTTCTATGGATTCTGAATCAACACACTTGTCATTCACAAGTGTCCATAAAGACACATCATTTTTTTTTTTTTTTTTTACTTTATTAGTCTTGGAAACATCGATTTTTTTTTATTTCTCTTTATTGTCAGTGCACGTTGACTGTTCACGTGACGTCATCCCTCAAGATCAATAATAACCCTAAATCTGGAGATATTGATGTTTGTCGTAAACTTGTGAAAAAGGATGAGAAAAAGTTTGTTACTCATTTAGATACAGTATAGCTGCTTGGAGTGGCCCCAAGTCCAATGGGTAGAGCGTTTGCCTGCAGATCTAACGGTCCTCAGTTCGAACCGCTTGCGTGGCGGGAATCTTGTTTTCGGCTTGAAAATCTTCTCTTTCCACCCGGAAGTAAATGGGCACATAATTCAGGTCATGGAAGATTAATTAAAGGATGTGGTAGGAGAGGTATAGGTTCCGCGTTTCATTACACTGTGCCCCTGATACGGTGAACTTCTGAAACAAAGACTACCAGGTTATAGGACTTTAACATGGTCCTTGTTATAGTAGATGGATCTTGATTTTTTCCTGTTTTAGTCCATGGTGCCACAATATTGGCTCAGATTTGTCATAGGGGAAAGTAAGGTAACGGTGTTATGGAGTTGACATGGGCTAGTTGCAAAGGGAGGTGACTGCAGGCGGAAACGGAAACAAATTTTGGAAGGTTTTTGAAATACCTCCGCTAGTTAACATGGGCAGACGAATTACAAGACAACACACGACGCGTTTCGACCCTTTAGGTCTTCTTCAGGCAAGATAAACGACACTCAGGACAACGAAAATGAAGAACAAGCAGTCACTCATCTTCTCATTTTCGGCGCATGGTGAGCGTGGGGGTGATTCAATGTATAGACAACGGTTTATTGCCTGTTGCCATCACACTGCGGCTTAAAGTGGAAAGAAATAGCAGATGATCTGGCTGAATCGGGAGCGTCGGGAGATGTTCAGTCTATTTCTGAATGTCCTATGAAACCATCTGTAAGTGAAATACATTTTTGTTTGAAAACTGTACACATAACAGAAATTTCACACTAAGAAGTCACATGAATTGCCTTCCAGCCCAAGATGTATCGCACAGATAATCAATAAACATAGATTATACACATGAAACACAAAATTATTTCCTGATGTTACGTGCATATGTGAGGGAAACATTTCTGTCCATCATAATACAACATGACTGCCCGATTTTTAACAGGGAGATACAAATTAAAAGTATGAATATTGCATATTTTGAAAGCATTGACCATACTTTATACGACACATGTATTACGGACATCGCACACGTTATTGCCCAGTCAGAGAGCTGGGCAGACTGCTGTGAATTTAAAAGAAATATTTTATATATATATTTTTAGAAGTATTCTGAGTGGAGTGTCTAGATTCTAATGTGTTGAGGACAGAGGTGAGAAGAAAATGACCAGAGACAGTAGGTCTGACATTCTCAGTGATCTCTGTTGCCTTTTCACATCGTCTTATGTCATCGATGATCACCAGACATGAAAGTAACCACTGAACTGAACAGCACCCAAAGAGGCCGACACAGATTAAAAAAGCACTTACGCAAATAAACGCACACATATACACTTCTCTCTCTCTCTCTCTCTCTCTCTCTCTCTCTCTCTCTCTCACACACACACACACACACACACACACACACACACACACACACACACACACACACACACACACACACACACACACACACACACACACACACACACACACACACACACACACACACACACACACGAGGAAACAGGTGTAAATTGGCGCCGGCGTCAATACGTGCCGAGTGCGACCAATACAGGCCGTGAAAGCCGGCACATATGGTCGCCGGCGACAAAATGTGCCACAAAGGCTGACTGAATTTCTCGCCGGCCGGCGACACTCTAGGCCCAGTAACAATAATAACAGCTTGAGCAAGACCAATCAAAGACAGCAGCATCGCCCGGCTGAAGCTCTTGGCTGGGAAGGGCTCTGAATTCCGTGTTCTACACACACACACACACACACACACACACACACTCTCTCTCTCTCTCTCTCTCTCTCTCACACTCTCACACACACTCACACACACACACACACACACACACACACACACACACACACACACACACACACACACTGCCAATGTTCTTGGTCATTGCTCCATGGTTGTCTTGCGTCCTTTACTTCACATCACGTGTTTTCCCACCGGAGACAGAGATCATGCATACCACGATTCACTCGACGTCGACAATAAATTTCCCTTGTATGTATAACACATCAAATTGCACGCGTCGTGTGTGATCTTATTCATCGCAGCAACATCAAGACAGTCAGTCTTCTTCAACACCAAGTGAGCATTCTGACTAGAAATAACTCTTGTGCGATTATCTACCATGTCTGATTAAATGGGATAAATCATATTGTTCTGGTCTAATGTGAAGAGATCTTTTATTTACCGATTCAGCTTTATTCTCCACTTAGAGAAAATACATTGTTCTTGTCAATGTGAAAATGTTTCATCTACCGAGCCAGCTTTCTTCTCCAGTTAAAGAACGCTGGAACATTATAATTTGATACTTAGAACTATTAGCATCTTGAGTCTTCAAGTTATTGATCCAGGACATCGATTACGTTGGAAGATTCCGCATCAGACCTCTCAGACAGACCAGTTTCTTTTGCGGAGCAGGAACTATGAGTGACCTTCCCGTCTTTAAATGACTCGTGGAATAAGCGGTTTGTGTCTCATGTGTACGTAAGCATATAATAGTCATAGTCACTACATGAATTACTTTTCGTCCACACCTTCACTTTGTTTGTTTCTAAATGATTGGAGC
>JADBJO010001872.1:130000-132500 GCA_016801955.1 Conus betulinus
AAAAAAAGCCAACTGCTACCGGACCGGATCGAGACCACAAGAAAGAGGAAAATCCCCGTCAACCAACGTATTGTACGGAGTGAGTGAAGGGAATCTCCTGTCGTTTTGACCGATGAGTGTACATGCAGGTACTTGCCAGGCTGTGTCCTCATGTGGAAGCGGAATCCTCTCGTGACACGCATTCTGCCGCCGCAGATGTTCCAGGGACAGGGGTTCCGCAAGGTTTGGCCCTGCTTCCTCCTGCTCCTCTTTGCCCTGATGGCAGACGATCTCTTCACCTCCGATGTCTCGAGGTGCTCTGTCCTTGTGGCGTAGGTGTCTCCCACGGGTGTTTCTCACGGTCAATGCGCCCCGGGATGCCTGTGTTTGTGTTGCAGCTATTCAGGCTGACCTTCAGTGTGCTCGAGTGCTTCCTGAGAGTGTTTACCTTGGTCGCGCTGTAGCTAGCCTTACACGAGTATTTGAAGGACTCTGCGGACTCACATGCACATGCCGCATCCTGCCAGCCGACGCTCTGAGGTCTGTTATAATCAGGGGACAGTAGGCTATCTGGCAACCAGTAACAATCTGAAACGCGCAGGGAGGTCAAGGAGTTAGGTGGGGAGGGGGGGGGGGGGGGGGGGGACATGGCTCATACAAACATCTCTGTCATAATACAACCACTGCTGCAGAAGAAAAACACACGTGTGGAATATCATCCCGCAACGATGCATTGCAAGGAGTGAACAAAACGACTGCAGACGAAGGAAACCTTGGTTCTTTGCTTTGTTCAGCTGATTTTCTAATCTGTTCTTTTAACCTTTCTGGCGCGTTATCTTTCTACTCGGGACCCACTACCACCTGCCCATGCGCCAGTGTCTGTCGTGTTTCTCCATGTAAAGTGTCACAAATTACAGCGTCGTCCTGCGTCAATCAGCGACACTATGACGTGCGACACATTACACGCATGTGACACGTGGCTCGTGACGTTACGAGTATTTTTTTGACAACATTCATCGCTTTGAAGGAGTTATGCTCCAAAGTACTTTGTTTTCTCCACTAAATCTTTGTTCTATTATTTCATTTACTTTTTATCTCTAAAGATTCATCAGCCTTTGCTATTCGAATATCTGGTGGTTTTCTACCGTCGACAGGTCACGTCACCATATAAGCCGGTTAGAAGTCTTCGTTTCAGACTCATGACTTCCATACTGAGAATGATGCGCCGAAAATGGTATGTGAACAAATGCTCTTCTAGATCCCGAACTCTGGCTCGCTCAGCACAGACATGGCATTCAAAGCGCAGGGAATGTAACGGTGGACAGTTTTGTATAAAGGGAGACATATTTCGAAACAGGGAATCAACCTTTATTAGGGCCCCAAAACGAGCAACGTTTGACTGACTGCCCCCAAATTAATTACATTCAGAAATGTGAGTCATAAATGGGCTTTTTTTAAAGCATAATATGGCTGTTTTAATGGGAGAAAAAACATATTGTAGAGGACTGACATGAGTTCATAGACCCCCCCCCCCCCCCCCCCCCCCCCCCCCCCCTAAAAATAAGAAAATGCTGAAAATATTAAAACCGGGTAAACTCAATTTTTGATTGGGGACATTTCTCTCTGTATTTCCTAACCTTAAGAATAAAATACTGCTTTTACTCTAGGATGATGGTTATGACATTGGCATTTATGATTATATTGATGGTCAAGAAGACAACAACGGCAGAGCAGAGAGAGAGAGAGAGAGAGAGAGAGAGAGAGAGAGAGAGAGAGAGAGACGCATTTCCAACACTTACAGCATTTTTTTTACAATGTGGGATCAAATTTGTCCACGCGGAAACGGTTTGTATGCGGCGGAATCATAGCAGATGGACACTCTGTGTGATCTGTTTGGTCAGTGTAGTCTATGTGATGCTCCAGCTAGCTAATTCTGGACAACGTGTGACTCTCCTTTTTACCCCGTTACACCTCTGTTAATACTTAATATTCTTTGGAAATGATAATATAAGGCTGCCTGTTAACCCATCAACAGTTCATGGAAATCGATTACAGTCACAGTAATACAGAGGATAGAAGAACGGAAAATAATCGGAGCATTTTCGATTCGCATTCCATGAGGAGTCCACAATACACATACAAACATGCATAATTACGCACGTGCATACAACGAACGAGAAGTGAAGGTTCATTCAAAAGCTGAAAATGCTGCGTCATTTGCAACCCCCGCCTCGCTCTTCACCCATTTTCAACAAACAAAAAAACAAACAAAAAAAAAAAAAAAAAAAAAAAGAAGAAATGAACAACCGATGTTAAACAGACCAGTATTTGAGATAGCGGTCTGATCTATTCCAACAGATCAAATGGCGATACAAAACCCGCCATTTTGCTTTTCTTCGTTAATATTTAATCGTGTTTTTTTTTGGGGGGGGGGGGGGGGGGGGGGGGGGGGGGGGGGGCTTTAAAAACTCCACAGCCAACTCAAATGTGGTCTACGTAGCGATATAAAGGAGAGATAATA
>JADBJO010001872.1:137500-142500 GCA_016801955.1 Conus betulinus
TTTTTTTCAATCACTGACAGAACTGCACCTCAATGGGGAAAAAAATGTTAAAAAAAAGCCCCCAAAACAACAACAACAACAACAAAAACATCAAAGAAATTAGCACAAACCATCAACACCTTCAAAGATCTTGTTGATGAATGTAAACATTTTAAAGACGCGCAAGGTATGAGCCAGACGAGTAAGCGTCACCCAACCCTGAGCTTGTCAACGTTCTCTAAGAACTTTTTTTTTCTTTCTGAAAATAAGCGCTTGTGAAGTAAAAATGGAACGTTTAGTCCAGTTACGTCTATTCCCTATGATCCCGATTCCCACAGTGATCCCGATTCTCACGGTGAGTCATGATCCCGATTCCCACAGTAATCCAGATTCCCACCGTGTAATCGACAAGACTACTGTGTTCCCAAACGCAAGCAAACAACAAGGAAACGCAACACAAAATTTAAAGCGCATTGAAAGACAAGATGCAACACAACTGTGAATCTTCTTGAACAAATGAACAAGTTAACAAAATTCACTCCAACAACTGAATGAGAAGCTACGTGAGTGAGCAAGAAGCGCGCATGAAAGCGAAACAGAGGAAAGCAGAATGCATGATTGAAAGGGAAAGTGAGATGTACAGGATACGTGAATGAAAGGGAAGGAAAGGTGAGCAGGATGCGTGAGTGAAAGGGAAAGAGAGGAGAGCAAGAGGCACGAGGGAAAGAGAGGAGAGCAGGGCGCGTGAGTGAAAGGGAAAGAGAGGACAGCAGGATGTGAGTGAAGGAAAGACAGGAGAGCAAGATGCATAGTGAAAGGGGAAGAGAGGTGAGCAGAATGCGTGAGTGAAAGGGAAAGAAAGTTGAAGCAAGACGTGAGGTGATGACGTGAAGATAGTTTACAACATTCCGAAAGCATCTTGACGTCACAACACTCAGCAGATTTGAAGGGCACTGGATATAGTGAAGAGAAACAAATAGAGAGAGAGAGAGAGAGAGAGAGAGAGAGAGAGAGAGAGAGAGAGAGAGAAGGAACGGGTTGCTAGCTCATTCCACCGGTTGCTAAACGGAACGAGATGGAAGAATTTTGATGCATGCCCACACATGGCAGTAAACATGTTCGGGAAAAAAAAAAATCAAAGGAAGATAACGCCTGTGCTTCCATTGCAAGCACAGTTACCTTTTCATAGATTATGAGTCAAGTAAATAAATCTTGAGAGTCAAATATTTGATTTGAAGTGCTCGCCAGGATAACGATCACGATTCTGACTTCTTTTTTTTTTTTTTCGTGTACGCAGGCTGATACCCCTGCGGACACTCCCTGTACAGGCAGGTAAGGATTGATCCCACCCGCCCAACAAAACAAAGGGATCGGAGTTTTTTGTGTGTATGACCGTTTTTCATCCCGCCATTAAGGCAGCCATACTCCAACTTCCGGGAATGTGCATGCTATGTGTAACGTGTCATCCATACCAAACGGCCAAACTGGCCTTCTCTTCCGAAAGTTGGTGATGGGATTTTACGTGTGTGCAAGATGTTATGCGTGCGTTCACACACGGAGCCTCGGTTTATAGTCTCATTCGAAGGACTGTATGGGAAATGGAGTCCGAACCAACGTTAACTCCGAGCTCGAGGGAAAAATCCCCCTGTGCCGAAACGGCCCGGCAGAGATTCGAACCCGCAACCCCAGGATCACCAAGATCACGAGTCCGGCGCTCTACCACTGAGCTATTCCGGCCCCTTAACCATATTAACTGCCTGCATCACAGGCGCACCGTTTCACAACCGTTTCGGCGTATTCCTTCCCGGCTGAACTTTAAGCCGACAGATAGGACACAACCGCTTTGGACGTGGTCGCATCATGAAGCGAATCTGAAACATGAAGGTAGCTTTTGTACTTCATCCACTGCTTAATAGGCAGCCACTGCGGACGCGGACTGCGGGCGCGCAGCTTTGTGCTTTCTCAGACTTACAGATGAGACGGGCTGCAGCGTTCTGTACAGTTGGATGAGACTGAATGACAGGCCCACCAGTCAGCAGAGATTTGGAGTGGTCAGTCCTGGGGAAAATGCGTTAAAAGACCTTAGTATTTCGAAGCTATTATCGTTGAGAAGTCGATGGATGGAATTGATCCGTTTTATTATATTTCAGTACAATTTGATTAATAATGTTTTGATAATATGATGCTTCAAAGAAGGTCAGAGTCTGGGTGGAATCCGAGATCCAAAAGCAAAGAAAGAAATGTTTGCCAAACTAAGCTGAATGAATGATGGACGATCATGTGGACAGCAAGAATAAGGAGATGGCAAGAAAGTTGCCTCTGTTTTCTTTATATAGAACTCAGGGTTCTGCTCAACATTCATGTTTAATTAAAAGTAGCCACCAACTATCTGCAAGTCGCGGTGCCAGAAGTCTGGTGGAGGTGGAAGAATTTTCGGGAGGGGCAGGTAGAGAGAGAGAGAGAGAGAGAGAGAGAGAGAGAGAGAGAGAGGGAGAGGGGGAGGAGAGAGGGGGGGGGGGGGGGGGGGGGGGGGGGGGGGGTCAGGTGGATATAGAGCAGGCCAAAGAGTGTAACAAGAGTTTGGAGTGAAACGAAGATTAAAGAAAAAAAGGAATAAAACAATCAGTCATACATGCATGTGACAACTCGACCCAAATCCCCCCCCCCCCCCCCCCCCCCCCCCCCCCCCCCTCCAGTCAAGACGGCGTAATTGACATTCCCATCTCTCTTCAACACAGCCAACACATGCAGCTATAAACTGCCTGATCTAAAAGTATACCATCCTGGATTTGGGCTGCAGGGATTAAAACAAGAATTTTACCAACGGAAAAAAAATGTTATAAGGTCTACTTGCAGTACTGAAAACAGTTTGTCTGTCTGCCTGTCACAAGTATTTCCGAACAATTTCTGCTTGACAAGCGTGTTTGAGAAGGGAAATGTCGGTAATTTAACAGCAGCCTGAACAAATTGGCATCAACACAAAGGATATTTTACGAAGATGATGAAGCCAACGTGGTCCATTTCAAGTTTGACAAAAGACAGGGTTAGGGTTGAAGTCCCATAGTCTAACGGCCGCATGGCGGTGAAGTGCCAGAGCTTTACACTGTCTGGAGCACGGTATGATATAAGGCGGTGCCCATCCTTCACCTTCCGCGCTTGAAGGAGTGCGATGGGCCCAGCCTTCAACCTTCTCTGAGTTGAAACAAGTACCAAATTTATTGCTGGGTGAATATCCGATCCCACTGGTGTTTGAACTCACGACCATTAGCTCCACTGGCGAACTCTCTACCCATTTGACTGCGGCCCCCTCATCCGTCCTTTCCTTTCGTACCCTCTAAATGTGACAACAACTCAAAGACACAAGATCCCTGACCCTCAAGATCATGCCTTTGAGGCTCTTCCCACTTTGAATCTTCTCCACGCTATAAGCATTGCCATCCACATCTTAATTACATCCTCCTTCCGACATTCAGCATCACATACATGGAAAGGGTGGGAAAGGGTGGATGATGACAGGATGAGGAAGAGAGAGGACAGATGTCGACATGATGATGAGAAAGGAGAGGACGGATGACGACATGATGAGAAAGAGAGAGGACGGATGATGACAGAATGAGAGGAAGGAGAGGACGGATGACGACATGATGAGAAAGGAGAGGACGGATGAGAGGAGAGGATGACGGATATGATGAGAAAAGAGAGAGGACGGATGACGACATGATGAGAGAGGAGAGGACGGATGACGACCTGATGAGAACAGGAAAGGCCGGATGAGAAGACGTTGTGAGGATAGACAATCTGGACATGTTGACGACAGTAAGGACGAACCAGGACACGGTGAAAGAAGGAAACGATGGATGAGGTGAGGTGGTGGGAAAAAAAGAAAGGAGTGATGCCCTCTCTGCTGCCCCCCCCCCCCCCCCCCCCTCCCCCACCCCCCTTCTCAGAGCTTCTTTGCGTCAAAGATCCAATATCGACCCATGTTCTAAACTGCCAAGGAAACATACAACGCACACATGCCCACAGAAGAATACTAAGTAGAAGAGAAGGGCAATAACTACTGATCCCCTACCGTTCGCAGAGGACAGGCGAGAGGAAAAGGTGTGGAGACGGCCGCAGTTTCACTGCAGCCAAAAGCCGAAACCTCCCTTTCGCTAGCTTTCCACAAGCTTCCCGCCCCACGCGTAATGTGATACTAGCTGCCTGGCTGATAGTGTGTCGGATATAGGGTGCTGAGTTTCTTCATACATACTCTGTGCCAGAATGCAGCGGACTGTGTGCGGTTGATGTTACTGGATTGTGGGGACTGACTGAACGATGCAACATGAATGGGTCTTGTGTCATACGCATTGCTGGCAAGCAGCACAAAAGATTTGCAAAAAAAAAAAAAAAACAACAAAACAACAACAAAAAACAAAAAAACAAACAAAAACGATTGAAACAGACAGACGAACACACACAAAGTTGAATGAAAATTCAGCTCAGTGGAGAGCATACATTCCATTTTCAATCACCCTCACACTCAAACATATTGGACATGCATATTTCCATATATAGAGCATTATTCGCGGTAGACTTACCTGTCACTATCGGCACTGGTCAGCATCACTGGGAACACGGCGGCGGTTTTCCTAGCACGGCCAAAGCATGTTTTGCGTGTTTATCTGTGTGCTCTACGTGCTTGTGAAACATGCCGACACTGATTCTATCACAGTCACACCATGCTTTTAGTAAAGCAAGATTTTGCATGCAACACATGCAGTTGTCAGTTTATAAACAATGAAATGCTTCCTACCTGACCTTGTACCTTCCCCGTTCCAATCGCTGAATGTAATCCATTTGAAACTGATGTCACATATGTCAACACACACCAATGCAAATTCTTGCGCTTTCATCTTCATGGTACGCCTACTCACGACTGGGTCACCATTTCGTAACATGGACAGGTGGGTGGGGGGTGGAAGAGAGAAAGAGAGAGAGAGAGAGAGAGAGAGAGAGAGAGAGAGAGAGAGAGAGTGCAC
>JADBJO010001872.1:147500-150000 GCA_016801955.1 Conus betulinus
AATGTTAGGTACTTTTCAGCCCGGAAAAGGCCTTTAACAGAAACAAATATCTGTATTTACCATGACTACCTACTTCTGCATGCCAGTTTTGTTTGTTTACAGTAGGAAATGAGCCTTCTTTCAATTCTACCATAAAACCATACTCAGAACCAACTACCGGCTCAGCCAAGCAATACCAAAACAATTTTCTGTCAGTCTCTTACACATTGCCACCCAGTTAAAGTGACTATATTCGTGCTGTAACAACAGCATTTTAAAAGTTCGTCTGCACATGTCTTCGACAAATGGAGTATGATTTCTTGTTGCCATCATCTGATACTTCACATTTGTTATAAAACAAAGACTATCTCCCAGTTTCTTCACATACCAGTTTGTTTGATGCATGCAAGAGAACAATTAGAAATCCTCTGATGGCAAACATATCTACGTTTTCACTTTGGTTACTGAACTTTCTAATCCCCACAAATCTATATCTGTTGTGTTTAGATCCTTAATGATTTCATTATTCCATTACTCCTTTCTTTGTTGTTCTACAAACATCTGACACGGCGTTGTTAATCATCAGTTTGATAGTAAAGATTATCCCTAGTTTTTGTATGAGTTAGTCACCTTCATTTCTTTATTCCCATAAAGTCGCCTTTCTCTGGAACGCAAGAGGCCAGCTAAAAAACAAACAAACAAACAACAACAACAACAACAACAACAACAAAAAACCCACATTACATTTGCTTTACCAAGACCGACTGTTAAAGTGCAGTCAGTCTGCTCCTCTGCTGAGATTTTCAACTTAATTGCATTTAGACGTGTTCATCGCACGTGTTTTGGTTTTTAGAAATATTCATGTGATCAAAATCCCTCCGCCAGCGTGAGTGAGTTGAAGAAAACATTTTTGACTTTGCTTTGTTTCTCTCTTGCTAATCATATAGTCTTTAATTACTGAATGTTTGTAGACATCTTCGTAAGTTTTGCCGAGATGTGGATACGCAAATAGTTTCATTTCCGTTCAGTGCCTACACCTTGCGTGCTTCTCTTAGGATTTTACTGTTTTACGCTTGCATAACATCTCCAGTACAGTTTCCCGGTATTTGGAACCAAAGAAAAAATAAATCAGAAATTCACAGAGGCGCTGAGAACACCACAGAAACCAGGAATGGCCTCCAAGAAAAGAAGAGGTTCGCCCAGTTACCGGAGGTCGTGAGCTCAGGGAGAAAAACAAAGGATACCCGGAACAGCATGTTGGGTGTATTCAGCACGATAAACTGTATAGATAAGTAGATCAACATCTTGGTCACGGCGACATTGCGAGCTGACAGAGCCGTGGTAGACTTTGAAGACTCTTTGTGGAACTCTGTGCTTTTCTTGAGGTTGGCAGCAGTGATGACTGTCGAGATGGTCACGAAGGTGCAGAAGGTGATGTTCAGAACTAGACTGTACACCACCCCATCCAGTATGTCCACCAGCTTTTTATTGGCCCTGTAAAACTCACTGCTGATGACATAGTAAGATTTCAATCCTGTCACTGAATCCAACACACAAACCATGCCGTATTTCATCCCGACGACAAAGCGCAGTCCGAAAATAACCAGTATCCCAACAAGGAGAACCAGGCCTATAGTCTTCGTTTTCAGAACAGCGCTAGACCTTAAAGGCCACACCACACACAGACACCTCTCCCCAGCGATGACAGCGGAGATAAACTGGGAAGACAGAGCAGAACCAGAGTACAAACCGAGGATTTGATTGTTGATGAGTATCTCCGCCACGTGTCCGTACTTCCTGTAAGAAGTTGTGAAATCCTTGTCAAGAAACTTCTCAACGTACAGTAAGAAGGCAAGAATGACAAAGATGATGTCCATCGTCGACAAACAGAACAGACACAGGTTGATTCGTTGTTTGAGGCCATGCCTGAAGAACACGATCATGTTCACGATGTTGCTGGGAAAGCCAATGAAGAAGAAGAGAACAGGGTAGAAGACAACGTGGATTACGTTATTGAAAATATTGCTGACTTCGGCGCTCATCAGATCTTTGCTTTCATCATGAAACTTAAAAGAAGACAGATTAAGCACTGTGCACACAGATTCACTGACTGGATCGCTTCTGGTCTCATTCAGAGGGTTCCATATAATGGTGTATGAGGAGTTGCTCATGTCTGTTTTGCTGGTCACTGACATCGCACCAGAATTATTCGTGACTCATGAACTGAAGTTTATCAGATATCAGATTTACACAAGCAACAGCCCTGTGATTCTGATAAAATCACAATGTCTGATCTGATAGAAAACCGAAAGTTCATTGAGTCTGATAAAAAAAAATCTTTTAAAAACCCATTGTTGTTGTTTACAAGCTTGTTTGATTCTTAAAAAAATTACTTTTACAGTTTTGGTAGCGAGCAGTCTTATGTTGTAAACTTTTTATTTTTCAGATAATGATAATATAAACATGTTTGTTAATGTCTTTAAACACTCTGACGTTTGCACTCTAGCTTACTGAAACACAA
>JADBJO010001872.1:152500-162500 GCA_016801955.1 Conus betulinus
TTGTCTCGTGAAAAAACCAACAAACAAACAACAATATGCAAAGCATACAACGTACTCCCAGTTTATTCTTCAATATGCGTGTGTGTGTGTGGGGAGAAGTGGGTGGGGGGGGGGGGGGGGGGGGGGGGGGGGAATGAGAAACGTCACAATCAAACATGCGTTATAATATGTATTTCGTCACTGAAATATTCTAAAAAAAAAAAAAAAAGAAAAACCATTTGGAGCCGTTATAACCGTTAGTAATGTTTATTCTGGTAAAATAAAACATCGGGCATCATCCTTGACCCATAATCAACATACGTACAAATTTTCAAAAATATCGGCTCAGAAGCTTTAACTGGAGGTAGTGGAATACATTTTGACCATGGACAGACACATAGACATACAGACAGCATTTATTCGTTCCCATTCTAAAGTACTCCCTGTTCTATGAGAACTGGGAGTACAAAAACAAAAACGAACAGGATAATGCGTTTGAACAAGATTACAAGCTTACAGGTCTATCAGAAAGGATGTGTTTGGGGTTGCCAAATATGTATCATTGTATTTGAAGAAGTTGACAAAATGTGTCGGTACAACTATCAAGTAAGAAATATAAACATTAAGGATCAATTATTTCAATAGTTGCTTTTATTATGGTTATGATGTTTGTATTACGCTTTATTATGCTTATATTTCTGTCAAATGATATGATACGATGCCATGACCATGACAATGTGATGACACGTAAAATGGACACCAAATACAATCTGCTGGAATTCGCCAAGGATTCTGACCATGGAACTGATTAATTCATGTAAGATCACACCTAAATATTGAAACACGCACAGAAAATATACATGATTTTCACACTGACAAACAACCTCAGCTCATTTTACCTGATGTCGGTATCATTTCACGAAACGTAAACGTTAGTGGAATTTGATGTCCAGCAACATGAGCATAAACAGTTCTTCCTATGCTATGGACTTGGATCCACTAATGTGTTAAAAACAACAACCAACCAAACGATCCAGTAACGAACCTCTATACACAGTGCTAAGTCTCTCCAGTTTTTTTTTTCTCTGCGTACGCAGGCTGATACTCCCGCGGACACTTTTTGTATAGCCAGGCAAGGATTATCCCCATCTACCCCAACAAAGCGAGTGAAATTTTGTGTGTATGACCGTTTTTGGTCCCGCCATTAAGCCATACTCCAACTTCGGGGAAGGTGCATGCTATGTGAAACGCGTGTCATCCATGCCAACGGGCAAACTGGCCTTCTCTTCCGAAAGTTGGTGACAGTATTTTACGTATGTGCAAGATCTTATGCGTGCGTTTACACACGGAAAACCTCGGTTTATAGTCTCATTCGAAGGACCGTATGGGAAATGGAGTCACAACCAATGTTAACTCTGAGGGAAAAGAACCAGTGTTAACTCGAGGGAAAAATCCACCTGTACCGAAACAGCCCGTCGGATATTCGAAACAGCAACCCCAAGATCACAAGATTACGAGTCCGGCGCTCTACCACTGAGCTATTCCGGCCCCCTCTCCAGTTTCATATTCCCATCATCACTGTAACATGAAGGGACCTGTTCCGGGAAAAAAAAAATCAGTGGAAGATAACACCTGTCTTCCATTGCACATAGAGTTTCCGTTTTCACAGTTTTTATGGGTCAAGTTCATTACGCAGTTTTGTGCATGCTTCATTTGGTTAACAAACGGTACATCAAACCCCAGACTTGTACATCTGAATTGGTCGGTGATGTTAATAATAAATGAAGTCGAATTGTCAATAACACAGTGTCTGCATTACAGGTAAAACCGTTTGACAACCCATGTTTTGGCATTTTCTCTTTCTGTTTGAACGGGTCAGCTCACGAATTGGGCTAAGTGAACCTGTTCCGGAAAAAAAAAAATCAGGATTAGATAATGCATGTTTTTTCCACTGTAAACAGAGTTATCTTTTCTCAGCTTATTGGCCCAAACAAATCGATAGAGAGAGTCAACTATCTGACTTTTTGCGCACGCCAGGATCACGATCGGAGTACTGCTGTCTGTGTTACAGGTGCACGTTTTGGCATTTTCTCTCATCGCTAAATCGCTTTAAACGGGTACACCAGTGTCCTTTGTCCTATGAAAACAGCGTGTTCACTCTCGCCGAATGCGACCCGTTATGCAGATTATCTCCCTTGCTGATTTCCGCACATCGGATATTCACGGATGTCCTGCAGTTATTTTATGTTGTGGTTATTCCTGATCTCTTCACTGGCTGCTTTCTCAACATCGTCAACATGGTGCGTTCTGCAGACATGGCATGAAACAACGTCAACATGTGTTTTGTTCTTTTCGACAATGATGTGCATCGTCTGTGTCACTCTTGTTTTGATGCTGTATTCTGAAATACTGTTTTAACAACTATTTCACGGTATTGTGTCAGAACGTTCCCTGATGGCTGCTGTTTGATGATGATGATGATGAGGATGATGATGATGATGGTGATGTGTGAATGTGTGTGTGTGTGTGTGTGTGTGTGTGTGTGTGTGTGTGTGTGTGTGTGCACGCGCGTGTGCGTGCGTGTGTGCATGCGTGTGTGTGTGTGTGTGGGTGAGCACTCAAAGCTCGGCTGACAAACAATTCACATTATTTCTCTATTCTTATGTAGGACATCTAGGAGACATACTTATCAAAAATTGAATGGGAAGGGTGTTTTTTGTCATCTCGTCTTCACAGTCCACTGCTATGCCTAAAAAATCCATGAAGAGATAGTACACTTTTTGCAGTCCTCTTGTCTTTGGGAACAAATGTTGACAACGAAACACCGAGTACTCTGTTGAGTAGACATATTGACAGGGTCGACATCGCATCATCATGTCACCAGCAGTGAGTTTCATGGGACAAATTGGTGGACATTCTAAAAGGGCTGATTTTTTCACTGAAGTATAAATATCATCCTGTGCAGTTTCGTTATCATCCTAACAGCCATCACCATGGTTCATCTTAATTACAAAAAGCTGAGATCAGATCTGTTTTCACCAAAATTCTGTTAGCTCAAACTGTGACTAAGATACAGTTCTGCTTATCTGTATAGTTCTGTATTTTCAACCCAAAAAAACATGCTTTTCCCTGTACAGGTAGTCTGTTCCAGATATCCTTTATCCTTCTCCCCCGAGATCGACACGTCTGGGGAACTGGACAGACCTCTACGTCTTGATGGCTACCTTTACAAAATGTGTATGGTGTTCTCAGTTACTCGGTAAAAAATGTCTTGGTATACCACACCTTACACAAAGCCACACCTTTCTTAACACTTAATACTTGTTGTAACTAATATAATCCAGCATATTATTTACATCACCTTGTTGTGTCTCAAAGTGCTTACCAGAGGATTATGTCAGATTTCTGTTGATCCGTCCTGTGTTGGTTGTCTCCTCGAGTGGTATGTCTCTATATCTGTTAGGTCAATGTTCACTAGGTTTACAATGAAAACACTTTAAAATGACAAAACAACTAACAAGAAGAAACGGTAAGAGACAGGCGTGGGACTGATAAAGATGAAAAGAGTGACATAAGAAAAATAGTATTGGGGAGTAGGTGGGTGGACGTACACTCACTTTAACAATGCTTCTCATGTTGATGATACAGATATATGATGGCAATTTACGTGTTGTCATTACAGTTGTTTTCATCATGATAATGATGTTAATCGGTGTCGACGTAAAAGACGCTGACGATATTCAGGTCAATTCATGTTGCATCAAGCCCAGCCAATCATCAGGGGCCACATCAAGGCTGTCACACTCAATTCCCAAAACGATCTCTTTTCCATTTGCAGAAAGTTAAAGTTACCGTTAAAACTACATCATTCAATAAATGAAAAAGATACCTTTGCAGACAAAACAGAAACAAGTCACAAGATTAAAAAAAATGTTAAAAAATGGACAGGCAGACAGACAGAGAGAGACAGAGAACTGGTGGTCATCACTACTGATTGTGGTGTTGTGGCTGGCCATCAACTTTGTCTTCTCAGTGCTGATTTCCATGCCATAACTTGCTGATGTTCCATCCAGTCTTTCAGCGACCTCGGTCAGATCTTATCCTTTGCCTGCCAGGCCATCTGTATCAGTAGCAAAGCAAAGGGTCATGATGGCTCGTTCTCAAATGCTGTCTGTGCTGATATGATCTCAGAGTGCATCAACAATGATGTGCTACAGGAATATGTTAAAAATTGTCGGAGACAGAAGGCAGCCCTTGCAAACTCCACCTGAAGAATGGAATCATTCTCCAGTAGCACTGTGTATGAGCACAGCTTTAGCTGCTTTGAAGTACAGCTGCTGGATAGTATCCAATGGCTTTCATCCAACAGCAAATTTCTTCGTTGTGGCCCACAGCACTTGCAGTTAGTGTCTGTAGTACGCCTTCTTGAAGTCTACAAAGACGTGGCAGAACTAGTTCTGGTGCGGTAAGTGCATTTAGTAAAATGTACTCAGGTTAAAGATTTGTTCCATGGCACTTCTACCTTTGCAGAATCTTGTGCGTTCATTTAGCAATAGTGGTATCTGTTTACAGCTGTGGACCATTCAGAATGATTGTGAGCAAACCTTACTGACATAGCTGATCAATCTTGTTGTGTGAGAGTTCTGGCAGTATGGGGAGATTACTTTCATGGGAAAAATGACGATTAGTGATTGAGTGCATGGCGTGGGCCACTTCCCAGTGTGCCAGATTTTTTGTTTTGATGGCAATTAAGATATGGCTTCTCCACCATTTTGCAAGAGTTTTGTAGGGATGTTTTCAATACTTGCAGCCTACCCAAATTTCAGATTTTGATCGTTTTCATTGCCGCTACGATTGTTCATAGAATATAGGAAAGTCATCGTCATTTCATGAATCCTGTTCTGTCAGCAGTCTTGGATCTCCTTTGCTCAGAATTCCTCTACATGCTGACTTGCATAAAGTGTTTCATGCTAATAGCCAGTAAATTTTTAGCCAGAATCCTTTTCGTTCTGCAATGTCAAATGCAGCCAGTTATTCGGTATTACGAAACTCTGAACCACATACAGGATGACAATGTTTGAATGACCCAGTCACTGACAGATGTGCTGATACTACAAAAATATCAACAACAGGCAAATCTGTGGTAACACTGAGTTTAAAAGCAAGCCAACAGACTCGCAAATGTTGACGTATTTGAACCAGTTATTAACTACGGTGATACATTGATGTTTTGCGTGTGTTAAGAAATCTGTTACTATTGTAAACTAAAATCTTTTAAAAGCAAGAATCATAGAGTAGTTTTGATATCATATATTTGTTACTGTTGTGTTTATGTTTTATGTCAAACAATATGACATCATTTTGACAAGGTAATGATTTGCAACATAAATACTAAAATCATTTTATTGGAATTCAGCCAGGATTTTCATCATGAGACCAATGGCATTCTATGACGTTTATATTGAGACAAGCACGGAAATGTGTGCGCTTTCATATTTCTGAGGATGGAGCGTTTTACCAGATATCTGTATCAATCCAAAGACCTGAATAATTATAAGATCTGGACGACCAGCAGTATTGACCTTACGATTCTTCATACATTTTCATCATGGGTTATCTGTATGACAATAATGCGATCCGCTAAAAGAACAAAAGAACCAATGTGTAGTGTGTTGGCCTTTCTGTTTTTAAGTTTCATCCCGACAATATAGATGTGGCAGTGTCTACATCAGCTATGTCTTAAATAACATAATTGTCATCAATCGGCGGTACTGAACCAGCACGTCCATGTGTTCAGAGTGGTAGCTCAAGATAGAGATGGTGTGCGGGTGTGCGAGCGTGTGAGTGTATGTGTGTGTGCGAATACTAATGTAGCCACTGTCTCCACCCGTGTCGCCAATCTGATGCAATGATAGTAATCGTCACAGTCACAGGGCAAGCACACTGTGACTACCACTCTCCGCACAGACCTGGTCCAGCAGCAGCATCAAGCCCTGCTCCCACGACTCCCGTGTACACGTCTGTGAAGTTCGGAAAAGCAGTCTTTTCAAATATGCATATCTACAAGCACACAAGTTTGAGACAGTTGCTTTGCCCAACCTCAAGCTGGAAAGTCAAGGGTAATTTAAATACTGCCAAACATTGCTGTCGACTCCATAAGAAGCTTCTACGAGACCAGTGGCTTTCAAAGAGCTTGGAACTCCGTTAACATTACGTTTGTTAAACCTATGTACATGTTTCAGCTTATTTGTCTCGCTTTGTTTCTTTGCTTGTTTGTTTGTTAGTTTGGTTTATCCAAACACTGGAACAGGAAATCTAAAATCCCTTCAGAATAATTGTAGTTTGTCTCGAAAATATCATGAAACAGATACCTCTCTCTCTCTTTCTTTCTCTCTCTCTCTCTCTCTCTCTTTCTCGCTGTGTGTGTGTGTGTGTGTGTGTGTGTGTGTGTGTGTGTGTGTGTGTGTGTGTGTGCGTGCGTGCGTGCGTGCGCGTGTGTGTGTGTGTGTGTGTGTGTGTGTGTGTGCGTGTGTGTGTGTGTGTGTGTGTGTGTGTGTGTGTGTGTGTGTGTGTATAGGCATTTGACACTTCTCCCTCACTCCTCTTACGCTTCTCCTCCCTCCCTTTGCCATAAACAGAAGAAAATAAAGCGGAATACAGAGAGAAGTATCCAGAATCATGAGAGCTACATACACTTCCCAATATTAACGATGCTCGCATTTGATAGTATCTGAAAATATGATTTAAGTGAGGTAAAGTTGAGCGAGCGAAAAGGGAGACCAGATGAACAAAACATGTTGTTTGTTTTTCACATGCACTTCTGTAAGATGAGCAACCAATGTCATTTGAATATTCACAACATTGCTCACAATTGTCCAAACCACTAACTCAGCCTCAGCTTGAAAAGTTATGACACTGTCTCTGTGCCATTTGTTTGTAACTAATTTTAGGTACTTTTCAGGCCGGAAAAGGCCTTTAACAGAAACAAATATCTGTATTTACCATGACTACCTACTTCTGCATGCCAGTTTTGTTTGTTTACAATAGGAATGAGCCTTCTTTCAATTCTACCATAAAACCATACTCAGAACCAAATCCCGGCTCAGCAAAGCAATACCAAAACAATTTTCTGTCAGTCTCTCTTACACATTGATACCCAGTTTAAAGTGACTAGATTCGTGCTGTAACAACAGCATTTTAAAAGTTCGTCTGCATATGTTTTCGACAAAGGGAATATGACTTCTTGTTGCCATTATCTGATACTTCACATTTGTTAAAAAATAAAGATTATCTCCCAGTTTCTCCACATACCAGTTTGTTTGATGCATACAATAGAATAATTACAAATCCTCTGATGAAAAACATATCTACGTTTTCACTTTGGTTACTGAACTTTCTAATCCCCACAAATCTATTTGTGTTTAGACCCCTTAATGATTTCATTATTTCCATTACGCCTTTCTTTGTTGTTTCTACAAGCATCTGACACAGCATTGTTAATGATCAGTTTTAAGTAAAGACTATCCCCTAGTATTTGTATGAGTTAGTCACCTTAATTTCTTTATTCCCATAAAACCACCTTTCTCTGGTAAGCAAGAGGGGCACCTTTTCTAAAAAAAATAATAATAAAAACAAAAACACACACACAAAAAAGACACACTATTTTTGCTTTATCAAAATTGACTGTTAAAGTGCAATCGATCTGCTCCTCTGTAGAGATTTTCAACTTAATTTTGAGTAACAGAATCAGATGACAACACTGCATAATTGTCAAGCAACAAGTGAATGCAATGTTTTTTTTTCCATGGCTACATATATCTACAGGAAGGAAATCACTGAAGGAGTATAAACTCTAATGAGACAATTGATCTTTCCAGCCAAATCACATCATTACACATTTCTGTCTGTCTGTGTCTTCTGTCCAACTGTAATTGTCTCCATCTCCCCAAGCCTTCTGTCTCTCTCTCTCTCTCTGTCTCTCTCTCTCTCTCTCTCTCTCTCTCTCTCTCTCTCTCTCTCTCTCTCTCTCTCTCTCTCTCTCTCTCTCTCTCTCATAAGAAGTCGAAGACGAACAGACTTCGATGAATGGTGGGTCTACTTCTTGCGCTCGTGTTCAGACAGACTTTGCACATGGCTCACGAGCAAAGCATGATAGATGGTGTTTTTAATCCAACACTCGGGGGATAGGGAGGTGGGGACAGGCGGGGGTGGAGAACAAAATCACAGCCTGTGTATATTTCCCATTCCCACTTCCCCCTCTCCACTATCCCGACACCTTATACTGACTCTTCATCCGCATCTGTCTTTTATTTGTGTATTCGACATTATCAGCATAGCTATTTTTGGTCATGTGTGTGCGCGCGCGCGTGTCTGTATGTACAGTGAGCGACACACCTCTCTGTCCTGTTTGAAATGAAACTTGCGTTGAAGGTGAGTGTCTAAGCATTAGCAGACATTCAAATGATTGAGAGAAACAACTGGAAAAGTGAGAGGTATTCAAATGATTGAGAAAAACAATTGGAAAAGTGAGGGTATTCAAATGATTGAGAGAAATAACTGGAAAAGTGAGAGGCATCAAATGATTGAGAGAAACAGTAAGCAAAATCAGAGAAAAACAATCAAAATATAGCAACACTGCCACACATTCCAAGACCCTTTCCAATTCCAAGCGCGAGTGCACGCAAGTGCATACACAGACACACCTACACACGTGCGCATTCATACCCACATGCACACAGGCGTGTATGCACATGAACATATACACACATGCAAGCACGTATACATACACGCATATGCATATACATACTCATGTGCACACGCGCGCGTCAAACACACTTACATACACTCTCTACACTCTCTCTCTCTCAGTCTCTCTCTATCTCTCACTCTCTCTCTCTCTGACCTACTCACACATACACACACACGCACGCACGCACACATACACACACACACACACACACACACACACACACACACACACACACACACACACACACACACACACACACACACACACACACACAAACACACACCAAATGGTCAATAAATACAGTATGTTGGATACAAACAAGTGCACAACTGGAAGAACCAAAGAGGTGACAAAGCCTGATGAAATAAGATCAACTAGTGTCAACACAAATGTGGTCAGAGCATGTCCTAGCTGTTGCATTTAGACGTGTTCATCGCACGTGTTTTGGTTTTTAGAAATATTCATATGATCAAAATCCCTCCCGCCGGCGTGAGTGAGTAGTAGAAAGTGTTTTTGACTTAGCTTTGTTTCTCTCTTGCTAATCAATAGTCTTTAATTACTGAATGTTATCAGACATTTTCGTAAGCTTTACCGAGATGTGGATACGCAAATAGTTTCATTTCCGTTGGTAACAATGGCTACACGTTCCGTGCTTCTCTTAGGATTTTACTCTTTTATGCTTGCATAACATCTCCAGTACAGTTTCTCGGTATTTGGAACCAAAGAAAAAAATAAATAAATAAATTCGTAGAGGCGCTGAGAACACCACAGAGATCAGAATGACAGTCAAGAAAAAAGAAGAGGTTCGCCCAGTTACCGGAGGTCGTGAGCTCAGGGAGAAAAACAAAGGATACCCGGAACAGCATGTTGGGTGTATTCAGCACGATAAACTGTACAGATAAGTAGATCAACATCTTGGTCACGGCGACATTGCGAGCTGACAGAGCCGTGGTAGACTTTGAAGACTCTTTGTGGAACTCTGTGCTTTTCTTGAGGTTGGCAGCAGTGATGACTGTCGAGATGGTCACGAAGGTGCAGAAGGTGATGTTCAGAACTAGGCTGTACACCACCCCATCTAGAATGTCCACCAGCTTCTTATTGGTCTTGTAAAACTCACTGCTGATGACATAGTAAGATTTCAATCCTGTCACAGAATCCAACACACAAACCATGCGGTATTTCATCCCGACGGCAAAGCGCAGTCCGAAAATAACCAGTATTCCAACAAGGAGAACCAGGCCTATAGTCTTCGTTTTCAGAACAGCGTTAGAC
>JADBJO010001872.1:167500-175000 GCA_016801955.1 Conus betulinus
GGGGAAGATAACACCTGTCTTTCCATTGCACATCGAGTTACGTTTTCATACTTTTATGACTCAAGTTCATTACACAGTTTTGTGTGCATGCTTCATTTGGTTAACAAACGTTACATCAAACCCAAGACTTGTGCATCTGAATTGGTCTATGATGTTAATAATAAATGAAGTCGAATTGTCAATAACACAGTGTCTGCATAACAGGTGAACCGTTTGACACCCATGTTTTGGCATTTTCTCTTTCTGTTTGAACGGGTCAGCTGACGAATTGGGCAAAGTGAACTGTTCCGGAAAAAAAAAATCAGGATAAGATAATGCATGTTTTTCCACTGCAAACAGAGTTACCTTTTCTCAGCTTATTGGCCAAACAAATTGATAGAGAGAGTCAACTATTTGATTTTTTTTGCGCACACCAGGATCACGATCGGAGTACTAACTGTCTGTGTTACAGGTGCACGTTTTGGCATTTTCTCTCATCGCTAAATCGCTTTAAGTGGGTACACCAGTGTCCTTTGTCCTATGAAAACAGCGTGTTCACTCTCGCCGAATGCGACCCGTTATGCAGATTATCTCCCTTGCTGATTTCCGCACGTCGGGTATTCACGGATGTCCTGCAGTTATTTCATGTTGTGGTTATTCCTGATCTCTTAACTGGCTTTCTCAACAGCGTCAACATGGTGTGTTCTGCAGACATGGCATGAAACAACGTCAACATGTGTTTTTTTCTTTTCGACAATGATGTGCATCGTCTGTGTCATTCTTGTTTTGATGCTGTATTCTGAAATACTGTTTAACAACTATTTCACGGTATTGTATCAGAACGTTCCCTGATGGCTGCTGCTGCTGATGATGAGGATGAGGATGATGATTGTGATGATGTATGTGATGTGTGTGTGTGTGTGTGTGTGTGTGTGTGTGTGTGTGTGTGTGTGTGTGTGTGTGTGTGTGTGTGTGTGTGTGTGTGTGTGTGTGTGTGTGTGTGTGTGTGTGTGTGTAAGCAGTCTAAGCTCGTTTGACAAACAATTCACATTATTTCTCTATTCTTATGTAGGACATCAAGGAGACATACTTATCAAAATTTGAAAATTTGGATTGTGACTCCTGTTTTGTCCTGGCAATAGCTGGGGAGAATGGGAAGGGTGTTTTTGTTGTCTCTCGTCTTCACAGTCCACTGCTATGCCTAAAAAAAATCCATGAAGAGATAGTACACTTTATTTGCAGTCCTCTCGTCTTTGGGAACAAATGATGTTGACAACGAAACACCAAGTACTCTGTTGAGTAGACATATTGACAGGGTCGACATCGCATCATCATGTCACCAGCAGTGAGTTTCATGGGACAAATTGGTGGACATTCTAAAAGGGCTGATTTTTCACTGAAGTATAAATATCATCCAGTGCAGTTTCGTTATCATCCTAACAGCCATCACCATGGTTCATCTTAATTACAAAAAGCTGAGATCAGATCTGTTTTTCACCAAAATTCTTTTAGCCCAAACTGTGACTAAGATACAGTTCTGCTTATCTGTATAGTTCTGTATTTTCAACTCACAAAACATGCTTTTCCCTGTACAGGTACAATGTTCCAGATATCCTTTATCCTTCTTCCCGAGATCGACACGTCTGGGGAACTGGACAGACCTCTACGTCTTGATGGCTACCTTTACAAAATGTGTATGGTGTTCTCAGTTACTCGGTAAAAAATTTCTTGATATACCACACCTTGCACAAAGCCACACCTTTCTTAACACTTAATACTTGTTGTAACTAATATAATCCAACATTATTATTTACATCACTTGTTGTGTCTCAAAGTGCTTACCAGAGGATTATGTCAGATTTCTGTTGATCCGTCCTGTGTTGGTTGCCTCCTCGAGTGGTATGTCTCTATATCTGTTAGGTCAATGTTCACTAGGTTTACAATGAAAACACTTTAAAATGACAAACAACTAGCAAGAAGAAACGGTAAGAGACAGGCATGGGACTGATAAAGATGAAAAGAGTGACATAAGAAAAATAGTATTGGGGAGTAGGTGGGGGTGGACATACACTCACTTTAACAATACTTCTCATGTTGATGATACAGATATATGATGGCAATCTACGTGTTGTCATTATAGTTGTTTTCATCATGATAATGATGTTAATCGGTGTCGACGTAAAAGACACTGACGATATTCAGGTCAATTCATGTTGCATCAAGCCCAGCCAACCATCAGGGGCCACATCAAGGCTGTCACACTCAATTCCCAATACGATCTTTTTTTTCCATTTGCAGAAAGTTAAAGTTACCGTTAAAACTACATCATTCAATAAATGAAAAAGATACCTTTGCAGACAAACAAAAACAAGTCACAAGATAAAAAAAAATGTGTAAAAAATGGACAGGCAGACAGACAGACAGAGAGAGACAGAGAGCTGGTGGTCATCATTACTGATTGTGGTGTTGTGGCTGGCCATCAACTTTGTCTTCTCAGTGCTGATTTCCATGCCATAACTTGCTGATGTTCCATCCAGTCTTTCAGCAACCTTGGTCAGATCTTGTCCTTTGCCTGCCAGGCCATCCATATCAGTAGCAGAGCAAAGGGTCATGATGGCTCGTTCTCAAATGCTGTCTGTGCTGAATGATCTTAAAGTGCATTACCCATGATGCGTTACAGGAATATGTTGAAAAGTGTCGGAGACAGAAGGCAGCCCTTGCAAACTCCACCTGAAGAATGGAATCATTCTCCAGTAGCACTGTGTATGAGCAAGCATTAGTTGCTTTGAAGTATGGCTGCTGGATAATATCCAATGGCTTTCATCCAACAGCAAATTTCTTCGTTGTGGCCCACAGCACTTGCAGTTAGTGTCTGTAGTACGCCTTCTTGAAGTCTACAAGACGTGGCAGAACTAGTTCTGGTGCGGTAAGTGCATTTAGTAAAACGTACTCAGGTTAAAGATTTGTTCCATGGCACTTCTACCTTTGCAGAATCTCGTGCGTTCATTCAGCAATAATGGTATCTGTTTACAGCTGTGGACCATTCAGAATGATTGTGAGCAAACCTTACTGACATAGCTGATCAATCTTGTTGTGCGGTAGTTCTGGCAGTGTGGGAGATTTACTTTCATGGGAAAATTGACGATTAGTGATTGAGTGCATGGCGTGGGCCACTTCCCAGTGTGCCAGATTTTGTTTTGATGGCAATTAGGATATGGTTTCTCCGCCATTTTGCAAGAGGTTTGCAGGGATGTTGTCAATACTTGTAGCCTTCCCAAATTTCAGATTTTGGTCGTGTTCATTGCTGCTACGATGTGTTCATAGAATATAGGAAAGTCATCTTCATTTCATAAATCCTGTTCTGTCAGCAGTCTTGGATCTCCTTTGCTCAGAATTCCTCTACATGCTGACTTGCATGAAGTGTTTCATGCTAATAGCCAGTAGGATTTTAGCCTTTCGTTCTGCAATGTCAAATGCAGCCAGTTATTTGGTGCTACGAAATTTAGAACCACATACAGGATGACAATGTTTGAATGACTCATTAACTGACAGATGTGCTGGTACTACAAAAATATCAACAACAGGCAAATCTGCGGTAACACTGAGTTTAATCAAGCCAACAGACTCGCAAATGTAGATGTATTTGAACCAGTTATTAACTACAGTGATACATTTATGTTTTGCGTGTGTAAAGAAATCTGTTACTATTGTAAATTAAAATCTTTTAAAAGCAAGAATCATAGAGTTATTTTCATATAATATTTGTTACTGTTGTGTTTATGTTTTCTGTCAATCAATATGACAAGGTAATGACTTGCAACACAGATACTAAAATCATTTTATTGGAATTCAGCCAGGATTTTCATCATGACACCAATGGCATTCTAAGGCATTCATGTTGAGACAAGCACAGAAATGTGTGTGCTTTCATATTTTCTGAGCATGGCGCGTTTTACCAGATATCTGTATCAATCCAAAGACCTGAATAATTATGAGATCTGGACGACTAGCAACATTGACCTTACGATTCTTCGTACATTTTCATCATGGGTTATCTGTATGAAAATAATGGGATCCACTAAAAGAACCAATGTGTATTATGTTGGGCCTTTCTGTTTTTAAGTTTCATCCCGACAATATAGATGTGGCAGTGTCTACATCAGCTATGTCTTAAATAACATAATTGTCATCAATCGGCGGTACTGAACCAGCACGCCCATGTGTTCATAGTGGTAGCTCAAGATAGAGAGCATGTGCGTGTGTGCGAGCGTGTGCGTGTATGCGTGTGTGTGAATACTAATCTAGCCACTGTCTCTGCCCGTGTCGCCAATCTAATGCAATGACAGTAATCGTCACGGTCACAGGGCAGGCACACTGTGACTACCACTGTCTGCACTTGCCTGGTCCAGCAGCAGCCTCGAGCGGTGCTCCCATTGACTCCCGTGTACACGTCTGTGAAGTTCGGGAAAAGCAGTCTTCTCAAATATGCATATCCACAAGCACACAACAAGTTTGAGACAGTTGCTTTGCCCAACTTCAAGCGTCGGGGATAATATAATTACTGCCAAACATTCCTGTCCACTCCATAAGAAGCTTCTACGAGACCACTGGCTTTCAAAGAACTTGGAATTCCGTTGACATTATCTTTGTTAAACCTATGTACATATTTCAGCTTATTTGTCTGGCTTTTTTTTTTGTTTGTTTGTTTCTTTTTCAAACACTGGAACAGGAAATCTAAAATCCCTTCAGAATAATTACAGTTTGTCTCGAAAATATCATGAAACAGATACCCCTCCCCCCCCCACCCCCCCCCTCTCTCTCTCTCTGTGCGTGTGTGTGTGTGTGTGTGCGTGCGCGCGCGCGTGTGTGTGGGTAGGCATTTAACGCTTCTCCTCCCTTCCTTTGTCATAGAAGCAAAATACAGAGAGAAGTATCCAAAATCATGAGAGCTACATAAACTTTCCAATATTAATCGATGCTCGCATTTAAAAGTATCTGAAAATATGATTTAAGTGAGGTACAGGGGGAGTGAAGAGAGAGACCAGGTGAACAAAACATGTTTATTTTTACACGCACTTCTATAAGATGAGCTAATGATGTCATTTGATATTCATAACTTAAAATACATTGCTCACAATTTTCCAAACCACTAACTCAGCCTCAGTTTGAAAGCTTGTGACACGGTGATTGTGCCATTTGTTTGTAACTAATGTTAGGTACTTTTCAGCCCAGAAAAGGCCTTTAACAGAAGCAAATATCTGTATTGACCGTAACTAGCTACTTCTGCATACCATTTTTTGTTTACAATAGGAAATGAGCCTTCTTTCAATTCTACCATAAATCCCATACTCAGAACCAAATCCCGACTCATCCAAGCAATACCAAAACAATTTTCTGTCAGTCTTTTACACATTAACACATTGACACCCACTTAAAGTGACTAGATTCGTGCAGTAACAACAGCATTTTAAAAGTTTGTCTGCACATGTCTTTGACAAAGGGAATATGACTTCTTGTTGCCATTATCTGATACTTCACATTTGTTATAAAACAAAGACTATCTCCCAGTTTCTCCACATACCAGTTTGTTTGATGCATGCAAGAGAACAATTAGAAATCATTTGATGGCAAACATATCTACGTTTTCACACTTTGGTTACTGAACTTTCTAATCCGCACAAACCTGTATCTGTTTTGTTTAGATCCCGTAATGATTTCATTATTTCCATTACTCCTTTCTTTGTTGTTCTACAAACATCTGACATGGCATTGTTAATCATCAGTTTAATAGTAAAGATTATCCCTAGTATTTGTATGAGTTAGTCACCTTCATTTCTTTATTCCCATAAAGCCGCCTTTCTCTGGAACGCAAGAGGCCAGCTAAAAAAAAACAAAAACAAAACAACAACAACAACAACAACAACAAAAAACCCACATTACATTTGCTTTACCAAGACCGACTGTTAAAGTGCAGTCAGTCTGCTCCTCTGCTGAGATTTTCAACTTAATTTTGAAGTCTAACAACAGAATCAGATGATTGCAATGTTTTTCATGGCTACATGTATCAACAGCTAATCAGGAAGCAAATCACTGAAGGAGTATGAACTCTAGTGAGACAAATGAACTTTCTGGCCAAATCAGATCATTACACATCTCCATCTCTGTCTGTGTCTTTCTGTCAAACTGTAAATGTTTCCATCTCCCAAAGCCTCCTCTCTCTCTCTCTCTCTCTCTCTCTCTCTCAAGAAGATAAACAGACTTTGATGAATGGTGGGTCTACTTCTTGCACTCGTGTCCAGACAGACCTTGCACACAGCTCACGAGCAAAGCATGATAAATGGTGTTTTAATCCAACAGTCAGGGGAAAGGGAGGTGGGGGCAGTGTGGGAGAACAAAATCACAGCCTGTGTCCACTTCCCCCTCTGCTTATCCCGTCACCTTATACTGACCCTTCATCCGCATCAGTCTTTTATTTGTGTATTTGACATTATCAGCGTAACTATTTTTGATGAGGTGTGCGCGCAGGCGCACGCGCGCGCCTCTGTGTATGTGTGTGTGTGTGTGTGTGTGTGTGTGTGTGTGTGTGTGTGTGTGTGACAGAAAGAGAGGCAGTGTAAACGTGTGAGTGCGCGTGTGTGTTTGTGTGAGTGTGTTAAGAGAGAGAGAGAGAGAGAGAGAGAGAGAGAGAGAGAGAGGCATCTATGCACGGATACAATAAAGAAAATACGAACAAGTGCACGTGACCTTTCTCGCTCGCCGGGAAGTTATGTCGGGAATGGTGACGTCATGTTACTCCAGAGAACAAACAAACAAACAAACAAAATCAAAATGACGACGGGCCATAGCGCTTCCGGTCTTCCATGACAACACTAGATCTGAGCTGAATAACGATTACCAACCATCTTACAATTCTGGCTAACCTGTGCACACCTGGGTACGGAACGGAGAGCGATACACCTCTCTGTCCTGTTTGGAATGGAACTTGCCTTGAAGGGTGAGTGTCTACGCATTAGCAGACATTCAAATGATTGAGAGAAACAATGGGAAAAGTGAGAGGTATTCTAATGATTGACAGAAACAACTGGAAAAGTGAGAGGTATTCAAATTATTTATAGAAACAATTATAAACGTGGGAGGTTCAAATGATTGAGAGAAACACTAAGAAAAATCAGAGATAACCAATCAAAATACAGCAACACTGCCTCACATTCCCGACACCTCTCCAACTCCAAGCGCGCGCGCCCACACACACACAAACACACCTACACGCGCGCGCATTCATACCCACATGCACACAAGCGTGCACGCACACGAACGTATACACACATACAAGCACGTATGCATACACGCACATGCATATACACACTCATGTGCACACGCGAGCGCACATACACACACACACACACACACACTCTCTGTCTCTCTCTTTCTCTTACTCACACACACACACACACACACACACACACACACACACACACACACACACACACACACAAATGATCAATAAACACAGCATTTTGG
>JADBJO010001872.1:180000-190000 GCA_016801955.1 Conus betulinus
TGTGTGTGTGTGTGTGTGTGTGTGTGTGTGCGTGTGCGTGCGCGCGCGCATGCGCGTGTGTGTGTGTGTGTGTGTGTGTGTGTGTGTGTGTGTGTGTGTGTGTGTGTGTGTGTGTAAGCACTCTAAGCTCAGTTGACAAACAATTCACATTAGTTCTCTATTCTTATGTAGGACATCTAGGAGACATACTTATCAAAAATTGAAAATTTGGATTGTGACTCTTCTGTTTTTGTCCTGACAATAGCTGGGGAGAATGGGAAGGGGTGTTTTTGTCATCTTGTCTTCACAGTCCACTGCTATGCCTAAAAAAAAAAATCCATGAAGAGATAGTACACTTTATTTGCAGTCCTCTTGTCTTTGGGAACAAATGATGTTGACAACGAAACACCGAGTACTCTGTTGAGTAGACATATTGACAGGGTCGACATCGCATTTATCATGTCACCAGCAGTGAGTTTCACAGGACAAATTGGTGGACATTGTAAAAGGGCTGATTTTTCACTGAAGTATAAATATCATCCTGTGCAGTTTCGTTATCATCCTAACAGCCATCACCATGGTTCATCTTAATTACAAAAAGCTGAGATCAGATCTGTTTTCACCAAAATTCTGTTAGCTCAAACTGTGACTAAGATACAGTTCTGCTTATCTGTATAGTTCTGTATTTTCAACCCCAAAACATGCTTTTCCCTGTACAGGTAGTATGTTCCAGATATCCTTTATCCTTCTTCCCGAGATCGACACGTCTGGGGAACTGGACAGACCTCTACGTCTTGATGGCTACCTTTACAAAATGTGTATGGTGTTCTCAGTTACTCGGTAAAAAAAATTTCTTGATATACCTCACCTTACACAAAGCCACACCTTTCTTAACACTTAATACTTGTTGTAGCTAATATAATCCAACATATTATTTACATCACCTTGTTCTGTCTCAAAGTGCTTACCAGAGGATTATATCAGATTTCCGTTGATCCGTCCTGTGTTGGTTGCCTCCTCGAGTGGTATGTCTCTATATCTGTTAGGTCAATGTTCACTAGGTTTACAATGAAAACACTTTAAAATGACAGACAACTAACAAGAAGAAACGGTAAGAGACAGGCATGGGACTGATAAAGATGAAAAGAGTGACATAAGAAAAATAGTATTGGGGAGTGGACGTACACTCACTTTAACAATATTTCTCATGTTGATGATACAGATATATGATGGCAATCTACGTGTTGTCATTATAGTTGTTTTCATCATGATAATGATGTTAATCGGTGTCGACGAAAAAGACTCTGACGATATTCAGGTCTATTCATGTTGCATCAAGCCCAGCCGACCATCAGGGGCCACATCAAGGCTGTCACACTCAATTCCCCAAAACAATCTTTCTTCCATTTGCAGAAAGTTAAAGTTACCGTTAAAACTACATCATTCAATAAATGAAAAAGATACCTTTGCAGACAAAACAAAACAAGTCACAAGATAAAAGAAATGTTAAAAAATGGACAGGCAGACAGACAGAGAGAGACAAAGAGCTGGTGATCATCACTACTGATTGTGGTGTTGTGACTGGCCATCAACTTTGTCTTCTCAGTGCTTTCCATGCCATAACTTGCTGATGTTCCATCCAGTCTTTTTTCAGCAACTTGGTGAGATCTTATCCTTTGCCTGCCAGGCCATCCATATCAGTAGCAAAGCAAAGGGTCATGATGGCTCGTTCTCAAATGCTGTCTGTGCTGAAATGATCTTAAAGTGCATTACCCATGATGCGTTACAGGAATATGTTGAAAAGTGTCTGAGACAGAAGGCAGCCCTTGCAAACTCCACTTAAAGAATGGAATCATTCTCCAGTAGCACTGTGTATGAGCAAGCATTAGTTGCTTAGAAGTACGGCTGCTGGATAATATCCAATGGCTTTCATCCAACAGCAAATTTCTTCGTTGTGGCCCACAGCACTTGCAGTTAGTGTCTGTAGTACGCCTTCTTGAAGTCTACAAAGACGTGGCAGAACTAGTTCTGGTGCGGTAAGTGCATTTAGTAAAACGTACTCAGGTTAAAGATTTGTTCCATGGCACTTCTACCTTTGCAGAATCTCGTGCGTTCATTCAGCAATAGTGGTATCTATTTGCAGCTGTGGACCATTCAGAATGATTGTGAGCAAACCGTACTGACATAGCTGATCAATCTTGTTGTGCGGTAGTAGTTCTGGCAGTATGGGAGATTTACTTTCATGGGAAAATTGACGATTATTTTAAGTGCATGGCGTGGGCCACTTCCCAGTGTGTCAGATTTTGTTTTGATGGCAATTAGGATATGGTTTCTCCGCCATTTTGCAAGAGTTTTGCAGGGATGTTTTCAATACTTCCCAAATTTCAGATTTTGATCGTTTTCATTGATTTTAGTTGTTTTCATTGCCGCTACGACTTGTTCCTAGAATATAGGAAAGTCATCCTCATTCATGAATCCTGTTCTGTCAGCAGTCTTGGATCTCGTTTGCTCAGAATTCCTCTACATGCAGACTTGCATAAAGTTTCATGGTAACAGCCAGTAGGATTTTAGCCAGAATCCCTTTCGTTCTGCAATGTCAAATGCAGCCAGTTATTTGGTATTACGAAACTTAGAACCACATACAGGCTGACAATGTTTGAATGCCTCAGTAACTGACAGATGTGCTGGTACTACAAAAAACATCTACAACAGGCAAATATGTGGTAACGCTGAGTTTAAGCAAGCCAACAGACTCGCAAATGTTGACGTATTTGAACCAGTTATAACTACAGTGATACACTTATGTTTTGCGTGCGTTAAGAAGTCCACTATTGTAAACTAAAAATTTTTCAAACAAAGAATCATAGAGTCATTTTTCATGTTTGTTACTGTTGCGTTTATGTTTTCAGTCAATCAATGTGACATAATTTTGATAAGGTGATGACTTGCAACATAGATACTGAAATCATTTTATTGGAATTCAGCCAGGATTTTCATTATGACACCAATGGCATTCTATGACGTTTATATTGAGACAAGCACAAAAATGTGTGTGTGATTTCATATTTTTGAGCATGGCGCGTTTTACAAGACACCTGTATCAATCCCAAGACCTGGATAATTATGGGATCTGGACAACCAGCAACATTGACCTTACCGATTCTTCGTACATTGTCATCGTGGATTATCTGCATGACAATAATGCGATCCACTAAAAGAACCAATGTGAATTGTGTTGGGCCTCTCTGTTTTTAAGTTTCATTCCAACAAAATAGATGTGGCAGTGACTAAATCAGCTATGTCCTAAATAACACAATTGTCACTGATCGGCGGTACTGAACCAGTACGTCCATGTGTTCAGAGTGGTAGCTCAGGATAGAGAGCGTGTGCGCGTGTGTGTGTGCGCGTGTGTGTGTGAGTGTGCATGTGTGTGTGTGTGTGTGTGTGTGTGTGTGTGTGTGCGCGCGCGCGTGTGTGTTCTTCAATTTAACGTCTTTTCACTAAATGTGGTATTAGGCGCGTGTGTGTGTGCGTGTATGTGTGCGCGCGCGCGCGCGCGCGCGCGCGCGCGCGTGTGTGTGTGTGTGTGTGTGTTTGGGTTTTAGTTAGGTGGGGGTTAGGATAAAGTCCTTGGGGTAGGTAGGTTAGGCTAGGTAGGGGGGGGGGGGGGAAGTATGACATACAATATTCTTGCCTTCCAGTCTTTATTTATTGAGGGAGTGAAAGGGGGAGGTCGGTTTCGTTTCCGACTGTTACCCCTTGTTGCTTTGGTTCTATACGAGAGAGGCCGGGGCAGGATATCAGCTGTTGTTGTGTTGTCAAGGCAGTAAGTTGTTGTAAATTGTCGTGTTGTTGCACGAGCAACGACCAGTCCGTTTGTCGGGTGTGTGAGCTCTGCAGAGGGATACACTGTTCTGACCACTTGTTGCTTTGTGTTATGAGTAATGTAATGTAATGTAATGTAAAAGGATATTTATAGAGCGCTTTACCTCGCAAGAGCCCAAAGCGTGTATTACAGAAAAACATGATAAAATTATAATTCTAATTCAAAGCACACACACACACACACACACACACACACACACACACACACACACACACACACACACACACACACACACACACACACACACACACACACACACACACACACACACACACACACACACACACACACACACACACACACACACACACATGCACACCGCCGCACACACACACACACACAAACACACACACACACCGCCGAAAAACTCACACACACACAGACACACCAGCGCGTTCAACACCAGCAAACATGCGCTCAGTGGGAAGTGGATATCGTTAATCAGTCCGAGGGAAAAGATGTGTCTTTAAGGAAGTTTTAAGTCTCTAAAGAGTCCGTGGCCGAGACAGAACAAAAGCGCAGATTAGAGTCTTCAGGACATATTGAGTGAGAAAGCTGTGAACTGAGCGAACTGAGTGAAGCTCACTTGATTCCAACCAGGGTGGAATGCGTTGGGGTAGCTTCACTTCGGTCCCTGGTGTTCGTCGGAGTGGACGTGCTCCTTGTAGATGCGACGGGAGCGCCGTTAGGTTGTGCTGGGTGTGACCTCGAGTCATAGTTAGGGCCAGGTCCTCGTCGGGTTTGGTGTGCCCTTGGCCTGTGCCGAGTTCTGTGTCGTCCATGTTTGCAGCCAGTTGCAGAACCGGTGTGGTTAATCGTTTGTCTGTTCAAGTTGGTGATGTGTTGTGTTTTGTGGTGTTGTGGTTTGTAGTGTTGTCTTGCACTTGGTCGAGTTGTACTGTGGTTGACTCAGGTTGTGGTCGTAGTTGTAATTTGTTGTCAGCCAGTTTGTGTTGTCACCTTGCTTTCTATCTATCTTGTAAGTAGTGTACATAGTGGCTCCTGAGATCGGATCACTGCAGTTTGCTGCCACATGCTGGCAGGTGAGTGGTGGCTTCTTGTTTACCTGCTTCTTCTCTTTCGGGAGTGGGAGACCACCCAGGCCGTCTGCCATCTGTGAGACAGTTCTCCTGTTACTTGCTACTCTCCCAGGAGAGGAAGACCATCTGGACTGCTAGTGGGAAAGTTGCTGGCCACCGTCTCCTCTTTCCCAGGAGGAAGGACCGCCCTGTTCAGGCGCCACGTGACAGGTGCAGTGCCAGGCATTTTTTTTCACCCTTACTTCTGTGCAGGAGTCGTCCTTCATGAGCCCACGGACAGCGCCGAGGAGCGCAGTCTTCAGTGGAGGAGGGGTTCTTTCATGAGTTGGGTCTGTTGAGAGGGGGCCTGGAGTGTGTGTGTGTGTGTGTGTGTGTGTGTGTGTGTGTGTGTGTGTGTGTGTGTGTGTGTTCATCGCAGGGGAGGAGTCGTCTTGCGTGAGGCTATGGACAGCGCCAAGGAGCAGGGTCTCCTGTGGGAGGAAGGGTTGTCTAATTTTGTGGTAGGAAAGGGGGTGTAAGAATAGGCAGTAGTGGTGTTAGCTGCTGCCTCCTTTAGAGACGTAGTGGCCAGCACAGGATAGGGGGACCTGTCATTGCCTCCCTTTGGGACGTGGCAACCAGTGCGGTAGTGGTCACTGGTCAAAAAAGAAAGGGTGGGTCCAGGGAGAGGGAGGGGTGGGTGGTAGTAGCTTAGAGATTAGAGTCCCTTGGGTTATTTATTATCCCTAGTAGTTAACCACCATGTGTGCGGGCCATCGCTGCGTCCCTATGTCACAGTGATATACCGCAACTGGTGCTCTAGGATAGGTTAGGTCCCCCAGGTCATTGTAGTAGGGTAGGGTGGGCCTGCAGGGAAGTGGGATACCTGTGTTCGGTTGGGCTGGACCCGGTAGTCCAACGTTTGCTGGGTGGTGGGCGCAATGGTGTGTATGTTGAAATAAAGAAGTGCGTGATTGCAAAGCTGTGTGTTGTGTGGGTAGGGGTGGTAGGGCCATCCGGCTTAGCGACCATGACAATGGTCAAGCAACAATTGAATGCAATGTTTTCCATTGCCAGATATATCAACAGGTAATCAGGAAGGAAATCACTGAATGAGTATAAACTCTAATCAGACAATTGAACTTTCTGGCCAAATCAGATCATTACACATCTCTGGTGTCTTTCTGTCCACCTGTGATTGTTTCCATCTCCCCAAGTCTTCTCTCTCTCTCTCTCTCTCTCTCTCTCTCTCTCTCTCTCTCGTAAGAAAATGAACAGACTTTGATGAATGGTGGGTCCACTTCTTGTGCACGTGACCAGACAGACTTTGCACACGGCTCACGAGCAAAGCATGAGAAATGGTGCTTTAATCCAACAGTCAGGGGAAAGGGAGGCGGGGGCAGGAGGGAGAACAAAATCACAGCCTGTGTATTTCCCGTTCACTTCCCTCTCTCCCTATCCCGTCACCTTATACTGACCCTTCATCCGTATCTGTCATTTATTTGTGTGTTTGACATTATCAGCATGACTATTTTTGGTCATGTGTGTGTGCACGCGTGTGTGTGTGTGTGTGTGTGTGTGTGTGTGTGTGTGTGTGTGTGTGTGTGTGTGTGTGTGTGTGAGTGCATGAGAGAGAGAGAGAGAGAGAGAGGGAGTGCAAACGTGTGAGTGCGTGCGTGCGCGTGTGTGATTGATGTGTGTGTTTTAGAGAGAGAGAGAGAAGAGAGAGAGAGAGAGAGAGAGGGGGGGGGGGGCATTTATACACGGATACAGCAAAGAAAATACGAACGAGTGCACGTGACCTTCCTCGCTCGCTGGGAAGTTATGTCGGGAATGGTGACGACATGTTACTCCAGAGAACAAACAAACATACAACAAAGAAATGTTGTTGTTGTTGTCTTGTTCGTCATTTCTTCAGATGGATTCGCCCATCTCCTCGACAAAGGTGGCAGTACATCGCAAGTCCTCCAGTCCTCCATAGAGCTTCCAGGCCACTGGTATTGAGTCAGGCCAGGTTTTCTTTCGAAGTGCTTGGTGGAGCGGGTAAGATTGCAGCAGATGTTCTGTTGTCTTGCTGCCTGTTCTGCAGGGGCACTGCTAAGTGTTGCCAATGTGGAGTTTAAAGAAGAATAGGTGGTGTTTTAGGTGGTTGTGGCCTGTCCTGAGCCTGAAGATGACTACCTGCTCTCGTCGAGTCAGCAGGTAGTATGGGTCTGCTCTGTTGCGACGTGCATGCTGCTGCTTCCACTTGTTCTGCAGGTTGGCCTTAATGATGGTCCTGGGTTCAGGGTAGCTGGTACATCTGTCCATCTGCTCCTTCGTAGTGCCCTCCTTTGCCAGGGAGTTGCCAGTCTCATTGCTGAGCACGTTGCAGTGGGAGGGAGGCGAGAGATGAGGACAGATCGTTGAACTCTGGATCTCCATTGGACTAAAGGGCCTGCAAGATGGACAGGGCGTTGGTCAGGAAGACAACGCTGTGGCTGGCGTAGGGGCTGACCTCGATGTGATTGTGTGTGTGCTGCTGTTTTCAGGGCTTCTGCTTAAGCTCTAATTTTTGGAGTACTGGCTGGTAGCGAGGCAGATCTGTTTCTTCTCTGCCTCCTGGATATTGGAAATAGATTCCTGCCCCTCCATTTCGAATGGCATCTGCTGCAGAGCTGTCGGTGTAGACATGAGTCCAGAACTCTTTGGGAAACTGGGTATGGAGGTGTTCAAGGGTGAGGGACTTTCTTTCAGGGTCGCTTTGGGAATCTTTGGGGTCAACACCAGGGATGCTGCACTGGATGAGGGGAGGGGTTCCTTTGCTCCAGGAGGGACGGCAAGACACTAGGGTATCACTTTGGGGTCATGGTCAAGGATATTTTGATGTTGCCGTTCTAGGATCCTGCTCTGGTGTATGAAGCTCCCTCTCTGCAGCCGTCCTTTTGTTGGCTGGGACAGTCTGTCTTTCATGGGGTGGCCTTGCAACCTCTTGAACTTGGCAGCCTGGGTAAGGAGTTTGGCGTCTCTGCGGTCCTCAGGGGGCTGGAGCTCTGTGATGGTTTCAAGCTCCTGGATTGGCGTAGACTTCATGGCTCCTGTCATGATACAGGCAGCTTGATTCTGAATCTTGCTGATCCATTCAAAATTGGATTTGGCTGTAGTGCCCCATGCAGTCATGCCATACTCCAGCACTGGCCTGACTACCAGTGTACAGTCTCCTGAAGGTCGTGTTGTCTGCACCCCATGTTGTTCCTGCCAGCTTCTTCATGAGGGCAAGGCATACTTTTGCTCTTGATTCTGTTTTCTCTGCTTGCTTTTTCCACATCAGGCGTTTGTCGAAGGTGACTCCCAGGTACGTGGGGTTATTTTCAGCAATCAGAGTTTGCCCATTGATGCTCAGGCTGGCCTTCTGTTCTTTGGGTGAGAGGCTGAAAAGTGTAAGTGGTCTTCTTGGCATTAATTGTTACCAGCCACTCTTTTGTCCAGCTTTCGAGAACATTCAGCGCCTACTGTGGCCTGTAATTGGCAGCTGTGAGGTGTTCTTCCGAGCACCATAGGACAAGATCGTCTGCATAGATGGCTCTTGGACTTTGCGTGGTATATCTTTGACGATGTCGTTGATAAAGACAAGGAATAGGGTAGGGCTGAGGACACCTCCTTGAGGGACTTCTCTCAGTGTCTTCTTCCGACTGTATGCTCCGTTGACATGGACTCGGGCCTTCCTATTTTTCAGGTATTGTGAGATCCATTGGTACATACAGCCAGTTACACCACTCTTCTGGAGTTTTCTTCAGAGGCCATCCATCCAGACTTTGTCGTATGCCTTTTCCATGTCTATCCACACCGTCAGTGCATGCTGTTTGTCCTGGAAGCCATCCTCTATCTTCTGGGCTATGTAGGTCACTTGATCCTCAGTGGAATGATGTTGGCGGAAGCCTGCCTGCTCTGGAGTGATGATGTTGTTCTTCTCCAGGTGCCAAACTAGCCGCAAGTTGATCATACGCTCTAGGAGCTTGCCTACACAGCTGATGAGGCTGATGGGTCGATAGCTGTCAGCCCTGACTCTGTCTTGCCCTTCTTATGGATGGGCACCATATCAGCTTCTCGCCAGCTTTGTGGAACATGCCCCGTCTCCAGGTGTTGTTGAAGGGAGAAACAAAGAAATCAAAATGACGATGGCCGTAGCGCTTCTGGTCTTCCATGACAATACTAGATTTTTGAGCTGAATTACAATTACCAACCATCTTACAATTCTGGCTAACCTGTGCATAGCTTGATACGGAAACGGAGATCGATACACCTCTCTCTGTCCTGTTTGAAATGGAACTTGCGTTGAAGGGTGAGTGTCTAAGCATTAGCAGACATCCAAGGATTGAGAGAGAAACAACTGGGAAAAGTGAGAGGTATTCAAATGATTGACAGAAACAATTGGAAAAGTGAGAGGTATTCAAATGATCGAGAGAAAAAGGAGGAAAAATCAGAGATAAACAATCAATATACAGCAACACTGACACACATTCCCGACCTCCCTCCACCTCCAAGCGTGGGCGCGCACGCACACACAGACACACTTACACGCGCGCGCATTCATACCCAGATTTACACAGGCGTGCACGCACATGAACACATACACACATGCAAGCACGTATACATACACATACGTGCATATACACATTCATGTGCACACGCGCGCGTACAAAAACAAATACACCCACACCCCTCTCTCTCTCTCTCTGTCTGACACACACACACACACACACACACACACACACACACACACACACACACACACACACACACACACACGCACGCGCGCGCGCGCGCGCGCGCACGCACGCACGCACGCACGCACGCACACAGCCCAAATGATCAATAAACACAGCATGTTGTATACAAACAAGTGCACAGACTGGAAGAACGCAAGAGGTGACAAAAGCCTGGTGAAATAAGATCAACTAGTGTCAACACAAAGGTGGTCAGACTATGTCCTAGCTGTTGCATTTAGACGTGTTCATCGCACGTGTTTGGGTTTTTAGAAACATTCATGTGATCAAAATCCCTCTGCTGGCATGAGTGAGTAGTAGAAAGCATTTTTTTGCCCCGTTTTTGACTTAGCTTTGTTTCTCTGTTGCTA
>JADBJO010001872.1:195000-202500 GCA_016801955.1 Conus betulinus
AGAAATTGACAAAATGTGTCGGTACAACTATCAAGTATGAAATAAAATATTGAGGAGCAATTTCAATAGTTGCTTTTATTATAGTTATGTTGTTTGTATCAAGCTTTATTATGCTTATGTTTCTGTCAAGTGATATGATACGATGCCATGACCGTGACAATGTGATGACACGCAAAATGGACACCGAATGCAATCTGCTGGAATTCACCGAGGATTCTGATCATGGAACTGATTCATTCATGTAAGATCACACCTAAATATTGAAACACGCACAGAAATGTACATGATTTCACACTGACACGCAACCTCAACTTATTTTACCTGATGTCGGTATCATTTCACGAAACGTAAACGTTAGTGGGAAGTTAATGTCCAGCAACATGAGCAAAAACAGTTCTTCCTACGCTATGGTCTTCGATCCACTAAATGTTTTAAAAACAACAAACAAACAGACGATCCAGTATGAACCTCTATGCACAGTGCTAAGTCTCTCCAGTTTTTTGTTGTTTTTTTCCTGCGCATGAAGGCTGATACTCCTGCGGACACTCCCTGTACAGCCAGGCAAGGATTAATCCCATCTACCCAACAAAGGGAGTGAAGTTTTGTGTGTATGACCGTTTTTGGTCCCGCCATTAAGGCAGCCACACTCCAGTTTCGGGGAAGGTGCATGCTATGTGTAACGTGTCATCCATACCAAACAGCCAAAATGGCCTTCACCTCCCAAAGTTGGTGATAGGATTTGTTATGTGTGTGCAAGATGTTATGACTGCGTTTACACACAGAAACCTTGGTTTATAGTCTCATTCGAAGGACTGTATGGGAAATACAGTCAGAACCAATGTTTACTCCGAGTGAGAAGAACCAACGTTAACTCCGAGGGAAAAAATCCCCCTGTACCGAAACGGCCCTGCGGAGATTTTCGAACCAGCAACCCGAGGATCACCAAGATTACGAGTCCTGCGCTCTACCAATGAGCTATTCAGGCCCCCTCTCCAGTCTTCATTCCCATGATCACTGTAAACATGAGGGGACCTGTTCCGGGCAAAAAAAAAAAAAAAATCAGGGAAAGATAACACCAGTCTTTCCATTGCACATAGAGTTACGTTTTCACAGTTTTATGGGTCAAGTTCATTACGCAGTTTTGTGCATGCTTCATTTGGTTAACAAACGTTACATCAAACCCAAGACTTGTACATCTGAACTGGTCGGTGATGTTAATAATAAAGGAAGTCGAATTGTCAATAACACAGTGTCTGCATTACAGGTGAACCGTTTGACACCCATGTTTTGGCATTTTCTCTCTCTGTTTTGAACTGGTCAGCTGACGAATTGGGCAAAGTGAACCTGTTTCGGAAAAAAATCAGGATAAGATAATGCATGTCTTTCCACTGCAAACAGAGTTACCTTTCTCTCAGCTTATGGGCCAAGCAAATCGATAGTCTCTCTATTTGATTTTTTTTTTTTTTTTTTTTTTGTGCACGCCAGGATCACGATCGGGGTACTGACTGTCTGCGTTACAAGCGCACGTTTTGGCATTTTTCTCTCATCGCTAAATCGCTTTAAGCGGGTACACCAGTGTCCTTTGTCCTATGAAAACGGCGTGTTCACTCTCGCCGAATGCGACCCATTATGCAGATTATCTCCCTTGCTGATTTCCGCACTTGAGGTATTCACGGATGTCTAGCTGCTGTTTCATGTTGTAGTTATTCCTGATCTCTTCACTGGCTTTCTCAACAGCGTCAACATGGTGTATTCTGCAGACATGGCATGAAACAACGTCAACATGTTTTTTTTCTTTTCGACATTGGTGTGCATCGTCTGTGTCACTCTTGTTTTGATGTTGTATTCTGAAATACTGTTTAACAACTATTTCACTACATTGTAGCAGAACGTTCCCTGATGGCTGATGACGGCTGACGATGATGATGATGATGATGATGATGATGATGATGATGATGATGATGATGATGATGATGATGATGATGAAAATGATGTGTGTGTATGTATGTATGTGCGTGTGTGTGTGTATGCGCGCGCGCGCGCGTGCGTGCGTGCGTGCGTGTGTGTGTGTGTGTGTGTGTGTGTGTGTGTGTGTGTGTGTGTGTGTGTGTAAGCACCCTGAACTCGGCTGAGAAACAATTCACATTATTTCTCATTTCTTATGTAGGACACCCAGGAGAAGTACTTATCAAAAATTGAAAAGTTGGATTGTGACTCCTTCTTTTTTTGTCCTGGCAATAGCTGGGGAGAATGGGAAGGGTATGTTTTGTCATCTTGTCTTCACAGTCCACTGCTACGCCTAAAAAAAGCCTGAAGAGTTACTTGACCTTATTGGCAGTCTTGATGTCTTTGGAGAACAAATGATGCTGACAACGAAACACCGAGTTCTCTGTTGAGTAGACATATTGACAGGGTTGACATCGCATTAATATGTCACCAGCAGTGAGTTTCACGTTACAAATTGGTGGACATTGTAAAAGGGCTGATTTTTCGCTGAAGTATAAATATCATCCTTTGCAGTTTCGTCATCATCATAATAGCCATCACCATGGTTCATCTTAATTACAAAAAGCTGAGATCAGATCTGTTTTCACCAAAGTTCTATTCACCCAAAACTGTGACTAAGACGCAGTTCTGCTTATCTGTATAGTTCTGTATTTTCAACTCACAAAACATGCTTTTCCCTGTACAGGTAGTCTGTTCCAGATATCCTTTATCCTTTTTCCCGAGATCGACACATCTAGGGAACTGGGCAGACCTCTACGTCTTGATGGCTACCTTTACAAAATGTGTGTCTGGTGATTTCAGTTACTCGGTAAAACATTTCTTGGTATACCACACCTTTCACAAAACCACATCTTTCTTAAAGCTTTAATACTTGTTGTAACTAATATAATCTAGCATTATTATCTACATTACCTTGTTGTGTCTCAAAGTGTGCTTACCAGATAATAATGTCAGCCTTCTGTTGATCTGTTGGTCCGTCCTGTGTTGGCTGCCTCCTCGAGTGGTGTGTCTCTACATCTGATAGGTCAATGTTCACTAGGTTTACAATGAAAACACTTTAAAATGACAAACAACTAATAAGACGAAACGGTAAGAGACAGGGCATGGGATTGATAAAGATGAAAAGAGTGACATAGGAAAAATAGTATTGGGGAGTAGGTGGGTGGACGTACATTCACTTTAACAATGCCTCTCATGTTGATGATACAGATATATGATGGCAATCTACGTGTTGTCATTATGGTTGTTTTCATCATGATAACTATGTTAATCGGTGTCGACGAAAAAGACGCAGGCGATGTTCAGTTCAATTCATGTTGTTTCCAGTCCAGCCGACCATCAGGGGCCACATCAAGGCTGTCACACTCAATTCCAAAAACGATTTTTTTTTTCATTTGCAGAAAGTTAAAGTTACAGTTAAAACTACGTCATTCAATAAATGAAAAAGATACCTTGGCAGAGAAACACAAACCAAGTCACAAGATAAAAAAAAAATGTTAAAAAATGGAAGAGAGAGAGAGAGAGAGAGAGAGAGAGAGAGAGAGAGAGAGAGAGAGAGAGAGAGAGAGAGAGACAAAGAAAAGACAAAGACAGACAAGAGAGCTGGTGGTCATCACTACTGATTGTGGTGTTGTGGCTGGCCGTCAACTTTGCCTTCTCAGTGCTGATTTCCATGCCATAACTTGCTGATGTTCCATCCAGTCTTTCAGCAACCTTGGTGAGATCTTGTCCTTTGCCTGCCAGGCCATCCATATCATTAGCAAAGCAAAGGGTCATGATGGCTCGTTCTCAAATGCTGTCTGTGCTGATATGATCTTAAAGTGCATCAGCCATGATGCGTTACAGGAATATGTTGAAAAGTGTCCGAGACAGAAGGCAGCCCTTGCAAACTCCACCTGAAGAATGGAATCATTCTCTAATAGCACTGTGTATGAGCAAACATTAGTTGCTTTGAAGTACAGCTGCTGGATAGTATCCAATGGCTTTCATCCAACAGCAAATTTCTTCATTGTGGCCTGCAGCGCCTGCCGTTGGTGTCTGTGGTACGCCTTCTTGAAGTCTACAAAGACGTGGTAGAACTAATTCTGAGGCGGTAAGTGCCTTTAGTAAAAGGTAAAAGGTACTCAGATTAAAGATCTGGTCCATGGCACTTCTACCTTTGCAGAATCTTATGCGTTGATTACTTTCATGGGAAAAAATGACGATTAGTGATTGAATGTATGGCGTGGGCCCACTTCCCAGTGTGTCAGATTTTATTTTGATGGCAATTAGGATATGGCTTCTCCACCATTTTGTAAGAGTTTTGCAGGGATGTTGTCAATACTTGCAGCATTCCTGAATTTCAGATTTTGATCATTTTCATTGATTTTGATCATTTTCATTGCCGCTACGACTTGTTCCTAGAATATAGGAAAGTCATCCTCATTTCATGAATCTCGTTCTGTCAGCAGTCTTGGATCTCCTTTGGTCAGAATTCCTCTACATGCTGACTTGCATAAAGAGTTTCATGCTAACAGCCAGAAGGATTTTAGCCAGAATCCCTTTCGTTCTGCAATGTCAAATGCAGCCAGTTATTTGGTATTACGAAAACTTAGAACCACAAACAGATGACAATGTTCGAATGACTCAGTAACTGACAGATGTGCTGGTACTACAGAAACATCAACAACAGGCACATCTGTGGTAACACTGAGTTTAAGCAAGCAAGCCAACACACTCGCAAATGTTGACGTATTTTAACCAGGTATTGACTACAGTGATACACTTATGTTTTTGCGTGCGTTAAGAAATCTGTTACTATTGTAAACGAAAATGTTTTAAAACAAAGAATCATAGAGTAATTTTCATATTTGTTACTGTTGTTTCATGTTTCTGTCAATCAACATAACATAATTTTGACAAGTTAATGACTTGCAACATAGATACTGAAAACACCTTATTAGAATTCAGCCAGGATTTTCATCGTGACACCAATGGCATTCTAAGACATCCATATTGAGACAAGCACAGAAATGTGTGTGTGTTTCGTATTTCTTAGCATGGCGCGTTTTACCAGATATCTATATCAGTCCATAGACCTGGATAACTATGAGATCTGGACGACCAGCAACATTGACTTACCATTCTTCGTACATTGTCATCGTGGATTATATCTGCATAATGCGATCCACTAAAATAACCAATGTGCATTGCGTTTGGTCTTTCTGTTTTTTAAGTTTCATTCCGACAACATAGATGTGGCAGTGACTAACTCAGCTATGTCTTAAACAACGTAATTGTCACTGATTGGGCGTACTGAACCAGCACGTCCATGTGTTCAGAGTGGTAGCTCAAGATAGAGAGCGTGTGCGCGTGTGCGAGCGTGTGTGTGTATGCGTGTGTGTGAATACTACTCTAGCCACTGTCTCCAGTCGTGTCGCCAATCCGATGCATTGATAGTGATCGTCACGGTCACAGGGCAGGCACACTGTGACTACCACTGTCCACACAGGCCTGGTCCAGCATCAGCCTCGAGCCCTGCCCCCATTGACTCCCGTGTAGCCGTCTATGAAGTTCGGGAAAGCAGTCTTCTCAAATACGCATATCCACCAGCACACAACAAGTTTGAGACAGTTGCTTTGCCCAACTTCAAGCTGGAAAGTCAACGGTAATGTAAATACTGCCAAACATTGCTGTCGACTCCATAAGAAGCTTCTACGAGACCAATGGCTTTCAAAGAGCTTGGAACTCCGTTGATATTACCTTTGTTAAACCTATGTACATGTTTCAGCTTATTTGTCTGGCTTTGTTGTTGTTGTTTTTTTGTTTGTTTGTTTGTTGGTTTGCTTGTTTTTTCAAACACTGGAACAAAAAATCTAAAAGCCGTTCAGAATAATTGCAGTTTGTCTCGAAAATTTCATGAAACAGACACCCCCCCCCCCCCCTCTCTCTCTCTCTCTCTCTCTCTCTCTCTCTCTCTCTGTGTGTGTGTGTGTGTGTGTGTGTGTGTGTGTGTGTGTGTGTGTGTGTAGGCATTTGACACTTCTCCCTCACTCCTCTTACACTTCTCCTCTCTCCCTTTGCCATAAACAGAAGAAAATAAAGCGAAATACAGAGAGAAGGATCCAGAATCATGAGAGCTACATAAACTTTCCAATTTAATCGATGCTCGCATTTAACAGTTTCTAAAAATATGATTTAAGTGAGGTAAAGGAGAGTGAAGAGGGAGACCAGGTGAACAAAACATGTTTATTTTCACACGCTCTTCTATAAGATGAGCAAATGATGTCAGTTGAATATTCATAACATAAAACCCCTTGCTCACAACTTTCCAAACCACAAACTCTCTCAGCCTCAGCTTGAAAGCTTGTGACACTGTGTGTCTGTGCCATTTGTTCGAAACTAGTGTTAAATACTTTTCAGCCCAGAAAAGGCCTGTAACAGAAAGAAACATCTGTATTTACCGTAACTATCTACTTCTCCATGCCAGGTTTTGTTTACAGTAGGAAATGAGCCTTCTTTCAATTCTACCATAAAACCATACTCAGAACCAACTCCCGGCTCAGCCAAGCAATACCAAAACAATTTTCTGTCAGTCTCTCTTACACATGGACACCCAGTTAAAGTGACTAGATTCGGCAGTAACAACAGCATTTTAAAAGTTTGTCTTCATCTGTTTTCGACAAAGGGAGCATGACTTCTTGTTGCCATTATCTGATACTTCACATTTGTTATAAAACAAAGACTATCTCCCAGTTTCTCCACATACCAGTTTGTTTGATGCATGCAAGAGAACAATTAGAAATCCTCTGATGGCAAACACATCTACATTTTCGCTTTGGGTACTGAACTTTCTAATTCCCACAAATCTATATCTGTTGTGTGTAGGTCCCTTAATGTTTTCATTATTTCCATTACTTCTTTCTTTGTTGTTCTACAAACATCTGACATGGCATTGTTAATGATCAGTTTTAATACTAAAGACTATCCCTAGTATTAGTATGAGTTAGTCACCTTATTTTTTTTTATTCGCATAAAACCACCTTTCTCTGGAACGCGAAAGGCCACCTTTTCTAAAAACAAAAAAGCAAACAAACAGAAACAAACAACAAACAAAAAACATTATATTTGCTTTATCAAGATTGACTGTTAAAGTGCAATCGATCTGCTCCTCTGTTGAGATTTTCAACTTTAATTTTGAAGTCTAGTAACAGAATCAGATGACAAAATTGCATAATTGTCAAGCAGCAAGTGAATGTAATGTTTTTCCATGGCTACATATATAACAGCTGATCAGGAAGGAAATCATTGAGGAGCATGAACTCTAGTGAGACAATTGAACTTTCCGGCCATATCAGATAATTACACATCTCTATCTGTCTGTGTCTTTCTGTCCAACTCCCCAATTGTTTCCATCTCTCCCTCTCCTCCTCTCTCTCTCTCTCTCTCTCTCTCTCGCTCTCTCTCTCTCTCTCTCTTCTCTTAAGAAGACGAACAGACTTTGATGAATGGTGG
>JADBJO010001872.1:207500-217500 GCA_016801955.1 Conus betulinus
GAGTATATCTGCCACGTGTCCGTACTTCCTGTAAGAAGTTGTGAAATCCTTGTCAAGAAACTTCTCAACGTACAATAAGAACGCAAGAATGACAAAGATGATGTCCATCGTCGACAAACAGAACAGACACAGGTTGATTCGTTGTTTGAGGCCATGCCTGAAGAACACGATCATGTTCACGATGTTGCTGGGAAAGCCAATGAAGAAGAGAATAGGGAAGAAGACAACGCGGATTACGTTATTGAAAATATTGCAAACTTCGGCGCTCATCAGATCTTTTCTTTCATCATGAAACTTAAAAGAAGACAGATTAAGCACTGTGCACACGGATTCACTGACTGGATTGCTTCTGGTCTCATTCAGAGGGTTCCATATAATGGTGTATGAGAAGTTGCTCATGTCCTGTTTTGCTGGTCACTGACATCGCACCAGAATTATTCATGACTCATGAACTGAAGTTTATCAGATATCAGATTTACACAAGCAACAGCCCTGTGATTCTGATAAAATCACAATGTCTGATCCGATAGAAAACCGCGAGTTCTTTGAGGATTTAAAAGAATACCATCTGTTGAGAATCCATTGTTGTCGTCGTTTACAAGCTTGTTTGATTCATAAAAAGAAGTTGCTTGTACAGTTTTGGTAGCGAGCAGTCTTATATTTTAAACTTTTTACTTTTGAGATAATAATAATATAAGGATGTTTGTTAATTTAATGTCTTTGAACACTGACATTTGCACTTTGCCAGCTTATTGAAACACAAAAGAGTAATATTTCGTGAACATTACAATCATGAAACGGTGCCTCCATTACCACCACAATCAACCCCTGTTTATGCCATTGGCTGATCTGGATCTTTAGATTATTACCTAAATGGTGTGTTGCTTCAGAATTTCCCATAGGAACGAAGACATGGTTACTTTGCATATTCAGTTAAGACAAGACAACGTATAGAACTGGTTGCCCATCGTCGTTATTTCGTATGTTTACTTTGGATAAGAAACAGATCGTTCGTTTATAAGCTTTATTTCGTATGTTCGTTTAGGACAGTAACAAGATGGTAATTCATCATCGTTACTTTAAATTTTCATTTACAACATGGATTTTGTTTACATTTATTTGGCATTAGTTACTTATAAAAACAATTTAGCTGTATTTCTTTAACGTACCATCATATTTTCCTGAAGATGAAATATGATGTAAAATCGGCATTTACTTATCCTTGAACTGGCCCCAAATCACAAATCTTTGTGCGATGTGAACTTAAAAAGTGAGTTTTAACTAGTATGCACTCAGCAGTCGTAGACATATGCCTTCTGGCATGTATGAATCAGAACATAGGTAAATCCTCCGGAGACAGATCTTTTATACCATAATAACATTTTGTTGGCGCTGGTCTATTCACTGTGCTTTTTGACATTAAAAAAAAAAAACTTTCAATTCGTTTTTTTTTTTTCAAAGCCTTGCCTCAATTATTTCATCTGTAGTTATTTATTTATTATTCATCTAACTTAGTTCCAAAACCAGAAAGTGAGATCTGAAAGCAACTAGTTTTTATAACTTGCCTTGCGCTAGTATATTTTGTCTCCGCCCATTCTTGGCCTCTGTGTTAACCCCACTTTACCGCGTATGGAAGGGTTGCAAGACTTTAAACATTCCCAGACCATCACGCTCACACAGACACACAGGCACAAGCGCGCGCGCGCGCGCGCGCGCGCGCGCACACACACACACACACACACACACACACACACACACACACACACACACACACACACACACACACACACACACACACACACACACACACACACACACACACACACACACACACACACACACACACACACACACACACACTCACACACACACACAAAGCACGCACATACGGTCGCACATACAATATAACAGGCACTGAAAGCAGGCGAGCGTTTACACAAGCACGCGAGCGCGCGCGCACACACACACACACACTCAGAGAGAGAGAGAGAGAGAGAGAGAGAGAGAGAGAGAGAGAGAGAGAGAGAGAGAGAGAGAGAGCATATGAGAGCATATGTGCAGACATACTCACACAAACGCGCACATGCGCTCGCACATACAAAAGAACATCTACTTAAAGCACGCAGGTTTCTAGATACACACAGACACACACATGCGCGCGTGCGCGCACACGCACACACACACACAGAGAGAGAGAGAGAGAGAGAGAGAGAGAGAGAGAGAGAGAGAGAGAGAGAGAGAGAGAGAGAGAGAGAGAGAGAGACAGACAGAGAGACAGACAGACAGAGAGACAGAGAGAGAGAGAGAGAGAGAGAGAGAGAGAGAGAGAGAGAGAGAGGAGAGAGAGCTTATTGGCAGACATACTCACATAAACACATTCACATAAACTCAGGCTTCACACATTCCAGCATCGATTCATACAATCAATTGTACCCGTGCGCGAACGCGCGGTTTGTTCGTAAAAGAAAATTGTAATGAAAAATGCTTCAGTCAATAATTAAACTTGTCACCAAGCATGTAAACACCAGGCATGAGAACCTCCTTTTGTTATCTCTCCCTCCCTCCCCTCCTACCTTTCATCTATCTCCCCCATCCCTTACCCCCCCCCCCCCCCCACCATCCCTCCTTCCTCAAGAGAATGGTTCTGATCCTTCTCAGTCGATACTCAGCCAGTATGTACATAAGGAAGGAAAAAAAGTAAGGAAGTAGAATAAAATAAAGTGAAATGACATGAACGGAAAACATGTCAGTATCATGCGTTCTGGGAACATCTCGTATAATGTAGGCTCTCAAGCTTACTTATGAATTTCTGGCATGTCAGTCTCTCACAAACAAATGTATAGCCTTTGTCTTGTGAAAAACAAAACAAAACAAAACAAAACCAATGTTAACTCTGAGGGGAAAATCCCCTGTACCGAAACGGCTCGGCGAAGATTCGAACCAGCAACCCCAGGATCGCAAGATTACGAGTCCGACGCTCTACCACTGAGCTTTTCCGGCCCCCTCTTTAGTTTTCATTCCCACGACCATTGTAAACATGATGGGACTTGTTGCGGGCAAAAAAAAAAAAAAAAAAACAACAAAAAAAAAATTAGGGGAAGAAAACACCAGTCTTTCCACTGCACATAGAGTTACGTTTTCACAGTTTTATGGGTCAAGTTCATTACGCAGTTTTGTGCTTGCTTCATTTGGTTAACAAACGTTACATCAAACCCCAGACTTGTACATCTGAATTGGTCGGTGATGTTAATAATAAAGGAAGTCGAATTGTCAATAACACAGTGTCTGCATTACAGGTGAACCGTTTGACACCCATGTTTTGGCATTTTCTCTCTGTTTGATGAACGGGTCAGCTGACGGATTTGGCAAAGTGAACCTGTTTCGGGAGAAAAAAAAAATCAGGACAACGTAACGCATGTCTTTCAACTGCAAACAGAGTTACCTTTTCTCAGCTTTTGGGTTAAGCAAAGCGATATAGAGAGTCAACTATTTTCCGCACGCCATGATCATGATCGGAGTATTGACTGCGTGACAGGCGCACGTTTTGGCATTTTCTGTCATCACTAAATCTCTTTAAGCGGGTACACCCGTGTCCTTTGTCCTATGAAAACGGCGCGTTCACTCTCGCTGAATGCGACCCGTTATACAGATTATCTCCCTTGCTGATTTCCGCACTTCGGGGTATTCACGGATGTCCTGCAGTTATTTCATGTTGTGGTTATTCCTGATCTCTTCACTGGCTTTCTCAACATCGTCAACATGGTGTGTTCTGCAGACATGGCATGAAACGACGTCAGCATATGTTTTTTTCTTTTCGACAATGATGTGCATCGTCTGTGTCACTCTTGTTTTGATGCTGTATTCTGAAATACTGTTTAACAACTATTTCACTATATTGTGTCAAAACGTTCCCTGATGGCTGCTGCTGCTGCTGCTGCTGCTGCTGATGGTGATGATGATGATGATGATGATGATGATGATGATGATGATGACGACGATGATGATGATGTGTGTATGTCTACGTATGTGTGTGTGTGTGTGCGCGCGTGCGCGCGCGTTGAGTGCGTGTGTGTGTGTGTGTGTGTGTGTGTGTGTGTGTGTGTGTGTGTGTGTGTGTGTGTGTGTGTGTGTGTGTGTGTGTGTGTGTGTGTGTGTGTGTGTGAGAGAGAGAGAGAGAGAGAGAGAGAGAGAGAGAGATAGCACTCTGAGCTTGGTTGAGAAACAATTCACATTATTTCTCTATTCTTTATGTAGGACATCTAGGAGACATACTTATCAAAAATTAAACTTTTGGATTGTGACTCCTTCTGGTTTGTCCTGACAATAGCTTGAGAGAATGGGAAGGGTGGTTTTTGTCATCTCGTCTTCACAGTCCACTCCTATGCCTAAAAAAATCCTTAAGAGATATACTTGCAAAGTGAGACGACTGCAGGCGGAAATCTAAACAAATCTTAAATAAATGTTAGCGAACCGCACAGAGAGAAACGTGGACAAACGAGTCATAAGACAAAACACGACACGTTTCGACCTCTTAGTCTTCTTCAGGCAAGAGACAAACAAGGCCTCCCTTGCACTGAATTCTGAAGCGATCAAAGCTGAGTGAATTTTCGTTGTCCTATTTGTTTGTATTTTACCTGAAGAAGATCTGAGAGGTCGAAACGCGTCGTGTTTTGTCTTGTGACTCGTTTGTCCAGTAGAAGAAAGAAACTCGTGGAGAGCATGGCAGCAGAGAGTCCTCAGAAGAGAAGCCCCCTTCAAGCAAGTGTTTCGGCCCTTATCTCCTGACACTCTATGGGGGTGGGCACACCCGGTTCGTGACTCCGGATGTCCCTCTGCTGCCCCCTTTTTCCCATCTTGGGACGAGCAATGGCTGGGATTCAAACCCATGACCCTCTGGACATGCTAGACTGCTGGACTTTCCACTTAATGACTCGCACTCTAACCACTGAGCCACTGGGACACCTGATATTTGTAGGAAAGTTAAGCCTTATGAAGTTCACTTTTGTTCCTCCTTGACCAGCTCCAGCTTGAACACCTCTCTGCCGCTTCTGCCATTGCTTTCAGGGCTCTGTTTTTTTCCTCCCTGCAACTGAGAGCTGTTTCATTAGGTGGTAGGCAGACGTTCCTACAATCCCCCTAGCTCCAATTTCTGCAGTGAGGACTTTGACCGGAAAGCCTTCTCTCCTCAGGCTGTTTGCCAGATCAGCATACTTTAGTCTTGTAGATTTGAGTTGCCTCCATTCTGTTCTCATATGGCACCGTGAATTCGATCATGATCAGCTGCTTGGTTGACTGAGAGTGGACTACTATGTCTGGTCTCATGCCACTCTCGCTGATGATCTCTGGGTGACTATTCCATTCTGGGAGGTCTGCAGTGCACTTCCAGTCATCTGCCCTGTCCAGTAGACTCTGCCTGCATGTTCCGAGTGGCACTGTTGTTCTTGGCCATGATTTGCTGCCTCCTGCCGTGGAGAATGTTGCAGGTGATTTTGGAGTCCTGATTTTTTCCCTTTTGTTGTGTTGGTACTAGCCCAGACTACTTGTACAATCTCTTTGAGCACTTGGTTGTGTCTCCATGTCTACTTTCCTTGAGCCAGAGCTACTTTACATGAGCTTAGGGCATGCTCCACTGTTTGTTTTTCATGGCAGAGGGGGCATGCAGGATCGTCTGTTTTTCCCCACTTCACCAGGTTTGCATTTGAGGGCAGAAGGTCATATGCAGATCTGAGAATGAAGCTGATCCTGAGAGGGGCCATGTGCCAAATGTCATTCCAAGTGAGACTTCTTTGGAGTGCATTCTCCCACGTTGTCCATTGCCCTTGCTGGCTATGTTGGTCTTTTTTTGTCTTCTTTTCTCATCTCCTGAATCATCATGTGGCTTTTGGCCTTTCCTTTGGCCTTTAACCACCATTCAGTTTTGGTCACCCCCAGTCCTTGTCTGTTGGTCTGTATGTATCCTGTTATTTCTCTATAACATTATTTCTCTGGAGACTTTCTTTGCAGAATCCATCGCCTCTTGAACTTTCCATTTTCTGCCTGTCTTCAGCTGGGGCTTGATTGCTTCTGCCACCTTGTCTCTTGAGTCCTCCAGCATGCTTTGAAGTCTGATCTTCCCTGCTTTGTATTCCTCCAGGATGGATTTCGGTGGTAGTTTCAGCTTTGCTTGGCAACAGTGCAGCGCTATGTCAGTCAGACAGGGTGGAACACCAAGCCATTTCCTTGTGAACTTGTTGATTTTGGATTCCATTGCCTCCACTATGCTGGTGCAGATGTCGTATATCATCAGAGGCCATAGGAGCTTTGGTATCAGCGTGAACTGCAGACACCAGACCTTGTATTTGCCAGGGAACCCACACTGGTCAATGATCTCCAATCCTTCTTCCGACATCTGTTTGGTTTCTTTTGCTCTTTGTGTGTCTTTCAGCGTATCATTATACCATCTTCCAAGGCTCTTGACTGGCTCTTCTGTGACTGATGGAATGGCCTGGTTGGCAACATTGAAGACCACAGATTCAGCCACTTTTCTTTTCCACAGTGAGAGACTGTGTGATTCTTTTGCTTGAACTTCATTCTGGATGAGGCAGCTATGTCGTCCAGCCTCTCCAGCACATGACGTGTCTCGTCTTCTCTGGATGAAATCACTGTAGTGTCATCCATGTAGGTCTTGAGAGGCGGCATCTTGTATCCATTGCCAAGTCTGTTTGTCTTGCGTTGCTTGTTGCTGCTTTCAAGATGACTTCCATTGCCAACACGAGCAGTACTGGGGAAATTACACAGCCCATTGCCATGCCCACTTCCAAGTTGATCCAATCTGTTGTGGACTCCTTCGTAGAGAACCGCATTGAGAAGCCGTTGAAGTACTTCTTGAGCATGTCGCGGATGGTCTTTGGCATATGGTACGTTTGTCCAGGTTACTCTGGGCGGTTCGCTAACATTTATTTAAGATTTCCTTAAGACATAGTTCACCTTATTGGCAGTCTTCTTGTCTTTGGGGAACAAATGATGTTGACAACAAAACACTGAGTACTCTGTTGAGTAGACATATTGACAGGGTTGGAATCGCGTTATTATGTCACCAGCAGTGAGTTTCACGGGACAAATTGGTGGACATTGTAAAAGGGCTGTTTTTTCACTGAAGTATAAATATCATCCTGTGCAGTTTCGTTATCATCCTAACAGCCATCACCATGGTTCATCTTAATTACGAAAAGCTGAGATCAGATCTGTTTTCACCAAAATTCTGTTAGCCCAAAACTGTGACTAAGATACAGTTCTGCTTATCTGTATAGTTCTGTATTTTCAACTCACAAAACATGGTTTCCATGTACAGGTAGTCTGTTCCAGATATCCTTTATCCTTTTTCCCGAGATCGACGCGTCTGGGGAACTGGGCTGACCTCTACGTCTTGATGGCTACCTTTACAAACTGTGTATGGTGATTTCAATTACTCGGTAAAACATTTCTTGGTATACCACACCTTTCACAAAGCCACACCTTTGTTAACACTTAATACTTGTTGTACCTAATATAATCCAACATTATTATCTACATCACCTTGTTGTGTCTCTCAAAGTGCTTACTAGAGGATTATGTCAGACTTCTGTTGATCTGTTGGTCCATCCTGTGTTGGCTGCCTCCTCGAGTGGTGTGTCTCTACATCTGTTAGGTCAATGTTCACTAGATTTACTATGAAAAGACTTTAAAATGACAAACAACTAACAAGAAGAAACGGTAAAAGACAGGGCATGGGATTGATAAAGATGAAAAGAGTGACATAAGAAAAACAGTATTTTGGAGTAGGTGGGTGGACGTACATTCACTTTAACAATACCTCTCATGTTGATGATACAGATATATTATGGAAATCTCCGTGTTGCCATTATGGTTGTTTTCATCATGATAACTATATTATTCGGTGTCGACGAAAAAGACCTAGCGATATTCAGTTCAATTCATGTTGTTTCTAGCCCAGCCGACCATCAGGGGCCACATCAAGGCTGTCACACTCAATTCCCAAAACGACTTTTTTTCCATTTGCAGAAAGTTAAAGTTACGTTAAACTACGTCATTCAATAAATGAAAAAGATACCTTTGCAGAGAAAACAAACAGAGTCACAAGATAAAAGAAAATGTTAAAAAAATGGAAGAGACAGACAGACAGACAGACAGACAGACAGACAGACAGACAGAGACAGAGAGAGACAGATACAGAGAGAGAGAGGAACAGAGAGCTGGTGGTCATCACTACTGATTGTGGTGTTGTTGGCTGGCCGTCAACTTTGTCTTCTCAGTGCTGATTTCCATGCCATAACTTGCTGATGTTCCATCCAGTCTTTCAGCAACCTTGGTCAGATCTTGTCCTTTGCCTGCCAGGCCATCCATATCATTAGCAAAGCAAAGGGTCATGATGGCTCGTTCTCAAACGCTGTCTGTGCTGATATGATATCAGAGTGCATCAACCATGATGTGTTACAGGAATATGTTGAAAAGTGTCCGAGACAGAAGGCAGCCCTTGCAAACTCCACCTGAAGAATGGAATCATTCTCAGTAGCACTGTGTATGAGCAAACATTAGTTGCTTTGAAGTACGGCTGCTGCTGGATAGTATCCAATGGCTTTCATCCAACAGCAAATTTCTTCATTGTGGCCTGCAGCGCCTGCCGTTGGTGTCTGTGGTACGCCTTCTTGAAGTCTACAAAGACGTGGTAGAACTAATTCGGAGGCGTAAGTGCATTTAGTAAAAGGTACTCAGATTAAAGATCTGTTCCATGGCACTTCTACCTTTGCAGAATCTTGTGCGTTCATTCAGCAATAATGGTGTCTGTTTGCAGCTGTGGACTATTCAGAATGATTGAGAGCAAATCTTAACTGACACAGCTGATCAAATCTTGTTGTGTGAGAGTTCGGGCAGTGTGGGAGATTTGCAAGAGTTTTACAGAGATTTTGTCAATACTTGTAGCCTTCCCAAAATTCAGGTTTTGATCGTTTTCATTGATTTTGATCATTTTCATTGCCGCTACGACTTGTTCCTAGAATATAGGAAAGTCATCCTCATTCATGAATCCTGTTCTGTCAGCAGTCTTGGATCTCCTTTGGTCAGAATTCCTCTACATGCTGACTTGCATAGAGTTTCATGCTAACAACCAGTAGGGTTTTAGCCAGAATCCCTTTCGTTCTGCAATGTCAAATGCAGCCAGATATTCGGTATTACGAAACTCAGAACCACATACAGGATGACAATGTTTGAATGCCTCAGTAACTGACAGATGTGCTGGTACAACAAAAACATCAACAACAGGCAAATCTGTTGTAACACTGAGTTTAAGCAAGCCAACAGACTTTGCATTTGAACCAGTTATTAACTACAGTAATACACTATGTTTTGTGTGCGTTAAGAAATCTGTTACTATTGTAAACGAAAATGTTTTAAAACAAAGAATCATAGAGTAATTTTTATATCTGTTACTGTTGTTTCATGTTTCTCAATCAACATAACATAATTTTGACAAGTTAATGACTTGCAACATAGATACAGAAAACACTTTATTAGAATTCAGCCAGGATTTTCATCGTGACACCAATGGCATTCTAAGACATCCATATTGAGACAAGCACAGAAATGTGTGTGGTTTCGTATTTCTTAGCATGGCGCGGTTTTACCAGATATCTATATCAGTCCATAGACCTGGATAACTATGAGATCTGGACGACCAGCAACATTGACCTTACGATTCTTTGTACATTGTCATCGTGGATTATCTTTATGGCAATAATGCGATCCACTAAAAGAACCAATGTGCATTGTGTTTGGCCTTTCTGTTTTTAAGTTTCATCCCGACAATATAGATGTGGCAGTGTCTACATCAGCTATGTCTTAAATAACATAATTGTCACCAATCGGCAGTACTGAACCAGCACGTCCATGTGTTCAGAGTGGTAGCTCAAGATAGAGAGGGTGTGCTGGTGTGCAAGCTTGTGTGTGTATGCGTGTGTGCGAATAC
>JADBJO010001872.1:222500-225000 GCA_016801955.1 Conus betulinus
ATTATTCATGACTCATGAACTGAAGTTTATCAGATATCAGATTTACACAAGCAACAGCCCTGTGATTCTGATAAAATCACAATGTCTGATCCGATAGAAAACCGAAAGTTCTTTGAGCCTGATGAAAGAAAAACATCTTTTGAAAATCCACTGTTGTTGTTTACAAGCTTGTTTGATTCTTAAAAAAAATTACTTGTACAGTTTTGGTAGCGAGCAGTCACATGTTGTAAACTTTTTACTTTTCAGATAATGATAATATAAACATGCTTAATAATGTCTTTGAACGCTCTGACGTTTGCACTTTGCTAGCTTACTGAAACACAAAAGAGTAATATTTCGTGAACATTACAATCATGAAACGGTGCCTCCATTACCACCACAATCAACCCCTGTTTATGCCATTGGCTGATCTGGATCTTTAGATTATTATGTAAATGACGTATTCCTTCAGAATGTCCCATAGGAACGAGACATGGTACTTTGCATATTCAGATAAGCCAAGACAACGTATGGAACTGGTCGCCCATTGTCGTTATTTCGTATGTTTACTTAGAATAAGAAACAGATCGTTTATTACTTTTATTTCGCATGTTCGCTTAGGACAGTAACAAGATGGTAACTCATCATGGTTACTTTTAATTTTCATTTACAACATGGAAGTTGTTTACATTTATTTGGCACTAGTTACAAAACAATTTAGCCCTATTTTTAACGTACCATCATATTTTCCTGAAGATGACGTAAGATGTAAAATAGGTATTTACTTATACCAGAACAGGCCCCAAATCACAAAAGTTCTTATGGGACATAAGGGAATTTGTGGCGGAGTGCGATTATTCCGGTATTTTCCGGCAAGACAGAAGTCTTAACGCATGTCAGGCATGCGCAAAAACACTTCCCTTTTCGACGTATGTCAGGCATGCGTAAAAGCACTTCCTTTTTCGAGTAACACGCTAGCAGTGAAGACGCACTCTCTGCTCCACGAAAAAAACACAAATCCCTTATGTCCCATAAGAACTTTTGTGATTTGGGAATCCAGTCCTATGCGAACATGCGAAATAAAAGTAATAAACGCTACTCAATGCAGCTACATCAGATATGATCTTGCATGTCTCTCAGCAATGCGGCCCTATTAGCCGTGCCCTATAATTTCTACTCGATGCAGCGACAGCGACATCAGCTGTGATCTTACATGTTTCTCAGCAATGCGGCGCTATTAGCCGTGCCTTCTATGTTCTACTCAATGCAGCTACCATCAGCTGTGCTCTTGCATGTTTATCAGCAATGCGGCTATATTAGCCGTGACCTATGTTTCCTACTCAATGCAGCTACATCAGCTGTGCTCTTGCATGTTTCTCAGCAATGCGGCTATATAATCGTGACCTATGTTTTCTATTCAATGCAGTTACATCAGCTGTGCTCTTGCATGTTTTCTCAGCAATGCAGCTCCATTAGCCGTGACCCATGTTTTCTATTCAATGCAGCACATCAGCTGTGCTATATGTTTCTCAGCAATGCGGCCCCATTAGCCGACCCATGTTTTCTATTCAATGCAGCTACATCAGCTGTGCTCTTGCATGTTTCTCAGCAATGCGGCTCCATTCGCCGTGACCCATGTTTTCTATTCAATGCAGCTACATCAGCTGTGCCCTTGCAGGTTTATCAGCAATGCGGCTATATTAGTTGTGACCTATGTTTTCTGTGATCTTGCATGTTCATCAGCAATGCGGCTTATTAATTCCACTCAATGCAGCTACATCTGCTGTGATCTGGCATGTCTCTCAGCAATGCAGCCATATTAGCCGTGATCCAGGTTTTCTACTCAAGACATGACTGTTTTTCCGCAAGGCAGCTACATCAGCGGTGAAAAATGCACATTTTGCAGCAAAGCAGCTACATCAACCGTGACTGTCTCAACAATTTTTCCTCTCTGTGTACACATCAGCTGTGTTTGCAGGTTTATATATATATATATATATATATATATATATATATATATATATATATATATATATATATATATATATATATATATATATATATAAAAACTTTGCATCTTTTTCAGCAATGTGGCCATATTAGCCGTGACACTGGTTTGCAGGTTTCTCAGCAAGTCGCCTTCAACGATCTTTCCTCAGTGGGGCTACATCAGTTGTGTCTTCGCATGTTTATATATGTAACTTTGCATGTTTTCAAGCAATGCGGCCACATGTTTTATATATATATAACTTTGTTGGTTTCCCAGCAATGCGGCTACGTGAGCCGTGGCTATGTCTTGCGAGTTTCTCAGAAAATCTTCCTCAATGCAGCCACCCAGGATGTGTTTTTGCAGGTTTTCTCACCAATTCGGCTATTTCAGCGGTGATGATGACCAGCGGTATAACTCTGCATGCTCCTCAACAGAGCGGTTACATTACCCGTGACTAGGGTTACAGGCTTCTCAGCAATTTTTCAGCAGTGCGGCTGTATCAGTTGTGTGTTTGCATGTTCTTTTTCGGCG
>JADBJO010001872.1:232500-242500 GCA_016801955.1 Conus betulinus
CTGGATCGAAATACGATTATATGCTACTTTGTCATCATCACAAAGTACCACCACCGTTCACCTCCAGAAAAGCGTAGGGTTTTCAGAAAGAAAATACTGCTTTTTCCAAGATTATCACCCCGTGTGGTTGTTGTGACCTCGGGTGCTGATCTGCTTAACCACATAGTTTTCAGTTTCCAGTAAGCTCAGCATGCTGTTTCACATGTCTCTCCTCATTTCCTTTCCTCGAGCTGACCTTTTCAACTCAGTGCCCGAGCTTTGGTGCCCAGCTAAACCCAGGGGAAGGGGAGGGGCATGTCATGGTTTTCACATTGTCAAACAATCCAGTGTGTGTGTGTGGGGGGGGGGGGGGGGGGGGGTGGGGAGGGGGGGGTTAAAGGCAACAGATCCGTTTGTTTGCTTAAGACCCGTTTCCATAAAACATATTACAGACCTTTCAGAACAGTATCTATTTCCTATAAATAGATATTCAATCAATTTTAAAGCGTAAACAACACTGGAATAGCCCCGAACAGAGGGTTTCTTTTTTCATGGGGTCTACTAAACAGTGTTTGCGTCGAGTATCATGTGAATCCCAACTGATCATGAACACATGTGTCATTGTCAGTGGCTCATCACATGGTATGCACTCAGGAACTTCTGTTATGGCACAAACTGTCGCCCGGCACAAACTATCGCCGGCAGCAAATTGTGGCGGACGTGAAGGCCCAAATTGTTGTCTCGACACAAAGCCGGCGCGACAATGTTATCTCCACCATGCTGGTTGTATTGTCGTCCTGACACATTGTCGCTCACACATATCTCTGTTTAGTAATCGTCGTGTCTGTTCTTCTGTCTGCCCGTCTATCTACCTGATTTCGGATTTGTAACATTGCCTGTTTTTTTCCCCATAAAGATAGTTGTGGTGATGCATTGATTAAGAACAAACAAACAAACAAACAAAAAAAACCGCTCTCTGGGTAGTTGTTATACTAGTGTTCGTGGGGAAAGAAAGTATTTCTTCGCACTGCAAGAAAGTATTTCTTCGCGCACATAGCTTCTCTTCAATCATTTAAACACTATTTGATTACTCAGTGGTACTGATTCCACGACACCTATCAACAGTGTCTGCAACAGAGCTGTGAAGGCATGTTTTAATCGTAAAGTTAAAGACACTAGATCCAGCAAGGTGTTGGGAGAACAGCCCAATTGACCCAACACTACTCACACTAGGCAGGCATCACCATCCTGAGTGCTCCATCCCATCGGCAGAAACAGCGTCCTTGGGTCACCCTCAGTCGTCCATGACGACGATCCATTGTTTGTCTCTCTACATGTATATATATATATATATATATATATATATATATATATATATATATATATATATATATATATATATATATATATATATATATATATATATATATATATATATATATATATATATTGTGTTGCTAACCAACAATAACTTTAAAAAAGTGCTCAACCGGGTTGGGAGCGGCATCTGTTAAAACTTTGATTAAAATGTAAATGCTAAAACCTACAGCGCTGTTTTCTTGCTGGTGCAGTCGTCGGGGGGGGGGGGGGGGGGGGGGGGGGGGGGGGTGTTGTCGGTGTTTTTTTTTATACGTGTTCGCTGTCTGCCATCACGTGCGGTCAGTGTTTTTCATGTGTTTTTGATTTCTGCTCCCTGATAGGAACTTCCATTTGTGTCTGCAATTGTTAACCATTTCTATCCTAGTGTTTAGGGTTGCTAATTTTGGTTTGCATAGGATCATATATTTTTCTGTTAGGCATAAATTACATCTTTTTGAAATGTTATTGTATGATGCAGCTCTTTTTTTTAAAGATTTTCCAGGATATGTTGTAGTCTATTTTTTTTCTTTGAGTTTCCAAATATTTACTCAATTCTGTTTGATTTTTGTATCTTTCTTTGTTAAATGACTGTTTATGATTTGCATATCTAGTTTTAAAACTGGTTTTCAGTGATACCTATATATGTTTCTTCAGTGTTTTCTGATTTTACAGTGGCTTGGTATACAATATATTGCTGTGGAGGCATTTATTGTTTAGAGGGCACTGTTGTTTCTTGGTACAGTTGCAAGATTTCCTTCTTCTTCACCCTCGTTTGTCTCTGCACTGCTTTTCGTTTTGTTGGTTGAATCAATGATGTTTTTGAGATTCGGCATACATGAGTATGATAATTTGATGTTGTGCCTGTTAAATATCTTAAACAGCTTGTGCTCTTTTGGGAAAGAAGATGTCAGAATTTTAAAGAATTCTTTCCCAACGTTTGTTTTAACTCTTCCATCGTATGGGGGGTTGTACCATATGATTTTCCTTTTCCTTCTTCTTGTGTCTGCTCTCATATCATTTCCTGGGTCATAGTGTAATTTGTAGTTGTAGCCACTTTGGGTGTAACGCTTCTTGGTATTCAGCTGCAGTGTTGTTAAATACTGTTTCATTACATGACAGATTAGATAATCTCTTGTTTATGCCCTCTAGGTATCGTTTTGAGTATGGAAGGTGGGTGATTACTTTTGATATATTTACATAGACAGGTGTGTCATTTGGTTTTTTTGTATGGTTTAAATGTATGTTGGTTGAGGTCTAACGTGATGTCTAAATAATTCACTATCTTTTTGTTAGCTTCTGTGGTGATTTTTAAATTTTGGTCGTGGAAGATTTTGCACAATTCTTTTTTCTTATTTTCAATGTTTCTAGGGCTATCACTCAGTGCAGCGAGGCCATCATCTCTGTACAGTCCAATTTGTTTTCCAAGTTTATTTTGAATGTTAGATAGCATGAATAGTCCGACAAGTTCGCAGGTTTCGGCACCATCATACGATCCCATAGTGACATCAAAAGTTGAACTTTTCCTGGTGTTCTTGGTCCAAGTCTCGTTTTTGCTGTGGAGTAAAGTTTTCTTTGTATGGAAAATGATTTCCATTTCTAACCCTGATATTTCAGTGTATTTGTTGGCAAATTTTATAGCTTTGGCGAGCAGCTCTTCATCTATAGATGGATAAAAATCTACTACATCAAATGTTATAAAGACTGTGTTTTCTTGCTTGTTGAGGTTTTTAAACCATTGTATAACTTCATATGTATTTTTCCAGAGGTTGAATTCGGTGTTCTCTCTTATGTTTTTTATGTTTTTCTCTAAAATGTTTTTACTGATTTTTCCTAATTCGGATTTGGATGGGTTTATCAATCTACAAGTTGGGTTGTTCAAAAAATTAGGTTTATGGTCTTTGAGTGTTATAAAAGCTCTCTCTTCTGCTGTTGTCTCTACTCTATCACTTAGGTCCATTTGCTGTACAAGCTCCTTTTCTTTTTTCCTAATGTGGTCATATGTAACTTTGTCAGTTTTTTTTGTAATTTTTTTGGATGTTTTTATCAAGGAGTTGTGAGTACTCTTTATTACAAAAAGCATATATTGCAGATCATACGAGCTTCACCTCAATTTCTCTGCCCCTCACCCCCCCCCCCCCCCCCTTTCCCCATCACCACCAAAATAATGTTAGGGTGATGACATTCTAAGATTTTTCAGACTAAGAGCCAGCCTGGGCCAGCCTGATACGAAGCCAGACTATTCTTGGCCCTAATGCCACTAGGCTGACAGATCTGTGAAAAACGTCCGACTTTAAATCAAACTAACCGACTAGGAGCCAGACTGTTCTCAGCTTTAATGAGGGTGATGGCTATCAGTGGTTATCCATCAAAAAGCCTGAGTTGCCCAAGAAGGCATTGGGGTGATGGCTTCAAAAAGGATATCCAACTGAAAGCCGAACTCCACCAACTAGACGCTTGGAGTAATGGCTCCTTGAGTGTTATCCAACTCGAGTCCCGACTCGCCTAATTAGACACTGGGATGATGGCTTCTATGGAAGACTTGAGGTGAGAGGTTCCGTTTTGCCCTCGTCTATTCCAGCTGATTTCTGCCGCTCATGTCAAGGACAACACATTAATTGTATCAACGGTTTTTGAACCTTGACTTCAAGACACCTTTCCCAGGGGAATCCCAGTCCAGCTAATCTGATCACACTCTTTCTGCCATTACGCTCTTGAAACAAAACATCAAAGGTGCCAACACGACCCACGGCCCTAGTCACTCACAGTATGCTTCATAAAACTAGTCAGAGCTCGCCTATCGAATAAGATTATAACTGACTCATGAAGCAAATAAATCAGCAAACAAACCACCCATCTTCCTGTGGTGCCTCAACGACTTTTTCGGTTAGCGGTGAAGGGACAGGAGACCCAGTCAGCGCCATCCCGTTACACTTACACCCAAGTTTCATAAGAACTGACCAGTTGATTACATATGTCCGCTGTGGCGAGGTAACGAACCTTTAGCGGCGTAGGAAACATGAAAAAAAACACACACACATGGTGGCCTCAACCACGATATCTAAGGGGACAATTGATGTATTTTTTTAAAAGGGAAAAAGATTAAGAAAAAAAAAAATCAAATGCTGAGACACTTTTATTCAACACAAAAAGTATTTCCGGCATAAACTGTTGCCCGTACGACAGCATGTGCCGCAGGTGACAACGTTTGCTTTTTACATCCGGTACGAACTGTCTCCGGCGACAATTTGTTCCGGGGTGACAGGTCTGTTGTTTTTTTTTGTGTGTGTGAGTATGGGGGTATATTTGTTTATTTGTTGATTTTGTACGTCAGACTGTCTACGCTTACCCTGTTTTCTTGAAGATTATATCGAACTTCAATAACTTGTTACTCCTTCAGGCAATGAGCAATAGGTGTCTCAAGACCTGTGCGGTCTCTGGGGATTACATGCAGAAGAAAATCACTTCATATAACAACATGAAGAATGAGAGAAAAAAAAGAAGGCATGGAGTTGATGGAGATTAAAAGGAAAGGGAACGAAGAAAGCATTGTGACGAACCCGTCTTGGTGAAGTGGTTAGCGTCGCGGACTCTCGGCTTGGAGTCGTGACTCGTGAGTTCGATTCCCATCAGAGCCATTAGTTGGTGGGATTTTTTTTCTGCCCCAACCGGCTCTACCCAGAGTTGAGTTTGCTATCGGCTTCACTAGGAAGACTAACCACACAGTCGAGTTTCATCCACTGAACGGATGCGTCTCTGAGAGTGTTGTTAAAATGTCAAGGCCAACACTGCAGGTGTCTGTGTCTCTCGGTCCTGGTTGATGCCGGGATATATCATGGAAGTTATCGTAGAAAACAGCACTGTACTACATCGCAGATCAGAATGGCAATCCGTAGTATCGTCTTTATAATCCTCATTCTCACGATCAGCATTAATAAATTAAAAAGTGTAAAATGTGCAGCCCATAAGTGCTTTCTTTATGGTGACCTCAGTTTCGATTGCCTCTCAACGTCTATGCCCTTGGTTTGATTCTGTCGGGATCACCACTATCGGCATATTGATGGGGACTGTCACGGCAGGCAAGCGAAAAGAATGATGTCTGAAGAAGTCTACATGAGACAGAATGAAAGACTGAGTTATTGATACTCTCTGTCCTTTCCTGTAAACAACATAGGCTGAAAATGTACTTTTCAACCAACAGCATAGATCATAAGAGTGCTTTTGTGTAAACAACGTCGGCTGGAAATGTATTTCTGTGTGGAAGGCATGGTCTAGAAATATCCTTCTGTACACACATAACGGGATGAACATGTTTCTGAGTAAGCGGAATGGACTGTACGTAAACAGTGAAGGCGATCTCTGTGAACGAGTGGACAGAAGAGGGAACTTAATGATTTAATCACTGGCGAACTCGGTCATATCTTTTAAATCGCTGAGCGTAGCTCAGGTCACCTTCATGATGAGACTGATATAAATGGAAAGACTTTGAGAGAACGACAATTCTTTGTGTTGTTTATCATACGTGAAACTGTCAAATATGCTCGAAAATGTGATTGCCAAAGAAAATAATCATGGTCACGTTTGATGAGAGAATCATTGATAAAACTGTTAACGCAATTGACTGAAAAGCATGTACTTATATTTCGTGTTATTTTCACGCACTGTTCTAAACGTACCTGTATACTAATGCATGGTAGCAGCGTGGCCGCATAGTTGTCGTCCTTCTTGTGCTCAGCTCTTACCTAATGCAGAATTATTTCCAGACTACCCTGCAAACTGCAGAGGAGAAAATGGCTGGTTCATTTGCATAATTCACTGGCTGTGCGGTAAATCAAACTCAGTGGTAACAATTGGTATTTTCAGCTAAATTCCCTCAAATGGATATCTGTGGTCACGATGGCAACGGTGATATAGCGTGCGTGTTTATGTATTAAAATTTTGGTGTCGCAACATTCATGTACATGAATGTACGCGGTATAGAGCATAGAAGGACACATAAGCGCACATGATGAAGCTGCAGTATGGGTGTGATGTGCATGTGAAATTTACACGTGCATGCAAATTTGTATGTGTATATGCAGTAATGTGTGTGTGTGTGTGTGTGTGTGTGTGTGTGTGTGTGTGTGTGTGTGTGTGTGTGTGTGTGTGTGTGTGTGTGTGTGTGTGTGTGTGTGTGTGTGTGTGTGTGTGTGTGTGTGTGTGTGTGTGTGTGTGTGTGTGTGTGTGTGTAAGAGAGAGAGAGAGAGAGAGAGAGAGAGAGAGAGAGAGAGAGAGAGAGAGAGAGAGAGTTCCTATAAGTGATTCGTGTAAAAAATTTCCTTCATTTGTCAATTTGCTTATATAGCTATGAGATCAGTCTGCACTGGCACGATCTGGACTGTACTGATGAAAATATGAATTGATAAACTTTCATTGCTGTCTTCTCTTCCATGCACTCGGAGTAGCATTATTCAGACGCCAGCTCTTAATGCACAGCCCACACCCAGCTCTGTTCTTCTGCAAGAAACCAAACATACGAACCAATGAAATCTAGTACTTCCAACACTGCTACAACTACCCTACATAGGAAATGGCCGCTGTACGTGCAGCCGCTGACAGGCACAAGGCTTTTCAGCCCCTCCCCCCGCACCCCCCCCCGGCACAAGACTGGGAGCCTAGTACAGCCCCCAGGTACAACTAGTGCGACACCCAGGCACGGCCAGTGCAGTACCCAGGTACAAATATTGCAGTACCCGGGCTCAACTAGTTCAATACCCAGGCTCAACTAGTTCAATACCCAGGCTCAACTAGTTCAGTACCCAGGCACACCTAGTTCAGTACCCAGGCACAGCTAGTGCGGTACCCAGGCACAACTAGTGTAGAGCCCAGGCACAACTCGTGCAGTACCCAGGCACAGCTAGTGTAGTACCCAGGCACAACTAGTTCAGTACCCAAGCACAACTAGTGCAGTACCCAGGCACAGCTAGTGCAGTACCCAGGCACAGTTAGTGCAGTACCCAGGCACAGTTAGTGCAGTACCCAGGCACAACTAGTGCAGTACCCAGGCACAGCTAGTGCAGTACCCAGGCACAGCTAGTGCAGTACCCAGACACAACTAGTGCAGTACCCAGGCAGAGCTAGTGCAGTACCCAGGCACAGTTAGTGCAGTACCCAGACACAACTAGTGCAGCACCCAGGAACAGCTAGTGCAGTACCCAGGTACAAATATTGCAGTACCCAGGCTCAACTTGTTCAGTACCCAGGCACAGCTAGTGCAGTACCCAGGTACAAATATTGCAGGCTCAGCTAGTTCAGTACCCAGGCTCAACTAGTGCAGTACCCAGGCACAGCTAGTGCAGTACCCAGGTACAAAATATTGCAGTACCCAGGCTCAACTAGTTCAGTACCCAGGCTCAACTAGTGCAGTGCCCAGGAACAGCTAGTGCAGTACCCAGGTACAAATATTGCAGTACTCAGGCACAACTAGTGCAGTACCCAGGCACAGCTAGTGTAGTACCCAGGCACGGATAGTGCAGTACCCAGACATGGCTAATGGGTACTCAGGCACAACTAGTGCGGTCCCCAGGCGCAGCTAGTGTAGTACCTAGGCTCAGCTCGTGCGCCCCAAGGCACAGCTAGTACAGTACCCAGGCACAACTAGTGTAGTACCCAGACACAGCTAGTGTAGTACCCAGGCACGGTTAGTGCAGTACCCAGGCATGGCTAGTGGGTACTCAGGCACAACTAGTGCACTACCCAGGCACAGCTAGTGCAGTACCCAGGAACAATTAGTGTGGTACCCAGGCACAACCAGTGCAGTACTCAGACACAACTAGTGCAGTACCCAGGCACAGCTAGTGCAGTAACCAGGCACAGCTAGTGCAGTACCCAGGCACTGTTAGTGTAGTACCCAGGTACAGCTAGTGCGGCACCCAGGCACAACTAGTGTAGAACGCAGGCACAACTCGTGCAGTGCCCAGGCACAGCTAGTGTAGTACCCAGGCACAACTAGTTCAGTACCCAAGCACAACTATTGCAGTACCCAGGCACAGCTAGTGTAGTACCCAGGCACAGCTAGTGTAGTACCCAGGCAAGCTAGTATAGTGCCCAGGCACAGCTAGTGTAGTACCCAGGCACAGCTAGGTAGTACCCAGGCACAGCTATTTCAGTACCCAGGCACAACTCGTGCAGTACCCAGGCACAGCTAGTGTGGTACCCAGGCACGGCTAGTGCAGTACCCAGGCACACACATTGCAGTACCCTGGCACAGCTAGTTCAGTACCCAGGCACAGCTAGTTCAGTACCCCAGGCAGGCACAGCTAGTTCAGTACCCAGGCACAGCTAGTTCAGTACCCAGGCACAACTAGTGTGGTACCCAGGCACAACTAGAGCAGTACCCAGGCACAGCTAGTGTAGAACCCCGGCACAACTCGTTCAGTACCCAGGCACAACTAGTGCTTTACCCAGGCACTAGTTCAGTACCCAGGCACAACTAGTTCAGTACCCAGGCACAACTAGTTCAGTACCCAGAGTAAAAACTGCCACGCTGGAATGGAAAAAAGTCAACTCACACCACCCTACCCCCTCCTACAGAGGTTTCTTGGAAAAGGGCCACCCTGGACTGGAGGTCTGTCATGAAGGCCCGGCTGCTCCGTCTGCAGGCGGGCTATTCCATTCTGGAATTGTCCCCGGGAAGAAGTCCTTGGGTGGGAAAGAAGCTCTGTGGTGCCCCTGTATCTGGACCAGCTTCATGACGGGAACCGTCCATAGCGGAGCAGCACCAAAAGACAGAACCCAAACCAATATTTGACTTAAAGTGCACGACAGGATATCAATCGGTATATCAATTAATATCTGTTTTGCAGAGGCGCTATTTCATATCCAGGCTTTGTTGTTTTCTCCAAACAGATTAAACCGTTAAGCTGACTGGTGGCGCAAGATTGCTTTGAGCCTGATCCACCAGCGACAGATGAAAACGGCGGAGTGACTCTCGCAGAACACCAGATCCAATACAGGTTACCTCCCTTGCAGATTTCCGGGCATCGTCTTTTATCCACACAGAGGTTTTCGTCTTTCGATATCAAGTTCAAGTCTTCGTTTTGTTCGCGACTGTGGATGTGACTATGACGAAGAACTGCCGCTTGTCATTCTAAATGGATTCGAAATTTGTGTCTGAGGCGCTACATTTTAGTCAAGCCTTAGAGTTTTCGGGTGGGTTAGTGAACATAGTAAAACTGAACTGACTGCTCGGGGTCTGCTACTCTGCTTTTGCCTCCAGAGGGGTGTGGTATGGCGTCTGATCTACACTGGTTGTGTTTCTGAGGACACTGTGCAGGTTTTTTTTTTTTCATTGAGTGTAATAGTCTACTCAGGACGAAGATGCGTACTACTGAGTCAAAATTACGGATCATATCGGCTTTGTTACGTCAACATGCGGTTCAAATGTGACGTGAAGCTTTGAAAGTCTCACAGAGCTGTTATGTATACATGACCTATCGATAGCTCCTTTAAGACTGGATCAGTCGGGGTAAACGTATCTGACAGCAGCAGGCTTTGGTTCTGCAATCGAAGAAAGTATTCGGCTGCTCCAGTGTTTGTCTCACTCTGCTGTGTGTGTGGCCAGATTTAGCATATATTTTAGTAGTGTGGTGTGCGTGCTTGCGTGTGTGTGTGTGTGTGTGTGTGT
>JADBJO010001872.1:252500-257500 GCA_016801955.1 Conus betulinus
AATGTGGAGCACTCAAAAGGGCGACGCTCCACTATGGGAGAAATGCAAGGGTCAGAAGGTTGACACTAAGTGTTCTCCCTGACAAGCGGTGTTGTGCATCATAAACATGGCTTATACTTTGCCAGCCGGACTAAAAATAAACAAACAAACAAACAAACCAGCGCAGCTCCTCTAGCAAGTTCATGCTGTCTCAAAATATTTAAGGTAGCCATGTCACTTTTTGTTGTTGTTTGTTTGTTTTGGTGTGTTTTCTTTTCCCGATTCATGAACCAAATGGTTGTTTGAATTGCTGTATGAGAATCTTGGGTCATCGTGATTGTGTTGTGTGAGGGTCTGTGGTTTAGTTCTTGTTGGTTTGTTGTGGCTTTTTGTTGTTTTATTGTTATTTATATGTGTTGTGTTAGTAGAAGTAATAGTTGTAGTAGCAGTAGTAATGTAATTATTGTCAGTAGTAATAGCAATATCATCGTCGTTTTTTGTCGTTAACGCTATATATTCATACACTTACTTGTTTTCCTTTTTTTTTTTTAGTTTGAGTTCTTTTTGCGTTATTGATATTTTTTGGCCAAAGAACCAGGAAAGTTCAAATAGCTCCCCCCCCCCCCCCTTTTTTTTTTTTTTTTTACTCAGAAGTTCAGCGGCATACTCTACATAATAACTAATGACATATCTGGCCGTGAAGGTCAGCGTGCACAATTCGAAACTGATTAGAACAAATCTTTCATGATTTGTTGTGTAAGAACGGTGTTCGGTGATTATGCTGGCTACAGTTTTGATCTGTACTATTTTGCCGGTGTTTTAAGATGGCCAACCGGGCGGTTGGAACCGTAACCTGACTACGATTTTTAGCGTCCGTTAGCGTGTCATACTCACAAATGACGTGTTTATATGAGATGATAATTGTGTTTGTGGCGTGCTATAAAAGTTTGTGAAGATTTTGTCTTATTTCGACTGTTTTTTCTTTTTATCAATCCATCATGTCAAGAGAGACGAAATGATACCTTATTACGAAGCTTTTAACACTAGAAAGACGTCCACCGTTGAAATGAAGAATTATGGAAATCGTATCCTTCCGGCTGTCTTCTTGAAAGTCTCCAGAAACGAGGTCGACAGCAGAAACGAGCGGGACATTAATAAGGAAATGCAGATCCTCAGTCCCAGTCAGAGTGGTGCTGCATCAGGTTCCCTCCCACTGCGGCATCTTGGGCCATGAAAAGGCCGACAGACTCCCCAAGGCAAGCAGCAGGCTGAAAACAGACAGCACACCGCTTGAGTTTCGGAAATGAGATGTCAGTCCTCTCGTGGGCGTCAAAGACATCATCAGTACTGCCCAGACGGCAGTCGGTATGGAAGGATAATAACTTCTCCATGAAACACAAGATCGGGTTTCTCGATGTGTACTGGTATATTCCATCTTTTTTTTTTGCAAGTGAAACATGAACCCTGACAGCGAAATGTGGAACAAAATGTAAAGCCATGGAATGAAGTTACACCGCAAACACGACACATTGGATATATTGATTATACGACCAATGAACAGGTGCGTCCAACCATCAGAGAGTACACTGGACCATAGGATGATCTGCAGACGTTAAGTGCAGAAAGGAAAACTTTTAAGTTGGTATGGCCATGTAACAAAATACAGCTGCCACGCTCAAACTATCCTCCAGGGATTTTCTAGAATAGGAGAAATGGAGGGGAAAACAGCGAAAAAGGAAAACAAACGATGGACGGACAATATTGCAGAGTGAGCTTGTAGAGCATCGGCAGAGACCCAAACCTCGGCACAAAATCGACAGAACTGGAGAAATCTGTTGAACTGTTCTTAAGTGTGGTGCTCCGTTGACTGACTGGAGGAGTAAAGGGAGGAGAAAAAGAAAGAATGTCGATCCTTCAGACGCACCACAGAACCGAACGGAGGAAACGCCTTCACCTCGGAGTTGGAGAAGACACCACCGTCCACCGAGCTCAGAACGAAGAGGACACAGCCAGTTCCTCTTCAGTCCACGGGAAGATCCCCTCTACGGATGGTGCACATTCAGTAACGCCACACCACCTTTCACAGTCCTGCCCCATGTCCAATGCGCTAAGGCGGCGCCAGACCTGCCTGGCCCCAGTGTGGGTGGAGGACCCAGAGAAAATTGTGGGGATTCTGCAGGGTCCTTGCGGCAGGCGGCGGACAACACCCAGCGCGCTGCACTCGACATCTCTCGGTCATGTCGGTGTTCCCTTGGCCAGGAACGCGCAAAAGATCTACTTCCGGCGATTTGATCATTCTTTCAATAACAGTTCCTCTTGACATACCCAGTGTCGCATGCCTAATTGCGCGATGTAGTGTGAAAATCAGTATGAGCCCTGACATAGCTTGAAATTTTGAATGTGTGGTCCCCACTCACTCATTCCCTGATAAATGTAACTTTTTTGCGCACAAGGTCACGATACAGATCTTTTGAAACGAGGAATGTCCCATACTCGGCGACTGTCGGCGATGAAAACTGAATGGAGGTGGACAACTGGCGACTATAACAAGACCGTTCCCTCCTCTCTGCTTCCACATAAAAGCCTGTCTACCTGCCGGGATAGGGGGAAGTAAGTCAGTGGTTCAAAGCACTGACTAACATCTCAAATGGGGCGCTTCGGACAGCGGGTTGTGACGGGTGTGGTTTTCATTGTACAATTGGACGAGAACTGTGGTTGAACTTAGAGGTGGAAGTTCTCTCGTTTATTGTTATAGTAAAATAGCCGACATTCTTTTGGGTTTTCCTCTCTGTCACTGTCTCTCTCTATCTCTCTGTCTGTCTGTCTGTCTGTCTGTCTGTCTGTCTCTGTCTGTCTGTCTGTCTGTCTGTCTGTCTGTCTCTCTCTCTCTCTCTCTCTCTCTCTCTCTCTCTCTCTCTCTCTCTCTCTCATGGAGAGCTATTGGGGCGCTGAACTGAAGAACTTTTCACCAGATGCCACAATCTCCGTAAGTTGTATGTGTCAATGCAAAGCCTGGCTCTCTGCAAATGGTTTCCATGTCGACTGTGCAATATATCTTTCTTTCTTTTTCTTTTTTGTCTCAACCATGTCTTCCTCCCTGGGCAGTCCACTGGAGAACTGTACACGATATGAGAGAGAGCTGTCAGTTTTATTTTGATGGTGCTCGTCGTGTTTTGTTTGTGTTTCACTATCAAAGAGAAATAACACTTTGTCTCACCACTGCCCTTATTGTGTGAACATTTATTCTGTCCTTGTTAAGTTCGGAAATCGATCTCCCTGTGTGTGTGTGTGTGTGTGTGTGTGTGTGTGTGTGTGTGTGTGTGTGTGTGTGTGTGTGTGTGTGTGCGTTGTGTGTGTTGTGCGTGTGTGTGTGCGCGTGTGCGCGCGCGCGCACGCGTGTGTGTGTGTGTGTGTGTGTGTGTGTGTGTGTGTGTGTGTGTGCGGTGTGTGTTTGTGTGTGTGTGTGTGCGTGTGTGTCTGTGTTTGTGTGTGTGTGTGTGTGTGTGTGTGTGTGTGTGTGTGTGTGTGTGTGTGTGTGTGTGTGTGTGTGTGTGTTCTCTATAATGAATTTCGTAAGTTCACATGAAATACAGGTAATGTGAACATGTTTCAGCAAAGATTTCCCAACAGGTGGATTGTCCTTTATCTACGCGAGTTCGATCGATTCTTCATTCAACATTAAAAACATGGCATTTTCACTGCCGGCGAGTATCATGTTGTCGTTCTGGTACCGTCACTGCTACGTTAGGTAGATCCTCTTCCCCAGATCGTCTCCCCTGCCGAATACCCCCCCCCCCCCTCCGCCCCCCCCCCCCCCCCCTTGTCCCTCTCCTCCATCCTCAGTCCCACCCATCATCTCCCCATGCGCCCTTTTTCATTCTCTTTAGATGTATGAAGAGGATCTGAACCCAAAATCTGATGTAACCAACGACCCAGTCCTAAATTTTACTATGCAACAGCCATGGCTTGTATCAGCAAAGTCTTGAACATCTTGTGCACTTCCTTTCCAGCACAATTAAAAAGAAAAACGAAACAAACTGCAGATCATCTTTGTCAGCTAAAACCTGTGGTACGACAATCACTGCAGTCCTTACACACATCGTGTTCAATTCTTCAGGTGTACTTCAGCTTCAGCTTGTCTTAGACCATCCGTTCGCGGAACAAGCGTGGGACTCGTTAGGCGTGACGTGGAAATGACCTTAGAAAGGCATGGTGGTACTCGGTCTGATGAAGAGGGTCTCCAGATAAGCGATAATGAGGATACTTGAGGGTTGTGACGGTACCGGCAGAGATGGAACAAAGCTTGCCTGGGGCTGCCAGCCATTGAGGGAGTGTATGTCGGTGTCATTAGTCGATCTCGGTGATAGCGTTTTTGTGGTGGGGTGATTAGGAAGCCACCCCACCACCTTTGTGTGATTCCCTACTCGGCCACTCTGAAGGACGGTACCTGGTGTGGCGAGGAAAATAAGGTGGGTGGTGGTGATGGTGGTAGTGGTGGTGGTGATGGTGGTGTGGTGGTGGTGGTGGTTGCACGCTGATCGCATCTTCCTGGCTGCTATGTAGGTTGATTGCCGTGTTGATGGCTATCTTTTTTTTTGTATATGTATTATTAACTGTGTTCGTTTCCCTCTGTCGGACCCGAGTGACCCTTCGCTGTTGGCCGGGCATAAAACAAATAGATGGAATGTCTTCCACGGTGATACTCAGGTGAGAGAGGAATAGATACCTGATTGGTGATAGGTAGGTGGACAGTGTCTTATTTGGCCGGGCATCAAACAATATGAATGGAATGTCTTCCTCGGCGATACTCCGGTGAGAAGAATAAATACCTGGTTGGTGATAGGGTAGGTGAACAGTGACTGATTTGGCCGGGCATGAAACAATATAAATGGAATGGCATCCACGGTAGTACTCAGATGAAAGACGGAAAGAATACCTGGTTGGTGATAGGTAGGTTAGGAGTGAGTGACGTATTAAGGACGACACCTAGCCTCGCCCGGAGTCCTGCAGTACAGGTGGAA
>JADBJO010001872.1:262500-265000 GCA_016801955.1 Conus betulinus
CGTGCGTACGTGCGTGCGTGCGTGCGCGCGCGCGCGCGTGTGTGTGTGTGTGTGTGTGTGTGTGTGCGTTGTGTGAGTGTGTGTGTGTGTGTGAGAGAGTGTGTGTGTGTGTGTGTGTGTGTGTGTGTGTGTGTGTGTGTGTGTGTGTGTGTGTGTGTGTGTGCAAAGAACAAGTCCATTGTTCCAAGTAGAACGTCTGCCAAATGCATGCCGCACTAAAGATCTCCGTTTAACCCCGGTACTACTTCCCCTCCCCCCTACCGCCCCCCTCCCTCCCCCCCCCCCCCGTCCGCTATTTTTCTGTTTAACGTTTCCTTGAGAATGACCCACCTTTTGCTTCCGCACTTCCGCCTTGGTATTGATGAGAGGAGTTCATTGGAGAGGCGCTTATTTCTGTGCGGAAGGAGCCCCCGAACATACTTGCACATACAGTGATATGGGCGTATGCATGCTGGCATGTACGCATGACACCGACATGAACAGTGGCCATGTGCAAATATAGACATGCACGCGCACACACGCACATATTTTGACTCCGGACACACGCAGACACGCTCTCTCTCTCTCTCTCTCTCTCTCTCTCTCTCTCTCTCTCTCTCTCTCTCTCTCTAACCATAGAACCACCTTATTCACCACGTCTCTCCCTCTCTCTGTGCTGTATCTTTTTTTCCTTTGTCGCCCCAATCTCTCTCTCTCTCTCTCTCTCTCTCTCTCTCTCTCGTTCGTTCTGTCTGCATGTCTTTCTATCTCTGCGTGGCGTTCTGTATATCCCCTCCTATCCGTTCTTCGAGCATCACACACACACACACACACACACACCACACACACACACACAGAGTTTTTTTTACCACATGTAGAAGTCAGCTGATACATACTGAGACAACAAGCACTCTCCTCACACACACTCACCCTGCCCCTCACTTCCTCTCTCCCCCCCCCCAAGCCCCTCTCCCCCTCCGCCACCGTGAGGACCTTCGCCCTCTTTAAACCTACCGGGGCCCTCTCCATTCACACACAAGGGAGGGGTGGTGTGTGTTCTGCGTCGCTCATAACGCCACGTAACGAGCCAGAAAGACAATGCGTGCACAGAAGACAACAGACCCCAGCCCCGAAAGCGCCGACGCCAACGTTAGGAGAGGGGCTGAGTGAAGAATGCACTCCTCGCCAAGAAGGCCTGAGAATCCCAAGCAGGGGCTGTTGTTCAAATCTCGACTGGGGGGGGGGGGGGGGGGGGGGGGGGGGGGGGGTGAGCAGGGGGTGGTAAGCAGGTGTGTGTGGTGGGTGGGGGGGGGGGGGGGGGATAGCGCTGGACGGTCGTAAACACTTGAGGCCCCCTTGACAAACGCACACACAGTGCGACTGCTCTCATGCATCGTTACTGGTTCGGCGAGTGCTGATCCTAACAGACCCCCCCCCCCCCCCCCCCACCCAGTAAACCTACTTTGTGCACGCATGTTACAAATAGCATCCTCTTTTTCCAGTGTCATCCTTTTTACTTTTTTTTTTTTTTTTTTAGTAATAGATAAACTTGTTACCGTGTGTGCATGTGTCATGTTTAGCACGTTTATATGACCATAGTGTATTTCTGTCACATTTCAAGTATCAGAAAACCTTTTTTCTTCAACACACTAACACGTGCCGGTAAACTCTGCGTTTTGAATTTGAGAGGTCTGTTGAGGGATATATATGTCATGTGTGCAATTACACAAAGCAAATTCGCACCGCAGACCTACATATGCAACTGTACGGTGATTGTGTGCAGTTGTCAGCACCGGAACGGAGCGTTTTTCTGCATTCTGAATATTTTGTTTATCTTTTTTTTGTTTGTTTGTTTGTTTGTTTTCGTCAAGTGGAGGCCTAAGGGCTGTCTTTCTGGTGGGACCACAAACATAGTTTCCCGTATGCAGCATGCATCAGTGTAAGAGCACGTGAAAGAATTCCACGACGAACAGAATTATTAAGGGTGAAAATTCAGCAGGACAATCTACTCGAGTTGGTGATGAACACAGATATATATACAGACAACAATAAAAACTTCTGGCGAAGCTTTTTTTTCCCCAGGAAAAGCAACGTGAAACTAACGCAGTGAGCTCTGCTATGACGAAGAATGTGATCAGTTGAAATGGACAGGACTTTAATCCTAAACAGAGATCCACCAAACGGCCACGTCAACTTTGAAGATTCATGTGACTGAGGTATTTTTTGAGTGATCTTGTGGACAGATGGACTGGCCAACAAATAGGTAGTTAGGCACAACCAAAACCTCAGTGGGTCTCCGAGCGATGTGATTAGTAGGGAGAAACTCTCACGAGAGATTGACCGGAGGTTTTCAGAGGAGAAGGCCTTCTCAGGCAAGTGTTTTGGCCCAGAGCTCCCTGAAGTGTAGAACGGCCAGGCCGCATCCAGCTCATGACTACTAGGTGCACTCTACTGTCAATTTTTTTCGCTGGCGCTGCCTGCATTCGAACCAGCGACTTTTGGACGGGTAGGCGTCTCAAAG
>JADBJO010001872.1:267500-272500 GCA_016801955.1 Conus betulinus
CACACACACAACACACACACCTCTCTCTCTCTCTCTCTCTCTCTCCAAAACACACGCACTCTCTCATTTCCACGTTCTCTTTTTAATTTTCGTTTTAATTCAGTCGTCCCCCTCCCCCCACGTCTCGGCTCTTCTGTCCTCCGTCGTCTTCTTTATCCCACCAGTTTACACCTCTGTTCCAGGCCTCCCCCTTTGTCGCTGAAATATGCTTCTTTGGAGACTTCGCTCGGGTAATCTCAGGGTGTATAAAATGGACAAACAAAGAGCTATTTAAGGCTCTTCCCCGCATGTTATTTTCTGCCATGCTTTTCTTCTTGTTCGTTCTCTTAACTCGGTCTTGTTGTTTTTTTTTTTTTTTTTTTTTTTTTTTTTTTAATGCACTTTACGCAGTTATTCTCTCCTCACTATCCTCCCCCCCCCACCCCACCCCCCCACCCCCCGTCTATCTCTCTCTCACTCTCTCTTTCTCTCTCTCTTTCTCTCTCATCAATAGGCCATGTAGCCTGGTCTGTCTTTTTGCGTCATTGGCATTGGCCATTTACTGAAACCGACCCGACGGTTGCAGTTCGTATCCCGAGTGCCCCCCCCCCCCCCCAACACCCCCCCTCCCCCCACCTCCACCCTCCCGCCCAGGACATTGGTCACCAAGTATCATAAAAGATTTTGATATCATCCATAGGTTTGCTTGTTGTGCTGGTTGGTTGTGGTAGGGGAGGTGAGAGGGGAGGGGGTCCTTTTCATCGCAATCAAGATCACATGATTATGGCCCTGTGTCGGCTATGAACGACAGCAGGAAACTAGGCTGCACTATGCAGCTGTGTTATATACGCTGACTTGCAGTGTTACTGTCCGACTATTGGGTCGTACTGACTGATTACTGCGCGCAGCTGAATGGCACCAAATTGTTCGTTAGGACAGCCGAGAGAACAACAGATTGTTGAGGTCTGTAGGTGCAGTAACACTGGCCGAAGATCGAATGACAGACCAGTCGCAAATGAGTTTTGTGTATTAAGTTTGTGCTTGGAATGTCGCTGAATGAGTTAAATGGCATTTTTTTTTCTGTGATATGATGTGTCTGTCTGTCTGTCATCGCGTCAGCCACCACAGTAGTGTGTAGCATGCAGACTGTAGGTGCAAAACTGACCAAAGATCAAAGGAAACACCGGACGCAAACGAGTTTCGCGCGTTATGTTTGTGTTGGGAATGAGTTGAGTGGTATGTATCGGTTCGTCTCGTGTTGTGTCTTGATGTGTATGTCTGTCGCGCATCGCGTCACCGACCATCGTATTGTGTGGTGTGCGCGGTGTTGTATTACGCGCGGCATTCCAGAACCATCCTCTGTGTTGCATACTCTCCTCTGCGGTGCATGGTGTCATTTTCGTATCTTTTTAGCCTGTGTTTCCACGAGCTGGGCCGGGTTGTGCCGAATCGTAGGCTACTGTACTGCATCACTGGGCTATTATACGGCCATGCATTATATCCCTTTGCATTGCATGGTGCGTTCCATGCTGTTGATCCAGTTCATCGACACTTCTGTTTCATTGGTTAGGGGGACTAACACAACTCCGATCAGGTCGATATCACTGCGATTTTATAGGTCCACTAGCTTCTGTACGCTTCAGAGATATATGGTACATCATGTTGCCCTACATTCTATTGTTGTAGCTATTGGACACCATCCACCATCGCGCGGTGGTTGGCCTTGCGGCAGTGGACTGGAAGTCGTAGGATCGAGTCCTTTCATAGCCGCATGATTATAAGATTCAAGGTTTCACATCACATACAATTGGGGTTAATCACTGACTGAAATCGAAAAATCACGTGTGCACACACACACACACACACACACACACACACACACACACACACACACACACACACACACACACACACACAAATGCAAGGGGGTATAAAGACGAAAAAATATCAATCAAAGGGAGTGAACACGTACTGGTTTTACATCAAGGGGTCTCGCAATAGAAGAGTTAAATCGAAGAAGTGAAACAGACGATCACGTGCAAACCTAGAGTGCACATAGTTCTGTAAAGACAGTTTTCCTTCCACGTATTGCTGTAGCTGTTAAATACCATTCACCATGGCGCGGTGGTTGGCCTTGCGGATGTGGACTGGGAAGTCGTAGGTTCGAGTCCTTTCATGGCCCCATGATCATAAGCTTCAGGATTCCACATCAGTCAGATTCAGGGTTTCATCGGTCAGCCAATCGGCGAAGATCTTACATCTAGTCTGTCGCCTTCCTTAGTTGTTAACACGGCAGGTGTGAAACGTGAAGGAACGAACGCAAGCCAACCTAAAACGAAAATGGCAACGAAAAACAAACAAACAAACAAACATAACAATAATTCGAATCCGGGTTTTTGTAGCTACTACAACCAGAAACATCGCCTGAAGAGACCATGCAAGTGCTGATTCGATTCCAACGGAGCAGACCTACGACAGAGGTGTTTTTTTTTTTTTTTTTTTTTTTTTTTTTTTTCTTAAACGGCGATGGCTGAAGAGTCTCACTGTTGGGCGTTCAACTCTTCACACTGATATGTATGCGACATTGGCACACAGCACAAAAGCTCGCACTTTTTTCGCCACAGAAGCATCGGAAAACTTTCAGCAATCAGATCTTGTTCGTTATCAAAAATGCCAGGAACACTTACGTGTCTGTGTGTGCGTCCCCCCTCCTCCTCCAATCCACGCCGGGTTATCAGCAGAATCACCATGCCCATCCCCCGTGAACTGTTCAGTTCCTTGTTGGAGACCATGATCAACACAGCCTATGGCATGGGATAATTAAGAAACAACAACAACAACACATCGACAGAATACACCAAACAATTATTTAAAAAAAACACATTGATTACGAGCGCTTTTACAATAAAATATGCTGGAATGCTTTGCTAGTGAACATTCCTTCTAGCCCCCGCGAGTCCCTCCCTGACTTTGTTTGTTGGAGATATGACCCCCCTCCTCTCCTTCAAACCCCTCCGTCCCTCCAGTTTAACTCTGGGGTTAGGAAAACCCTTGCATTTTTAATGATATGAAACCCAGAAGATTTTTCAAAGCCCTGCTCCAGACTGAGCCCGAGTTCAGAAAAGGAACCGCACACACACACACACACACACACACACACACACACACACACACACACACACACACGGACACTCTTGTCGTATTGCACAGCACAAGGCGTCGTATTACAGTACAGTGCACTGACGGATGTTGCCATTCTAAATTATACGGTGTCGGCGTTGCATCGTGTCCCATCGCAGCGCTTTGCATCGTATTGCATAGAATTCGTTGGGTCGTTGTAAGCTGCACTGCAATGCATTGCATTGCACATGATGTGTTGGTGTGAGCTTCAGTATGCATTATGTTACGTGTTATGTTATGTTGTGTTAACAGCTAATGTTTTGTTACATGCACTGTGTCATTATTATGTATTAATGATCCACTTCATCAACACTGTAGGCAAAAGAAGAGAGAGAGAGAGAGAGAGAGAGAGAGAGAGAGAGAGAGAGAGAGAGAGAGAAGAGAGAGAGAGAGAGAGAGAGAGAGAGATCATGCTATAAGGCCAAAGCTCCGTATGAAGGTGTCTGAACAAAGAAAAGGTCAACATAAGGCAAACCCGGAAAAGGCAAACATTTGAAACATACAGTTTGCGAAATGCATAGCAAGAGAGAGACAGACAGGGAAGCACACACACACACCACACACACACACACACACCACACACACACACCCACACACACACACACAACACGCACGCACGCATGCATGCTCACGCGCGCGCGCACCACATACACACGCACACATACACACACACACACACACACACACACACACACACACACACACACACACACACACACACACACACACACACACACACACACACACACACACCAAGGACACCCACCACCCACCACCACCACCACCACCCCCTCCTCCCCTCTTCCCCCTGATCAGGTTGTGATTGTTGTAACCATTGAGGAGCCACTAAGACGTCTGTGCACACAAGGCGCACGGCGCATTAGCTCCGAAAGGCTTCCCAGGCTTGGTGCAAAATTCCTGATTTCGGCGCGGCGTTTGCCCCCATTGAGAGTCAGTGTAGCACAACGCTGGGGGGGTAAATTGTGCGTAAATCATTTCTTCCCCTCGCCTGACCTCCTCCCCCCCCCCCCTCCTCTCTCTCTCTCTCTCTCCCTCTCTCCCCCCCCTCCCCCCCCCCCCCCCCCCCCCCCCCCCCCCCCTCTCTCTCTCTCTTTCTCTGGTGGTCATTTTTTTTTTTATTTTTTTTATTTATATGTGTATCAAAAACGTTCTCTGATTTTTGTGTGTGTGTGAGTGTGTGTGAAGGCTTATGCGCATACGCGTGGGTAGATGAACGTTGCGCGTACAGGCACAAAGACACAGACGCGTTCATGCAGACACGTGCAGACATTGACACAGGTATACACATGCGTACATGGACGCTCCTCCCTCTCTCTTTCTCTCTCTCTCTCTCTCTCTCTCTCTCTCTCTCTCTCTCTCTCTCTCTCTCTCTCTCTCAACTAAAACATTCACTCTGTCTCACTATCTCACTCACGTCCATCCTCCTCTCTCCCCTCTTTCACACATACACATACGCGTGCATTCACACACAAACACAGGCTCGCGCTTTTTTTTTTTTTTTTATTTATTTATCATGAGTTATAACCAACTATTGGATGATTATACAATAATATCCAGTCACTAAGTCAAAAGATTGCAAAACTAATGCACAGACTTTTTTTTTTTAAGAAAAGAAAGGTTTCAAATTCAAATTCCCTTTTTGTTTCTCGTAAAGTGTCTGTGACGGATATAGTATTTTCACTTTCACTACTTCTTTTTTTCCCTCCCCCCTCCAGCCCCCCCCCCCCCCCCCCCCCCCCCCCCCCCCCCCTGCCCCCCCCCCCCCCCCCCCCCCCCCCCCCCCCCCCCCCCCCCCCTCTGGCTGGCCTACTTTCTGATCC
>JADBJO010001872.1:280000-282500 GCA_016801955.1 Conus betulinus
CTCTCTCGCTCTCTCTCTCTGCTCCTGTCCGTGTCTGTCTCCCCGTCTGTCTGGTCTCTCTCGTCTCTCTCGGCTCTTCTCCTCTCTCACACTCCTATGACATTCTTTACACAATCTGTACAGTCTGTCTTCGCCTGGCAGGTGTGTCGTGTTCCCCGTCTGCTTCCCGTAAATCTTGAACGAGTTATTAATGTACTCTCCCCCCTCACCGAAAACCAGTTTGAAATTTCGATGAGAAGACAATTACTCCACTGTTCGAAAGAGTCCTTCCAGAGGGAAAATAGCCTGAAGATTCCTGTACAGATGCGCCACAAAGAAAGGCTGTTCTTCAACGTTGACCGAGACCATTAAACGCAACATAAAACCAGTCCCAGTGAGTATTTTTTCCAATGAGAATATGCAACATGCATATTCACACCAGCCAGACGGCGGGGGTAGGGGTAGGTTCAGATGTGTTTATAATGCCTTTCTGGCCTGTAATTCGGGCATGGAGCTGAACCAGTGTTGTGGCTGTGATCTGCGTCCCATCACTTCTGTCTGTACGTCCGTCTGTGTCTTTGTCTATGTGTGATAAGAACTGAGTTTCCTGCAAAACCACTGTCGCACATCTTCGTGATTTTTCACGTTCTGTCAACGAATGCAAAATGCTTGTCGTTTCCTTGTTTTCTATATCTGATCTGAATGGTCTTTTGCATCAGTGAATAAAACTTAAGGCACGCGCGCGCACACACACACACTCACATACACACACACACGCACGCGCGCGCGCACGCACGCACGCACACACGCGCACACACACACGCACGCACACACACACACACACACACAGGCACACAGATACGCACACACGCGTACGTGCGCACACACGCATGCACCACAGAAAATACAGCGCGCCATGATAAAACTGAATTTTCTGCATGTCCACATGTCACACATGATCATGAACTTTACATACAATGCACAAATGAACTTGTCTTTCTTTTCACTGTCCGTCAATCAAATCTCAATGACGTTTGCATTACAAATACCTCCGTAGACGTATTACCAGCCCAAAACACGCGCGCGCGCGCGCGTGTGTAATGTTCTCCGCTGTCAGTTTCCGGAGCAACATCGTTCTGCTTGGTTGAGTAAGGACATGCCTGAGTGGTCAGGGAACAGTGAGACAGTGATTGGTGGTGTAGGTAAAAAAAGCTACTGGCCATTTCCATAGCTTCTTATCTGTTTATTTTATCCCTGCTTTATATATATATATATATATATATATATATATATATATATATATATATATTGGTGATTTTTCTTCTTTTTTTTTTTGCGGGGGAGGAGTGGCCTCCTCATCTTTAGTTTTCCAATCCCCTCCCCCCCCCCCCTCTTCCTCGCCTCCTCTGACGACAATAATTGCATAGTCGTGGAGTCAGTGTTAAGAGAGGGCCCCCACAGAGGGCGCCACCATGTCCATCTGAATGATCTCTTGAACTGCAAGATACTGGCGGGTTTGACAGGATCTCACCACAGGGAAGCAGAGAGATACAGGTGCCGAGGTCACCACAGGGAAGCAGAGAGGTACAGGTACTGAGGTCACCACAAGGAAGCAGAGAGATACAGGTACTGAGGTCACCACAAGGAAGCAGAGAATACAGGTACTGAGGTCACCACAAGGAAGCAGAGGATACAGGTACTGAGGTCACCACAAGGAAGCAGAGGATACGAGGTACTGAGGTCACCACAGGGAAGCAGAGGATACAGGTACTGAGGTCACCACAGGGAAGCAGAGGATACAGGTACTGAGGTCACCACAGGGAAGCAGAGGATACAGGTACTGAGGTCACACCACAGGGGAAGCAGAGGATACAGGTACTGAGGTCACCACAAGGAAGCAGAGGATACAGGTACTGAGGTCACCACAGGGAAGCAGAGGATACAGGTACTGAGGTCACACCACACAGGAAGCAGAGGATACAGGTACTGAGGTCACCACAGGGAAGCAGAGGATACAGGTACTGAGGTCACCACGGGGAAGCAGAGAGATACAGGTACTGAGGTCACCACAGGGAAGCAGAGGATACAGGGACTGACGTCACCACGGGGAAGCAGAGGATACAGGTACTGAGGTCACCACAAGGAAGCAGAGGATACAGGTACTGAGGTCACCACAGGGAAGCAGAAGGATACAGGGACTGAGGTCACCACAGGTCACCACGTGAGTAGGGCGTGACGGGTTGCAGTCTTTGACTCTCTCCATGACAAATTATCCAAAAAAAAAAAAAAGGATTGAAATGACTCCGCCGAATAACGTGGACGAACGAATCGCAAGACAAAACACGACGCACTTCGACCTCTTAGGTCTTCTTCAGGCACGATAAACAGCACTCAAGCATGACGATCAGCGAGGCTGAGAATGACGACGATAATGCTTTAAGGTACCATTCTGGTCTGAGACTGCATGAGGGAAAAAAAAGAAGACGACGACGACCAAGCGCCATGTGACAGTGCCAGCGTA
>JADBJO010001872.1:287500-290000 GCA_016801955.1 Conus betulinus
AAGAACCGTCTGGAGACTTGATCAGATGTACGGGCAGCATGAAAAGTGTTTACAGTCGGCTTCACGACAACGCCCCCTTGGACACATCAGACCCTAATCCAACGTCATTAGAGACCACGTAGAAATTTCACCTCACCCCCTCTTCTCACATGACCAGGGAAATGTTGCGCCCGGTATGTACTCTACAGCGCCACGTTTAAAAAAAAAAAAAAAGTGCACGAGAGAGGTATAGCAGAAAGCCTGTATACGTTACCGCATTGCCCCGTGCTTGTGGAAACTGTAGTCTTAAACCAGGAAACTGAAGCGGACTGCAGCATAACGAATAACAAGCCCAAACACAAACGAACACACAAACGTGGCGCAAAGTAATGCTTATTGTAATACCAATACGAAACAGACACGTGAATGTTTTTACTAATATGTCTTCTTCAAACGTCACAAATGACACAAAGAAATAAGAAACAAACAAACAAAAACAATGACAACGAAACTTGAGGGCTCTGAACATAATTAAAAAAAAAACAAACAAACAACAAAGGACAGCGACAACGAAACTTGAGTGCACCGAAAACGATGTACACTTGCAAACCTGCCTGAACACACACACACACACACACACACACACACACACACACACACACACACACACACACACGAGACTAAAGATATCCGAATGACGATGTGTTCCTTTGTTCTGCTGAGAAAGTCTTTTTCATTCAGTTCTCCAACACAAAAGGTAACGTCTCCTAGAATCTTTGTGGAGAGGCGAGGAGAGACGTCAGAGCAAGGATTGCGCGGTGTCTCGGCTGATCCATATGGACAAGAGGATCGGGGATGAGGCCAAGAGCCGACACGAGAGGCAGTGAAGAGGCATCAAGAAGCATCATCGAGGTTTCTTCACCTTCACGCCACTCGACATTCAGTCGGAAGGTGGGGCATCCTGGTGAAAGACACCACGGACAATTTGCCCCTCCCTCCTTCCTTCATTCATTCACTTGACCTGATTCTTTTCTTCCACCATTGACAGAAGTGCATGCATCGCACGTTGCCGTTTAAAAACCAGGGGTGATGTCATGTCGGTCATTGTTTCTCTGCTGTTCACACACACACACACACACACACACACACACACACACACACCTCTTATCACTCATTCCAGAAATCAATAACATACAGACGTGCACGTTTTGTAGTCGCTGTTCAAGGGGAATCATTCGGAAGGTCCGAGTGAAAACAAATTCGGCTACGCTCGCATTCCTTCCAACGCTGCTGTCATAATCGTGTCCCACGCACCTTCGAGTGTCACGAGCTTTGATGTTCACGGGTGGGTGCTAGAAGGAACGTTGATGACATGGCCAAGACAGCGAAAAGCTGGGAAGTCGGCCCTCAGTCAGTTCTCTGCGGCTTTTTGTGGTCTTCATGCAGAACCAACAGTAACGAAAAACGTGGTCAATGAAAAAGGACGCGGACCCAGGCCGCCCCAGCCGTCCCCATGCACGCAGAAACATTGCGTCTGCTGTCGGACACTTTGTTTGTTTGTTTGTTTCCCAACCTTTGTGCCTTTGGTACTTCAAGGGGTGACCTGAAAATATGGTCATTGACGGACACCAAACTAGAAATGTCGTCAACAACAGCAACGACGACAACAACAACAAAAAGGCATTTCAAATTTTGTGAAAATCGGTCAACTGATTTTGAGTGATCCTTTGCAAAGAAACACTCACATGCCAGCACGCACGCACATGCACGCGCGCACTCACTCACGCACGCGCGCGTGCACTCACTCTCTCACACACACACACACACACACACACACACACACACGCACGCATGCGCGCGCGCACGCGCGCACACACACACACACACACACACACACACACACACACACACACACACACACACACCACTGGTAGGAGCGCGCGGTCTCCGCTAGTTGCCCAAGAGTTCAAAAAATCCAAATGGTTCTTCCTACCACTCCGGTAATGTTACTGTTTTGGGGTGCGGGGGGAGAGGAGGGGGACAACGAGCAGGCGAATAAGGAAAAGGGATGGCGAGCGGGAGGGGGACGGTGAGGAGAGGGTGAATGGCTGAACATTATTGAAAACATTTTCCTTTTAATTTCTACCCCTTCAATACAAGAAAGAAAAAAGAGAACACCCGAAGGCGAAGTGGATTTTAAATTAAGAAGAAGAAGAAGAAGAAGCTGAATTAGAAACTAAGTAGAATAAAATCATTTTGATAGTCCGACGACTTTGGCCATGAAGAAATTACTGCATTTCATGTTCTTGGTTTTGTTCCATCTTCAACGCGCTACTTCACTATTACTCTAGTCTTCACTGACTTGGAATCAAGACTTGTCGGGTAGACCACCCCTCATAAGTCTGGCTGTGAAAGGTGTTAAAAGATGTTTTATTAGAACAAAATCGTCATTGGTTTTTCAACCTCTGCTTCTTTTTGCTTATCGGTAACTAATGATAGGGCGTTCGCCTATTTCCGTCAT
>JADBJO010001872.1:300000-312500 GCA_016801955.1 Conus betulinus
AAACACTTTCACCTTTCTTTGTGGCTGTTTGATGGCCTCATCTTTCTTTGTCGCTGGACTTCTTTCAGTGTCTCTACAGTCAGTTGGATTCCAAACCGGCTCTTGTTGTTCGACGGCCTTTCTCAAACCCATTTTCGTTCCACGAGGAAGACTTCCTTGTCCTGATCATGACAAGATCAATATCGAAGGCGGATGAACCTGCTCTGAAGATGTCGCTGAGCGTGTGCATAGTAATTGAGTTTTAAACAGTCCAAAGGGGCTGTCAAACGCCAGATGGTCACAGGGGCAGATAAGCGACGAAAACTTGTTGTGGTGCTGTCACGTATACACACGGATACAAACTAGAAGACGGGCGCTTCCGCGCGTATTCCGCGCGCGCGCCCGCGCTCGAGCATACTCATACATATATCCGCACGCATGCACGTACGCACGCGTTCGCACGTGCGCCCGTACTCGGTACGAAAGGAAGAGAATGGTGTGCACGGTGTTAGCGGATGCGCCCGTCAATGGTTATTACACGATGGCTATGTTCTGACTTGGGTCTGTTTACGTCTTTCTTTCTCTATTTGGAAAGGGGACAGTACGAGAAGGGGAGAAGGATGGGAAGGGAAGGAGAGACTCTCTGTCTGTCTGTCTGTCTGTCTGTCTGTCTGTCTCTGTCTCTCTCTCTCTCTCTCTCTCTCTCTCTCTCTCTCTCTCTCTCTCTGTGCACATCTGTGTTCTCTCTCTGCCTGTGTGTCTCACATGTGTGTTGCAAGTGTGTGCCTGTCTCTCTCTCTCTCTCTCTCTCTCTCTCTCTCTCTCTCTCTCAATGCACATGTGTGTGTTGCAAGTGTGTGCCTGTGTGTGTTGCAAGTGTGTGTCTGTGTGTGTTGTAAGTGTGTGTGAAAATTCTTGACTTCATAGGAAGAAAAGGCAAAGTGGAAGAATTTACGTTCTCCCGTACAGAGTCCCTCAGTCATTTTTTTTTCCTTGAAGGAAAAAAAAAAAGGCATCTGTGGGACCAGCAGACAGCAGCTGTTTCGCTCTCTGTGAAGGGACCCTCAGGCTTGCAGCTAATCACTGCTTGCCACCGGGAAGAGCAGCGCTTCTCAGCTCCCCAGGGCTGGCTGACGTACCTCTCGCACAGAAGAAGCGGTTCTCCAAACCGCAAAGGGGATCAAGCCGGTCAGGAATAGAAGACATTTATAACCAAGGGTAGTGTTAGGGGGGGGGGAAAAAAAGTCCCTCCTCCCCACCCCCAAAATAAAACTACATTCTCGTTGCATTTACCCATCGATCCCACTTCCCTGCCAGCCATCCTTCTCCCACCTCCAGCCTTTCCTTCCCCCTTGGACATAATACACATCAACATATGACAATGACAGTCCAGCCCCCCCTCCCCCCCCCCCCCCTCCCCCCGCCTACTTTTGTCTCGTACTTTGAGAAATGTGCCGCCAGTGTGAATACACGACATTGGTATTTTTGCCCTGTGGACAGGGCGATAAAACACAGCCTTGATGACTTTTCGAGGCGGTCGCAGTCAGTGCGTTGAGTTTGTCGTGCAGTAGCCCGTGAGGCCTCGACCTGTTCGAGGGCGAAATGGGTCTTTTGATGTGGGGAGAGTGATGACACGATCAGTGTCGTTGATGTCTTTTTGAGAGAGAGAGAGAGAGAGAGAGAGAGAGAGAGAGAGAGAGAGAGAGAGAGAGAGATAGTATATATAATGCGTGTTTGCGTGCGTGCGTGTGTGTATGTGTGTTTAATGCGTGTGTGCGTGTGTGTGTGTGTGTGTGTGTGTGTGTGTGTGTGTGTGTGTGTGTGTAATTTACAACTTGTGTGTGTGTAATTTACAACTTCAACAGTGTGTGTGTAATTTACAACTTCAACACACCACCACATTATTGTAAACCCGACCCAGCCATCGTCGTTCGTTCGAAGCGGTGCGAGACACAAAGACAACCAAAATTTGCAGGCAGTTTTGGAAGTCAGTCTCATAATCAATCATTGTCAGTATAGTTTTCATGGTACCCCATCGAAGAATGGAAGTAGAAAGGTATATCTGATCCTTTTACCGATCGAGAGGGGTGGGTGAGGTGGAAGAGAGGAACCTGAGAAAGGGGGGAGGGGATGGAAGAGAGGTGGTCATGGGAATGGAGGCTCACCATTTCAGGAACTGGTCTCGGTTGAGTTGTGGTCCCGAAAAAAAAAAAAAACGTGTGGCCGACAACGAATTAGAAGGTGAATGCGCCTAAAGTGTCACTATCTACTTGTGAGATGGTGGCGGACTCTAATTCCAGTAAAACGGCTCAACAGAAATCCCAACACGGCTTTTTTTTTTTTTTTTTTTTTGATATAGATTTGTTCCTGTTATTGTCCATACAAAACCATATAGTTCTGTTGCACGTGAGTTCTGTACGGAATTTTGGCGTCTCTCGACTGTATTAATGCGTGTGTGTGAGTGTGTTGGGAGGTGAGAGATTCAGATGGTTTATTCGTGAGGGCCATAGCCTCCTAGAAGGGGGAAACACGGAAATGGCGTACGTACATTGACGTTCACCATGTTACACTTAAATGCTTCGCCTGTTAAACGCCTTGTACGGGTACAGAACAGATTATTCGACAGAACAGATTATTCGACAGAATCTGCACTTGTTGATGAGAGAGAGAGAGGCGGGGGGAGGGGAGAACGAGAGAGAGTGCTTGTGCACGACAAAGAAAAGGGCAGTGCTTGTTCAGCAACTTGTGATAAGGTTGCACCGCTAATTAATATGTATTCAGGTTTGCGGCTGCATATATATGAAAACTGAAACACGAGGGGATAAATTTACCTCGCTCTTGGCTGATAGCTGCATTACAAGATTTGCTGTCCTTTTTTTTTTTTTTTTTTATTCTTCCTTTTTTTAAGAGATGGGAGAGAGGGAGGGAGTTGAGTGGTGGTGGAGGGCGTAATGAGTATGCTTGTTATAAACAGTAGTTTTATAATTCCAGAAGGTATTCGTATTGCCTGTGATTTGCTATGTTAATGCAAGTCTAAAGGAAAAAAAAGATGAAGACAGTTTAAGACTGACATTTTTTTTTTTCAAAGCAGAATCTTACATGCACCTGACATAAAGAGTGGTGAGGGGGGAGGGGGTGCAAGAAAAGGAAGGTGGAAGGGAGGGAGGGAAAGAAATAGAGACAAGGAACGAAAGGGAGGTAGGGAGAAGGGTGGGGTAGGATAAAAATGCCCTGTAACAAAAAGGAGGTGTATGGCAAAACGGGCAAACACAAAGCAGAGCACGCATAGAAAACGTGCTGACGTTGGTATTCAGGTATGTGACCTTAATGACTGACAGAATCGTGTATCTATCTGCATCGGTCTGTGAGAGATCCTCCCCTCCATTATCCTCCTTCCCCATCCCTACCTCCACCCCTATCCTTTTCCCGTCTCCCTTCATCCTTCAGCTCTTGTGTCACGCTACTGTCCTCCAGTGCATCAGGGCTGTCCGAATCACGGCTGCTTGAATCATAGCTGTCAAAATGAGATGCCTTTTCTGTGCTTTTGTCACGTCTGTCACAGTAAAGGTTCATCTCTCCCTCCCCATCCCACTCTCCCTCTGTCTCAAACACATGTGTGCGTGCACACACACACACACACACACACACACACACACACACACACACACACACACACACTGAGCAAACCATCCCAGCTAACTCTCTCCCTTTCTCTCTCTCACAAAGAGAGAGAGAGAGAGAGAGAGAGAGAGAGAGAGAGAGAGAGAGAAAGACCGTGTTTATGCACGTGCTGGTGTGTGTGTGTGTGTGTGTGTGTGTGTGTGTGTGCGTGTGTGTGTGTGTGTGTGTGTGTGTGTGTGTGTGTGTGTGTGTGTGTGTGTGTGTGTTATCTCTTGGTCGAGTTTCCTTTGATTTATTCTTGCAAGGTTCATTTCCCTGCGTTCCACAAACATGGAAAGAACTGAAGCACTGTAGAACAAAACCAAACAGGATGCATGGTTGGTGCTCGATCGACAGATAGCCATGTGGTGTGTGTGTGTGTGTGTGTGTGTGTGTGTGTGTGTGTGTGTGTGTGTGTGTGTGTGTGTGTGCACGACTTTCATGAGATTTCCATATACCTGGTAATGCAGATAGATGGATGTACACCCATATGAAGTGCATCTCCGGTACACGATTGTGTCCGCCCTATGATCAGATTAAACCCTAAAACCATCAACAGATAAAACAGTCCCAGTGTACATACTTTTCTCAAACAAGATGCAGTTTCTTTTCTCCATTGATGGAGGAAAAGGGAAAGGCAGTTCTAGCCTAATGCTCCCGCATCTTGCGACGCGTGAGGCAGTCAAGGTGTTCCACTGTGCTGATGGACGAAAAAGGAAAGGCGATCCTTGCTTAAATGCTCCCGCATCTTGCGACGCATGAGGCAGTCAAGGTGCTCCACTGTGCACGGTCCTCAGCCAGTTTGCTGGTGTCACTCTATCCTCTGTCGACGAGTCTGAGGTCTCTCTCCATTGTCTGTCGCCGGCTCATCCTGGGTCGTCCTCTTTTCCTTTGGCCCGCTGAGGCCCATTTAATGGCCTGGTTTGCAGATCTTGATGAGGGTAATCTCAAGACATGACCTAGCCAGCGGAAGCGCCGTCCGTCTGCAGATATTGGTTGACACGGGGAGCTGTTTGGACCTCTCCCTGACCTCTTCATTTGGTATAAACTCTGACCATTTGATGCCCAAGATCTTACGTAGGCACTTGGTGTCAAAAGCGTCGAGTTTCTTCTCCAGGGTGGTCTTTAATTGCCAGGTTTCGCAGCCACATAGCAGCGTTGAAGGCACACTGGAGTTATAAAACTTCAATTTGATTTCAAAGGAGAATTTTTTGCTGTTCCATGTTTTGTTCAGCTGATTGAATGCTGATGTCGCCTTGTCAATACACTTCAGTTCATGGTCGAGGTCATTGGCGTTGTTGATGGAGCGGGCTGGGTATGTGAAGTGCTCTACTTCTTCCACTTGAAAAATTTGTTGGCACTTTGTGTTTACCTGTCAGCATGCTTTTTTTTTAGTCTTTTTGGCGCTGATAATGAGGCCAGTGTTGCCTGCAATTGCTGTTATTGTCTACAAGCACCTGCAGATCTTGAGTGGTGCTTGGAAGAGCGGCAATGGCATCGGCAAAATCCAGATCTGAGGGGCTGTTTTTCTTCTGTCCACGTGATTCCTTTTCCGTGGGTTGCGTGTTTCAAAACCCATTCAATGGCAAGTGCAAAGAGGAGAGGGGAGAGGATATAACCTTGCCCACCCCGGTGACAACTTCAAACCAGTCACTGTAGCCATCTTCTGTCCTGATTTAGTCACCTTAAAACCACAAAATTAATGGTAAAGTTAGAAAGTAAATGAACAAGCGAAAATCGGCGTAAAACGTGGGGGGGGACCCAGAACATCTAGTTTTGCTGCTTCTTTCCTTCTTTTTTGTCCCCCTTTCTCTCTCTTCTTCTAAGTCTTTCGGTTTGTCCCTCTCATCTTTTCTTCCTCCTATTTGTGATAGTCGTGTCTAATATCTATCTTTTCTGCCTGTCGTGATTATTCATCGGATCTTTTTTTTTCTTTTTTTTTAATGTTTGTTTTTCTGTTCTTGTTTTTTTCGTTCGAAAACTGTCGTTCTGTGCTGGGTAAATGTGTGTGTGTGTGTGTGTGTGTGTGTGTGTGTGTGTGTGTGTGTGTGTGTGTGTGTGTGCGTGCGTGCGTGCGTGCGTGTGTGCGTGCGTGCGTGCGTGCGTGCGTGTGTGTGTGTGTGTGTGTGTGTGTGTGTGTGTGTGTGTGTGTGTGTGTGAGGGGGGGTGGGGGACTGGCTTGCATGCGAGTACACATGTACATCAGTTCACAGGATTCTGTAATATCAGTCACGGTGTTTGCTTGTGTGTTTAGTCAGTTTTTGTTTATTTGTTGTCAAAGCCACGCAAATAAATGCGAGCAGAAAAGTGCAAGGCGACACTTACCAAGAGCACAATATAAAAGAGAAAGTTAATTCATTGATAAATGGCGTGTATGGAATTAGTGTTGCCTTGAACACTGTTGTATTGTTCGTTTGTAGTTTGGTTTGTTTTCAGCCACGCTGCAACCTGTTTCAGTCTTCTGGGGTTGTTTGTTTCTTATTTGTTTTTTTTTTTTTATGTCAAAATACCAGAGCACGCGTAATATGTCAGGTACTATTGTTTTCAGAAAAGATCATGTTGTGTCACATCAGTGCTCCCCGTCTAAAATGCATTCCGCTTGATTACACGTGTTTGTCGATCGTTTGGGGGAAAGGAATGGAAGGGGGGGGGGGGGGGGGGGGGGGGGGGGGGAAACTCTGCATGCCCATCAAGAAACTGACATTTCCAATGCCTATCTTTACATAATCTTGTCGTTCTGGTGTTGTGGTGTAGAGTGAGGTAGGGTCTACGGTGTTGGTCTACCATACAATCTGAGACAGGTTTGTGTATGCTACACCTGAGGGAGTGGGGCGTCATGAGGGGGTGGTCATCTAACGCTTGACGAAGACTGTGTTTTTATGATCGTTTTGTTCGTTAGGATATACTGTTCAGAAAAGAAAAGCAATAATTCTGCCGTGTCGATAATCGTCTGTTGACATCTATTTAGCCTCACTGGTGAGGTACTGAACTTTTCGACGCAGTTATTTGTGGATTGATGATCAACTTCATCTTGCGCCGAATATGAGAAGATAAGTGATTGCTCGTTCTTTTTCAATGTACTGAATGTTGGAGAACACCTAAAAGGTCGAAACGCGTCGTATTTTCTCTTATGATCTGTTTGCCCGTATTGTCTTGCGGAATCACTAACAATTCTTTTTAAAATTTTTATCAACTCGAAGTCTTGAGTCCCAGTGAGTGAGTCACAAATTGCTTGTATTGTAAATAATTTTCAAAGATTTCAGAAAACGTATACTATACTTAAACAAAACAAATAATGCGGTTTTTAAACAGTATTTAGGCAGTTCTGCCCTCTGGGAATTATTTTTCCTCGTTGCGGCGAGGCCTGTTTCAACGCTGCGTGGGTAACATGACGACAACACATGGGTTTGTCCACCGTGCTGAATGCAGCACTGAAGAGAAATCCCTGGTCTGGGAACTCTCGCTTTTAGGAGTGGTTTCTTTAGATTCTCCTATTCCTCGATATTGAAGTGTTCTTGCAGGGTTTTTTTTTCGTGCGAAACTCAACACAGTCCTTCGTCTTCCTGCCAGATTGGTCAATGCAGCAAAGCGGTTTACGACTGCTTTCATTCTAGGTGAAACCCCGGCTTGTTTTTGGACTTGAAGTGGAAATCTGAGCGAGGGGGGAAACTTGTAAAGAAAATCGTTACAGCGCGCACAAAAGGTGTTCACTCTCATTAAAGTAATGTTGTGTGGTTTAGAAAGCAGTCTCCTTCGACCCACGTCCATTCTGTATGTAATTGTTAAATGTTGGCATTTCTCTTTCTGTGTGGTACAATTATAAGATGCTCAAAACACAGAAAAGTATTTAGTGCTGTTCCTGAGGAGTGAGATGATTTGCTTGTTTGTTTTTTGGTCTATTTTCACTTCTGTGTGTGTGTGTGTGTGTGTGTGTGTGTGTGTGTGTGTGTGTGTGTGTGTGTGTGTGTGTGTGACAGCGTTCAATTTTTGGTCTGTTTGTCTTTTGTGTATATCCTGTACCTGTATGATCGATAAGCATTTATATTTTCGTCGATATGTCGTTATCTCCTCTTCAGCAGGGGGAACGGCCTTACTTGAAGTGCACTGTACAGAACGCATGTTTACAAAAGGAGAGTAGGCAAAATATGAAAAGCCTGTGGTAAGTGATCGGTAATGGATGACTGCGATAGCTGTGTTGTCGGGTGACTCCACCTGAGATCACACCTGTTGACAGGTACCCCTGACTTCAGTTCCTTAATCAGCTCTATTACACCGCCATTTCACCTCCACCTCCGCTCCCTTCCGCTCCCACATCCACCCCGAAGCCCTAGCCCCCTACCTGGCCTCCACAAACCAACCTCCTTCCCCCCACTCCTCTCACTCCTTATTGTTTCCTCCAGTGCGGAAATTGCTAGGGTCGAGTGGCGGCTGTTATGTTGGAGTTTTCCTCCTAAGTGAAGCGCTGACTGGTGCATCGGCCGGGTGGAGTGGTTTTGGCCGTTCAGCGACTGACCCTGAGTGAGCAAAGATTAGTTCTTCGGCGAACATATTTGTGTGCAAGCACAGGTGGGGGGATTTACAGGTATGTTTCGCTGCTGACTTACTGACCTGTCGTGTGTGTGTGTGTGTGTGTGTGTGTGTGAAGTTTTCGTGTATTTATGTTGATCTCTCTCTCTCTCTCTCTCTCTCTCTCTCTCTCTCTCTCTCTCTCTCTCTCTCTCATAATATAAGTACCATCCTTTCCTCTCTCTCTCTCTCTCTCTCTCTCTCTCTCTCTCTCTCTCTCTCTCTCTCTCATATATATAAGTACCATTTCTCTCTCTCCCTCACCCCTCTCTCTCTCTCTCTCTCTGTGGATAATTAGGTTCTCGGACATTTTCAAACTAAAACTCGTTGACTGCACGCTGTAAGACAGAATGGCCTAGGTGTATTCAGAACAGCGACACGTGAAAGTGTCTGTGACATGCAAAGACGACCAGCTGTGTAGAAAGCTCACTTACACAGAGGGACAAGAAAGCACAGGGGTATGAAGAGCGCATTCAGGACGAGAGAAAAAAAAAACTCCCTTTTTTTTTGTTACGTGTGGCCGAAATTGCCCGTAATGCCTTTTCAGAAGAAGAAGGCGCTTTGTGGGTTGGTTGGTTGTTTGTTTTTTTTCTTAACCTTGGTGTGTGTGCGTCAGTTGTTTTTTTTTTTTTGTTTTTTTTTTTACCGTAATTGCATATTGTACTGTATTGTTGTATAAGTTTCTGGTCGCAGTATGACTGTTCCTTCGTTGGCAGAGTGAGTCGCTACAAGATGGCGTCACTCGATATTTTTTTTCTTCCTCTTTTTGTATATAGCTGTGTGTGTGTGTGTGTGTGTGTGTGTGTGTGTGCGCGCGCGCGCGCGCATATGTGTGTTTATGTGTGTGTATGTGTATGAGAGAGAGAGAGAGAGGAGGAGAGGGAGGGAGGGAGGTTAAGGAAGCATCGTGTTGTTTCCCTTGGTTCTTTCATGTACCGTCTATGTCAACTGCACACGGGGTCACTGCTTCTCGCCTCACCCGAAAGACTAGCACTCAGGTCACTGTTGAATGTCTTGTTAAGAGTGGAAGGAGGCGGGGGGAAGGGGGGGGGGGGGGGGGGAGGGAGGGAGGGTATTTTAAGTCCGCATGACGTTGGATCTCATCTGTTCCCTGGTAAATGTGTGAAACCACCGAACCTTCACGTGCCCAAGGAAAATGACATTCGTTTGATTTGCCCTCGACCGACATTCTATGAGAGTATGAAACTGTCTTAACGGAGATAACAACCAAGCAAAACTACTAAAAAAAAATAGTCTTGAAATGAGGGACGCGGGAGAGGAGGGGGGGGGGGGGGGGGGGGGGGGATAGTGCCCTTTGGAGATATTAGACACTTTCAAAGCGTGCCATACTTGTATGGTCCTACGAATTGTTTTTTCCAGTTCATGCCTTTTCTTTATGGTCCTTTGTTTCTCTGTGCATGTCACTATTTCCTGGTCCTTTGCTTCTGTAAACATGCGTGTCGTTTACGGTGCTTTGGCTATTTCTCTGTCTGTGCCACTATTTCATAGACCTTCTTTGATTGCCTATCTAAACATGACATAATTTCATACGGCTGTGACTGTTCCTTTAAACACGCTGTGATTTCGTGGAAATTCGACAGCTTCTCTATACATGCTGTTATCACACGGCCTTGTTGATTTTCTCCAAGCATCTTGATCAAGCATCGTGGTCTCTTGATTGCTTTTCAAGACAAGCCATTATTTCACAGTCCCTTGACTGCTTGTCAAAACCAGCCAATATTTGTTAGTTATGTGACTGCTTCTCTAAACAAGCCATTATATTATGGTCTTATGAGTGTTTCTGAAACATCCCATGATGTCGAAGAAACAGCGTGATAAATGCAAGATACGGATGGAAACACAACACACACACACACACACACACACACACACACACACACACACACACACACACTCCAAAAATACAAAAAAAAACATAGATTAAGAAGCGTGAGGATAAACATCTCACCTCGCTTCCCCACTATTTGCCTTTGTCGGAGTCCTGTTCTCTCGCGCAGGTCACTGACCGTTTCAGAGTACGGCGATGACTGGTCGAGCTGCCCACTCACGTTCTGCGAAGGCTAGCTTCCTCTCCGCTGTTCAGCAAGGGCCAACCACACTCTGCACGCAGCCTTCGCTCGCGCGCTAACCAACGTGTGTGTCCTCGCTTGGGAGCTTCTTACTGTAAAATCATGCCATGGTTAGTGCAGCTGTCAAGGGATCGAACTGCGCACGCCATGGTACGTCTAATATCTTTTTAAAAGCAGTAAGAGGACCAGATCGAACGGCGCACGCCATGGTACGTCTTAATATCTTTTAAAAAGCAGTAAGAGGACCAGTCACCACATACCGTAAAAATGATAGCATGTTGACAAAACCTGTCAAAGGGCCATGTACAACCTGCCAATCAAAAGACGTTATACCACCTTCCATGAAATAATGGCATGTTCACAATGTTTACGACACCAGTCAAAGGACCATGTACCATCTGCCATGAAAAAATGGCATGTTTACAAAAACAGTCAAAGGACCATGTTCCATCTGCCATAAAATAATGGCATGTTTACAGTGTTTACGACACCAGTGAGAAAGACACACGACAAGGACTGAATCAAAGTTTTGGACAAACAGAAGACAGCTTCAACAACACAACTGGCATGGAGGGAAAGGAAGTCCTCAAACAGCAGTGAGGGGCAGACACGTTGAAAAAAGAAATCATCATTTTCCTTGCATCGACTATGTGCGCATAGCACTGGACATTCCGTGCTCTGGTTTCGCTTTGCTTTTTAACTGTGAAACTAGCTTTCCACATTCGTGTTAGTGTTATATTTAGACTGTTCATCGCTTCCCCCTACCCCCACCCCCACCAACTCTAACCCGCCCCCTTTCACTGAATTTTATATGAAAAGGCTTTTAGTGGAAAAGAGTGACGAAGAAGACACAGCACATGGCAAGACGGAGGGGAGGAACTTCATATTAACGATCATTGCCCGGCCGCGATCCGATTTTTCTGCTGTTTGACAGATCACCATTAAGTATCTTTTCCGCTTAAGTTGATCGATCACACACACACACACACACACACACACACACACACACACACACACACACACACACACACACACACAACACACACACACACAAGCACGCACGCGCACACACACATTCATTCTCTCTCTCTCTCTCTCTCTCTCTCTCTCTCACTCTCTCTCTCTCTCTCATGCACGACACACACACACACACACACACACACCAGACATACACACACACACGCGCGCGCGCGCACGCACACACACACACACACACACTCTCTCTCTCTCTCTCTCTCTCTCTCTCTCTCTCTCTCTCTCTCTCTCTCTCTCTCTCTCTCTCACATGCACACACACAGACAGACGGGGACACACACACACACACACACACACACACACACACACACACAACACACACACACACACACACACACACTTATTGTGTGGAGCTCGCTGTGTGCGTCTGTGTGTGTGTGTGTGTGTGTGTGTGTGTGTGTGTGTGTGTGTGTGTGTGTGTGTGTGTATGCGCGCGCGCGCTTGTGTGTGTGTGTGTGTGAGAGCGCCTGCGAGCACACGCGTACTGAATAAAAAAAAATTGGTGTCTGCAGGATCCACATGTTATAAACTAAGTAGATGGAGGGATAAAGAGATTCACTCTCAATGATCCCCAATAATCCTGTTTTAATGGTATGTGTGTGTGTGTGTGTGTGTGTGTGTGTGTGTGTGTGTGTGTGTGTGTGTGTGTGTGTGTGTTTATACAGATATAATTTGTTTATAAATCTGTGTACATATGTAAGTCCGTATGTATGTATGTATGCATCTCTCTCTCTCTCTCTCTCTCTCTCTCACTCTCTCTCTCTCTCTCTCTGTACACACACACACACACACACACACACACACACACACACACACACACACACACACACACATCGTACTTGTGTGCGCACGCGCGCACCGGCACTCGGGGGTTTAAAAACTCCCACCAACCAACCAATCTGGTCCCCATCCAAAAACACATTCCACACGACGACCGACTTGAGATCCACAAATCAGTCAAGCATGTCACGCCCCAGTTCTCCGGACCAGTGGATCAATCACTGCCTCCGTCAACACGGTCACGGTCAGCTGGGCACAGAGACCTCAGAAGCGCACAGATCGAACGGCGCAGGTCAAGCAGGAAGGACCTTCATGCGCCTGAAAACTGGTCGGTTTATCACGTGTCTGTACACAGAGGATTGCTCAGATACCTCTGCATTTCAACACAGA
>JADBJO010001872.1:322500-330000 GCA_016801955.1 Conus betulinus
TGACATGCAGAAACAAGACAAGACATCCTAATCATCGAGGTCAACTCAAAATGCGAAAAATATTCTCCATTCGTTTTGTTCGTCATCATCATCATTTTTTTTTCTTTCTTTCTCTTTCTCTCTTTGTTTGTTTTGTTTTTTTTTTTTATTCATTTATTTATTTTCCTACCTTCCTTTTTTCATTTTCTCGTTCTCCCTTTTCGTTCTTTCTTCTTCATCATCATAGTCTTCCTCCTGTTCTTGTTCCTGTCCTCCACCTTTCTCCTCCTGTCCCCTCCTCCCTCTGCTCTTCTCTTCTTTCTTTCTTTCTCTTTCTTCTCTTTCTTTCTTTTCTTCTTCTTCTTCTTCTTCTTCTTCTTCTTCTTCGTCGTCGTCGTCGTCGTCGTCGTAGTTTTCGTCTTCTCAGAGGTTGTCTTCGTTTTCTTGTACATCCGCAGTTTTTTTTTCTTCTTTTCCTTTGTAAATAACATCTTCATCATCTCCAGTGTCAAGTTCATTGACATCGTTACCGTCATCATCATCTGTTCCTTGTCCACCACAGTGCATAGAACATCGTCGCACTTGAAGCGTTTGAAACGAATCTATTAAAAAACCATCACCAAGACCAGCGACAGCAGCAGCAGCAGCAAATGACGGCAGCAACATGCGCGCCTGAGGGTGGAGTGGAAACATGGGCCCAGCGGATAAGTCACTCGCTTAGGAAGTGGGACGACCCCAGATCCGAGCTTCCAGTCTCGCACGAGACAGTCTTCCCCCTTCCCGTCCGCTAGAAATGAAATTGTGGTCTGGGTATTTGTCTTTTGGACGGGTCACGAACCAAGGTCCACCGTGTACTGATGACTGCGGGACTCAGACTGAAGAAGCACAACACCCTAACAAACATGCGCAAAATTTACAACTTTTGATGGCGGAGGAACAATGATGTACAGATAACATTCCAGCGCAGCGTTTCAAACGGGTTTTAGATGCTGCAAGAGGCGTACGCGGACACTGGTACAGACATCTAAACCCAGTGGCGACATATCAGTTTGTGGCGTGACTCCTGTGAAGAGGTCCTGGGCAAGAGGGAAAACAGCACAAAGAATGGGTCTTCGCTGATACTCAGCTGAGAGTGAAAATGAGGACAGTGTGAAGAAAGCTGGTGCTGAACACAGGTAGGACACGAACAGGCAAATGAAGCGCAGGGAGAAACCACCGCTTTTTACCAAGAAGTTGTAAAAAAAAAAAAGCATCAGAAAGGGGGGGGGGGGGGGGGGGGGGGGAATCAAGCTGACGGTCTAGCTGAATAAGCAGCCAGAGCTGCTGCTTTAACATAATGACAAAGAAACCGGCAGGCAAATTCCAGCAGGCCGGCAACTCAGTAAAGGACAAAATGTAAACCCCACTCACAACAAAGGAGCAGCTGAAGAGATAGGAACAACACTTCACGGACCTACTGTACTGACCGGCCATCTAAAACACAAACAAACATTCTGCCAGCAGAATCTCTCCCCACCCCCCCCCCCTTTCCCTTTCATTTACACTACGTTCACGTACGTGTCTGTCATGTATAATGGGCTAAAACTGCTAATCATGAAAACATCAATAATTAATAGAACGCTAGAAAAAGCTGCTTTATCATGAAAAAAGGTCAAGTGCTTTAACATGAAAAAAGGCGTCCTACTCGCCAGGGAAGTCAAGGTACAGGACAGTTTTTTATAACTGTGCAGGGGGGTCCAAAAGGCAGTCCTACTCGCCAGGGGAAGTGGCAGGTAAGGTACAGGACAGACTGCAGCTGTTCCTGGGAACGGGAACGTCAAACCTGCTGGCGCTAACGGGCAGGTCGAGGGCGTCAAAGATGACGCCACAGACCAGCGTGACGTCATTGTGGCCGATGACAACTCCAGCATCACGCCATCGTCATCGGTTCCAGCCACCCAACGACGTCGTCGCCTGGTTCTCCTTTGTCGCCCACAGGTTGTGTGTGTGTGGTGTGTGTGTGTGTGTGTGTGTGTGTGTGTGTGTGTGTGTGTGTGTGTGTGTGTTGTGCTGCCTGTGTGCGCGCATTTATATACTAATTGTGTGTATGTGCGTGCTCTGATGTGTGAGTGTGTGTGTGCGCGCTTGCTTGCGTGGGTGAATCTGCAGAATGTTAATTTGTCTTCGATTTTGTAAGAGAAAACTTGATAGTCAGCAAAATGTTCTTTACCTCCGGTTTATATTATGAGGCTCATGAATGTCTGTTTATTCTTAAGGCACTATTCACTATTGTGACCGAAGTTGCAAGCGGTATACAACATGTAATTTTTTTTAAGTTCAGTTTCGATGAAAAGATATTTGTATTCACAAGTTCAAGATACTTGCTAAAAAGTGACGTTTCACATAAAATCATCATATCTTGGGTGTATGTGTCGGGAGGTTGGAGGGGGGGGGGGGGGTGAGGGTGCACCAAACACACAGATCGCACAGCACTTGTCGGACAAAAATCAAAAATGGATCGTCATGTTCAAAAACGACGACTAGCCACGTCTGCTTTATGAGACATGGGAGGTCTTCACTGCTGACCCCAAGAGAGGGAAGGCTAAAGTTGAATGCTGTTGACAGGATGCTTGAAACGTCTGAAAAATGTTAAAGTTCATCGCAAGGGGGGCAATCTGGTGATTTTTAAGATAAAAGAAAAAGACATTGTGAAAGTATTGATCCTGTGGTCAACTTTGAAATGTAAAATCAGCTACCCACTTGAAAATCTAATCTGTTTACAACGATTGAAAAGTGATCAGAAAAATGACGGTTGAAATGGATGCCACTGAGGCACACATCGTCCGGTCAGAGAGCGAGCCCATAGATATGGGTTTTTCCCCTACTAATCGTGAACGCCTCGGTGACCATGACGGTCACGGGACAGTGAAAGTTAAACAAACTCACAAACAGTGCCAATTAAACAAACGTCATTTTGACCCCGTGAAACTGTCCGAAATGGGAGGGTGTGGAGACGGGTTTGTCCGTTCAGTCCCCGGCTGTGAGGCAGCAGTCTCTGGGCTTTGAATGTCCAGACATGTTCAGCCTGAATCTTCTTAGCGACGTACCTCAGACCAACCCGTGCAGAAGATGTGAGCTGCTCAAAAGGACGGCCCACCCAGGGAAGCTAACCTTATGTCATAGCCGGTCAGATTCACCCTAAAGTAGTTTCAGTCCATGTGGTCCTCTGAAGTTCGGAGGCGTGACGTTCCGTAAACGTCCATGTCAGATCTACCCCTCCGGGCATTTATGTATTTGGACCCCAAGAGAAAGGCTGCCGACATTGTTGCTTGTTTCAGGACACGTACCCCTGGCAGTGTATAATTCATGCGATTGTGGGATATGTTTTGGACTTATGGAATAGTTCCTTCTGTTGAGTTTTGGACTTATAGAATAGTTCCTTCTGTTGACTTGCTAGACGAATTTGAAAAATTATTTATGAGGCTCCTCCATAAAACGTAGACAAACGAATCACAAGAAAAAACACGACGCGTTTCGACCTCTTAGGTCTTCTTCAGGCAAGATATACAACACTCGGGACAACGAAAATGAACGAGCAATCACTTATCTTCATCCAATTCGGCGCAAGATGGGCGTTGCTGGACGAGTTTTGTGTTCCTGATGTTTTTCTTTGTTTGTTTGGGTTTTTTTTTTTTTTTGATGGGGGGGGGGGGGGGGGGGGGGGGAGGATTTGTTTTTTTTTTTTTTTTTTTTACCTGGAGATTCTGATCCTGCGAGTGTATATTCTGTTTTGATGTTTCTTTTCACCTTATTCATCGTTATTTTCGTCCTTAGCATTTTTCATTCTGTGAGTCAGTCTCCTGAACTTTATCTTAATTTGCCATTCTGTTGGCATAGTTTTTCCATATTCATTTTTTTTTTCATTTGTCAACACTGCACTCATTTTTTTTCTGATTTTCTTTTATCATCGTGAAAGACATTTTTCTGTGTTTCATTTCACACTCTTGGAGATACTTTCAGTTTTTTATAGTTGTTTTTTTTTATTGTTATAGTTTTTCCTTACACGGTATTTTCCCCTTCAGTACTCCATGGTTTCTTACGATCATGTCTGACGTCAAAGAAATTCTGTTGGCAAGCACTGAAAATACTTGGTCTCTAGTTACAAAATGAGTTTGACGATTTCGAAACGCTCAAAAATCCTGCTACACTGAGCAGAAGAATTTACGATAAAAAAAAAAAAAAAAAAAAACACACACACACACACACACACACACACACACACACACACACACACTGTACAGAAACTGTTCGAAGGAATATATGTTTTAAAATACTTAAAGGTTTACAAAAAGTTCAGTAGGCGTTAAATAAAGGGTACAAAAAGGTGCACACTAAGTACATAGAAAATGTTGTAAAAAGTAAACAATAGAGAACAAAATTATTTAAAACTACGTAAACTTTGTACAAAAAGGTACGCGAAAAGTGTACAGCTAGGGCAGAAAATATTACAAAATCCGTACAAAAATCAGTACAAACAAGTGCATGAAAAATGTACAAAAACAAACTGTGACCAAAAAGTGAACGAAAGGTATACCACCACCCCCCACCCCCCCCCCCACCACCAAAAAAAATGCACGAAAGTATACAAAGACTCACGGGAAGAAACGTACAAAAAAAATATACCACGTCCTCTCGGTGGAATGAGAATTGCCGGGGTTATGTCCAGCAGGAAGGGGTGTGTGTGTGTGTGTGTGTGTGTGTGTGTGTATGGTGGAACAAAGAGACAGATCGTTTAGAAAGGTCGGTCACTGACCGCTTCAGCTGCGAAGTTTGGAGAGCAGAAAACCGACGGTTTTTCGCAACAAATGAAAGGACGTTACTATTTTTAGTGTATAAAAGAAGACAGTAATGGTTAAGTATGTATAGGAAGGAGTCGTTACGTTACTTATTTGTTTGTCCCTGGCCCTTACATACAAGATTAATTTGATCTTATTAACATCAAAGATGAAACTGGACTTTAAACGGAGGAAAAGCTTACTTAGAAACTAGACTTTATAATCTTCGTCTTTGAATGTTATTTGTTCGCGCGCGCGCGCGCACGCGCGCGCGCGCGTGTGTGTGTGTGTGTGTGTGTGTGTGTGTGTGTGTGCGCGCGCGCGCGCGCGCGCGCGCGCGCCGCTTAAATCTTTTATCTCAGTTATTCGTCTTTAGGTTTTTTTTTTTTTTTAACTTGTCTCTTATTGTTATAGATTTTAATACATATACGTCGGGCCACGTAACTGGCCGCTTTCTGTAAACTACCATCTTACTGATGGGTAGAGCCGTCAGAATTCACATGCTGGGTGACCCATCTGGATGGATGGGGGGGGGGGGGGGGGGGGACAGAGAGGGTCACCGCCCACCCAGCCGCTCTTTCACCACCTTACTCACCCCACACTGGTCTAGTTGGGCGGGGAGAGCTACGATGAGGTAAGAGGGGAGTGGGGTGCGCTCTGGCACGGAAGCTTTAGTGATTTCTGTGTTTTGGTCTGGTAAGTTATGACTTGCGTTAGTTTTGTGGCTTTGATGTGAGTTGACTTCCACGCGGTGACAGCCCTGATATGGCTGTTTGCGATCGGCTGGGCTGTAGACAACATTACCACATCTTATCTCACCTCGTGGCATTGAGTCCGTGTTTGAGTTTGCAATGTACCTTTAACACACATGGCCTGGCAGTATTGACTCTCGTATTACAGCAGTGATCCCCAGTTTCGGTTGGGTTGTCCGTGTGTGTGTGTGTGTGTGTGTGTGTGTGTGTGTGTGTGTGTGTGTGTGTGTGTGTGTGTGCTTGCGTGCGTGCATGCGTGTGTGTGTGTGAAACTTTAACATTGGCTTTCCTGTTGCAAACTCTTTACAGAACAGAACTTGCCTGATAAATATTGTCTTTTGTCGAGAAGGGGAGATTATAAATTGTTCGGAAATTTTTTCAGTTCATCTGGATCAAAGGACGACTTTTTATCTTAAAAAAAGGTTTCACAATTGCAGCTTTGAAATCTTGAAGATTTTTCGGTTTTCTGGAGAAGCTCTTTTTAGAATGAGAGATAACTGGTTCAAACTTGGACGGAGTTGGGCCGGAAATAAGAGAGAGGTAGCTCTTGAAGGACTGGAAGAAGCGAATGCCAAAGTATATACGGACTATTTTGTCTCGGAACAACTCGGTGCTAAAACGCGAACGTGACGAAAGCGAGGCAGCGTTGCTTTGAATTACCGCCCTTCGACACATGTCCTCTGCAGACAGCCTCCCACCACTGTCCATCCACCCCCCTCTATCACGCCTCTCCCACCGCCTCCCTCACTGCCTTCTCATTCATCGCACGCGTGTTATGACCGTAACGAACCTACTGCCTGAAAAGGAAATGGTCCGTTTCGGTTTCACTGCAGTGTTAAGACTGACACACGCGTTTCGTGAGTCGAATTGCCTCTCTCTTTTCTTTTTTAACGTCAAGTTCTCTACGATAGGCCACAAGGCCAGATAAAGAAGAAAGAAACAAAAACAACGTTTCGTGACAAACAGACCGACAGAAAAAAAGAGAGGGGTGATAGGGCTGGGGGGTGGGGGGAAGAAGGGGAGAGAAGGAGAGAGGGGGGGGCGGAAGGGGGGGGGGGGGGCTTTCAACAAAACGGAACAATGAATCATGAAAAATAAAAGAAATCAGATGACAATAACCAAGCAAAAGATGTCGACCATCGATTTTACTCTGTCTTGTGTGACCTGGTGGTAGACAGCTTTGATGTGTGTTTAGGACATAGAAGAATCCTTCATTGGATACATCACTCATTCCCCCCCCCCCCCCCCCTCTCTCTCTCTCTCTCTCTCTCTGTCGGTCTGTCGTCTGTCTGTCTGTCTCTCCATCTCTCTGTCTCTCTCTCTCTCACTCTCTCTCTCTCTCTCTCTCTCACTCACACTCACACACACACACACACACACACACACACATACACACACACACACACACACACACACATAACCATCCGCCAATGCGGCAGGACAGTCAATGGACTGTCGTTTCGGTGTTTTCCCTCATAAATCAGGAGAAAGGTACTGGGGATGACTGTGAACAAAAATCCCAAGCAAATTCGGTATTTTGCCCCCCCCCCCCCCCCCCCCCCCCCCCCCCCCCCCCCCCCCCCCCCCCCATCACTTTTGGTTATTCTCACGAATTGTTGATTGTTGTATTAATTGATACTGATCCTTTGGTAGGTTTTCCTTGGGATAAGAGAGCTGGAAAGGAGGAGAAGGAGGAGAGGAAGGAAGTGTTCGTTTTAATTTGAATAACATAGTGGGCAGACTTTACGAACCAGCAAATAAAACGCACTGTGTTGACATTGTGTAGGCAGACCAACGGAGTAGGAAGAACAGACGGACGTTCGTACTGGTTTGCTATCGGCTTCTTTCGCAGTATAACTAAAGAGACTGTCTCTGTTTCCAAAGACGGTCACGTATTCTCTCTCTGTCAGACACACACACACACACACACACACACACACACACACGCACGCACA
>JADBJO010001872.1:337500-360000 GCA_016801955.1 Conus betulinus
CAGAATAATGACATGGGAAAATAGCTAACTTGTTAACATATGCATTGTGTTTGTAAATTTAGGGTCAGATGCCTGGGAATAGATAAAAAAGAGAGAGAGAGAGGGGGGGTGGGACGGGAGCAAGGCTGCTTATTGTTTGTTTGGGAGGTGAGGTGAACGTGATGGGTCGTGGGGAGGTGGGGGGGGGGGGGGGGGGGGGGGGAGTTCGGGTGACAGAATGTGGTGTCAGAAAAACATCCTCGGCATGTGGACGTGCACGTGTTGCATTCCCTACTGATTAATCGTCAACCCCAATGCACTACCGGGGAATCTCTCTCTCCCTCCCTCCCTCCCTCCTCTCTCTCTCTCTCTCTCTCTCTCTCTCTCTCTCTCTCTCTCTCTCTGCCAGGTTAGTGGGTCTGTCTGTCAAACACACACACACACACACACACACACACACACACACACACACACACACACACACACACACACACACACACACACACACACACACACACACACACACACACACACACACACGGGCGCTTGCACACGCGTTCGTCTTACTGTTTCGTTTTTGTTTTAGTTTGTTTGTTTTGTATTGTTTTTAATTAAAACAAACTATCTTTTCACAGAGGACAACATCGAAAAAGACAGGAGAAAAGACAGCGGCGAGACACCCTCCTCTCCGAAATCCCCGTCTCCCAAAACCTCGTCGTCGAAAAAAGAGAAGAAAAAGGAAGGTTCACAGAAGAAAAAGAATTCCAAGAAGAAGAAGGACAAAGAGGCAAATCCCAAAGCGGAAAAAAAAAAAAAGAAAGGAACGAAGGACAAGGAGGACACGCCACCCGGTCAGGAAGCGGCCCAGGAAACCCAAACAGCGGTAGAGGAAAGGGTGACGGCAGTAGCGGTTAGCATCGAAGAGAGCGTGCCAACACGACAACCGAAGGAAGACCAGGCAACCGCTGAAGAAGTTATGGTCCCTGCTGTTGCTCAAACGCAGAGGAAACCCAACCCGCAAAGGCACCTGAAAGCAAAAACCTGAGCGTCCAAGAAGTTATTACCGTGGAAGTTGCCCAGCCAAATCAACAAACGCCTGCCCGGCCAAATGAAGAAACAGCGGGGGACAAGACTGGAGAATCCGGAGTCAGCTCTGAAGCAGATGAACTGAAATCTCCAGAGAGGGATCTGACAGAGATTTCGCAGACAGATCACGAGTCGCAAATCAAACAAGAAGAAGAAAAACCCAGGAGAACGAAGAACAGACCCAACAAGAGGAGAAAAAACTGAAAACAAACAGCAAGACACACCGCAAGAGGACAACGCAGAGGAAGTAAAACAAGAAGGGGAGAAGGCAGAAGAGCTGAACGAAATCATAGCCGGAACCACTACAAGTGTGGAAGAAAGTAAAGGAGAGCACACCATGGTCAAAAAAGCTGTAGAAGATCCTGTAGAAATGGTCATTCAACCTTCAGTGGCAGCCGTGGCCTCTGCAGAAATCAAAACAGACGACAACACACCAGAGAAAGGACAAACCGGACTAACCACCGACCTCGTTAACGCAGCTCACGTGCTGGAGGCAGAGGTCAAATCAGAGCCACAGGACGTATCAAATGTCGTGCCGCATCCGAAACTGTGTTTGAAGGTGCGACGGCAGAAGAGAGTAAAGTTGATCTGAAGCCCGAGATCTCACTCCATGCAACAGCTGACGCCGGGGGTGAAGCCAGCAATGCAAATGAACAGCCAGCAGAAAACGTCGACACACAGGCTCAGCTCACGCAGCGCCGCGGTAGCTGTGAAACGAGGAGATTCATCAGGAAAATCTGACGATGGCTTTGACGTTAGAGACATCACGGCGCCCATCGTGGTGTCCGTTGAGGCAACAGAGCCAGCCAGTCAGGAAGCAGAGAGAACGCCTGGCTCTCAGGACCAGGACGACGTCCCTGAAAACACAACTTCCCGCACAGTCGACAAGGCGGTCGTTGTGGAAGACGTGTTAACGAAGACGATCAGTGTGGAGGCTGAAGCGGCTCTCCAGGCTTCTTTCTCACGGTCCACCGGGGAATCGGCACAAGAGGAAACCCAGACCCCAGCCCAGTCACCTGTCCTTACAGGAAACAGCAACCAACCCCCCCAGAGTGAAATAAACGACACGCAGAAGATGCTGTTGAAGATGTGTTAAAGAAGACAGTCTGTGTGGAGGCAGAAGCGGATCTCCAGGCTTCTTCTTCGCGGTCCCCCGGGGAATTAGAAAGCGAGAAAGAGCGCGAAGTGGCAGCCGTCAGCAAGCCGGTTGTTGAAGACGTTGCAGCAGGGTATGTAAGGGTAGTGGAAATGCCCCTTGCCGCTCAGGGCGACAGCCAGCCTCCAGGAGACAATCCAGCACCTCTGTCTCCATCGCAGATCAAGGCGCTGGAGAAAGAACTCAAAGCAGCCAAGAAGAGAGAGGAGAAGGAGAAAGCGAAGAAGGAGAAAGAAGACAAGAAACGCCAGAAAGAGATGAAGAGGCTAGAAGCCAAAGAAAAGAAGCAGAAGAGAAGGAGGACAGGGAAAGAAAAGCGCGCGAGTTGAAAGAGAAAGAAAAAGCTGTGGGCAGCGTGAACACTGAGATCAAGCCAGAAGACGTGGTGCAAGACGTGATGGGTACCTCAGACATCAAAGGCGCAGAGTCTGCACCCAGCAGCCCTACCACACCTGAAATAAAGCCTGAGGAACAAGGTGCCAGTTTCGCAAGAATCGCGGATTATGCGCCCGCCCTTTCGGTCAATATTGAGATGAAGCAAGAAGAAGCTGATGGAACAGAAGTAAACGCAGGAAGCATGAAACAACAGCCTGACATGCAGACGTCCTTGCATGCTGAAGGATCAGACAAACCTGCACCTTCTGTCAGCAGTGACGACACAAAGAGCTCCGAAAGCAACGTCGAACCTGTCAACGTCAAACAACCACCTGACAATCAAGACTCAGAGCTGCCGAGTCCTACACCGAAAAAAAAAACTTGAGCTGCCGAGTCCTACATCGAAAGAACCTGAGCTACCAAGTCCAATTAAAGAATCCCGCCATTCTTCATCGTCAGCATGCTCCTCTTCCTCAGAATCCGCTGCTTCTTACCGTCTTAGTCCAGCAACACCAGATAGTACTTTTGGCGACTTCAACAAATCTCCTGACACCAGTGTTACTGTGGATTCTGATCCAGCCAGTCCAACCTCCCCAGACACGAGCGAAACCAGTCGCACTGGAGCCCTGAAGAAGATAGAACTGGGTTCACGTCTTCGCACAGCCATCCTGAGAGAAAAGAGCAGCGGCGGGGCGGAAAATGAGGAGAAACGGGTGAACCTCACCCAGCCTCGCTTTGTGCAAACGACCCAGCTCACTCCACCACCTCGTAAGCAAAGACCACGCCGACCGCTGGAACAGGTGTGGAGCCCTCTTGGAGATTATGCCAGCAATCGCGCACGCACCACGAAAAGTCCTGGTCAGAAAGAAAACACGAGCAGTTGTTGAAGACACTGTGATAGCCTCCAAAACTTCGAACAGCGAGTCAGCGCCTGCAAAACCGTCGGTCTCCCAAACGGAGGACAGAGCGGATACTTCTAAGACACAGGGGAAAGAACCCGACCCTGTTCAGCCACAAGCTGCAGTTGCTGCGTCGCTTGACAACAGCGCATCTTCAAAACTGCTCCTCCAAAAAAAGGAAGCTCCAGACAGGGAAGCCTGTAGTAAAGGAACTTTGGATGGTGAAGGTGAAGAACTGATGACTGTGTCCACTACTGCATTGATTGAATCGGTTCCACAACCCAGCACATTTCAACCTAGCACCGATAGCGCGGAAGGGAAACAGGAAAGTTCACAACAGTCAGTAAAGCAGACGAAGGAGACAGCGGCATTCGCTTTCGAAACCGCCTCTTTTGTTTCCACATCAGGAAATGCAGATAACAGCCAGGGCATCGAAGTCGACAAAAGAATCAAACTGACAATGATGGCGAATATACGGTAATGTATGGTATGCAGTGTCCGGGATCGAGGGTGTCCATACACTCTGATCCTTCCTCACCAACAATTGTGTCTGTTGCCTCCATCATTTTGAGCGGGCAGACTGACACTCCAGACAGTCTCCCTCCCTCTGACCCTCCTCATCAACCTGTTGAGTTACAAACTGCGCTCAGTGGAATCAAAGCGCAGGAGACAGAGGCTGAGGAAGTGAAGGAGGAAGCAGAGAGAAATGCCGGCACAGAGGAAGCCATCACAGTCCCTCAAAAATGCTTGGTCCCAAGTTTGCAAACCATGGCTGCTGGTCTGGTCAGTCAGGCCAACGAAGACGCTCAGCTGGAGGTCGTGAAATTAATTTCTGAAGATAAAGCTGTCGACAAGGACGATCTCACGGACGGCATCGCCGACAAAATCGTCAGTGAATATGACGTCTCTGAGTATAAGGGTGACACACGAGTAGAGGACATTGACAACACAGGTGATGCCGGCTTCGATGAAACCGATTTGAGACAGACGAGGTGTATCGTCAGTGAGCAGCCATCCACAGGAACAGTACAGCACAATGTGTATCGTGGAATGGAGGGACTTTGTGACAATGTCGAAGCTACATCTTGTGATGGCAGTGTCACGTTGTTAGACATGAAATGTACAAACAGTAGTTCTGGTGAACAGAAAGACGTGCAGGTAGTTGAAGTAGTTCATAATGGATGAAGACAGTGCCAAAAACACTCATCATGATGACGAAGTGACTGTTGCTGTTCAGCCTGTTGTGTCATTAAGTTGTTCTCCGTTGGCACAGAGTCAATCATCAGACAGTGCAGATGGAAATGTGCTCGTGTCCGACACACATACTGAAGGTGCTTCTGTGAACATCAGTGACAGTTCTCAAATCGGAAATAGTGCGGAATGTTATTCTAAAGTTTTGGACTTGGAAGTTGAATCAGAAAGCTCCAGTCTGCAAGAAGGCATTAAAACAATAACTGCATCGCAGGCTTCTGTAGAAATTCTCTCACAGCCAACGGTCCCGATTACCGACGAGGAAGAAGAAGGTTCCAGGATAAAAAGCATGGGACAAGCTGTGTCCTTATCCCCGAAGAACTTGCAGCTGAACTGAAAATGAACGAAACAGCCGAAAGCAAAGAACAACCAGAAGACTCCGAATTGACGTCGAGTATGGACAGTGCTGTGAAAATGGAAGCGGAGAGCTGCATCGTAGAGCCATCAGAAGATTCTGAGTCCAAAGTCAGTCCAGAGAACGATGCCACGCCTTCAGTTGAAGACACTAGTAAAACGGACTGCGCTGAGTTTCAGAGCTTTAACGTGCTTGATCACGGCATCACTGTTCCAGTTGATGGTAACGAAGCGGCCCGTGCAGAAAAGAGGAGCCACATCTGAACACTGAAACAGGTGCCCAAAGTGCGAACACTCCAGAGAGAGAATCTGGAGAATCATTGCTGGACAAACAGTGTCTTGAAGCCGTATCCGACCAGCTGGAAGAGCATCACAAGAAAGACTCTGATGGAGCATTACCAGTCGAAAAATGCGCCGAAAGCCAGCCAGGTACAACGGAACAGAGTAGTGACGTCAGTGAAAACGACACTTTGGACCAAATCGCAGAAAGCTGCACAGAGCATCCATCAACACCGCCATCGTTGTAGCTTCTGTCAGCACAGATGACACAGCTCCTCCACAGGACTGTGGGCAGCCTCTGGACAGTGACGGAAGGCCTCAGGAGGTCAGTGACCAGCAGGTGGAACAGGAGACGGAAGAGGGGGTAGTCCAGGTCACTGTCCAGTGTAACGGTTTCCACGGGTCGGAAGCCAATTCCAGCGACACCATTGATGCCTACTTGAGACTGCAGATGGGACAGCGCACGTCCACGAGACCACTGGTGTTGAGAGGCCTCAGGATAGCGGTGAGTCATTATCATCGTCATTGTCCTTTTTCCTCCTCCTCCTCCTCCTCCTCCTCCTCATCATCATCATCATAGGTGTCATCTTCACTTTGTTGTTTTTTTCACAGTCGGCAGCAGCAGTAGCAGCGTTTGTTTGAAACATTTGTTTGGGTCGTCGAGCAGTTCTTTTCCTCGGTGTTTTGTCAGCTCTACATGTTGAAACGTCGAAAAGTCTTCGCTTGTAGACGTTGACTGTTGTGAAAAAAAAATAGAAAGAAGAAGAGGAGGAGGACGACGACGAGGAGAAGAAGGAAAAAAGTAAGAAAAAAGAAGACAGCAAAGTTTGATGAAAATCTGACCAATCATTTGTCCACTTTATCTTTTCGCGCGCGTACAAGCACCCGCAATCACAAATATCAAGCAAGTTAAGTCACTGTAGTCCCAAACCGCACACTCTACACAATAATAATATACAAATTCCAATATCGAAGATGTGGATAGAAGTGCAAATGAACAAGCTTTCCACCAGTGTAGGAATGACATTGTCACGATGCGTTCAAAGAACTCTGAACCATTGCATCTTCGTGGGACTCTTGGCTTAGTCAGCTCCTTGTAAAGTGTGTGGTATAGTCTCAGATCGGATGGCTGTCATTGGGTCTGCGACAGAACGAATCGTGAGTGTGGGTGTGTATGGAAGAGATGCGGCCGATGGGGACACGAAGAACAAACGGCATATGGAGCAGCTAAAGAAATGGAATGGGGCAAGGAGAAAGTGGCGGTACCGGACTAGGCTCTACTGACTTCTGCCCTCGACAAAAAATCGTTGGTTATTTCTGACATGATTCCCCTTCCTGTGTCGGTTCGTGCACGTGCGTCTGTGTGTGTGTGTGTGTGGGGGGGGGGGGGGGGGGGGGGGGGGGGCAGACACAGACAGAGAGTGAGAAAACATGAGCGATGGCGCGTGTTTTGTATGTGTACGAGCCCGCACGTGCGAGCGAGTTGAGAGTGATGGATTCGTTCGGCGGTCTTCGGGCCATCGCATTAAGATTCCACCTGGAATGACACAACGGGATAATGGCAGTAAGACAAACGGCTGGGGAGATGGAAGCGAAAGGGGTACTGTCACTTGATGGGACAGCCCATGACTTCTTACAACTCGGAACCCAAACAGCCCACAGGAATGAAGGAAGTTGGAATGGGAGAACTGGAGAGATGCGGGGAGGAAAGAAGGCGGAGAGAGGGGGGGGGGGGGGGGGGGGGGGGGGGGGGGGGAGAGGAGGGGTCGGAAGGGGGGGGGGGGGGGGGGGGGAGGGGGGGGGGGAAGGGGATCAATGTCTAAGGACAGCAGAAAGGCGGTGGAGGAAGAGTCGCGGTTTATAAGGAGGGAATGTTGGGGAGAGGGGGTGGGGGAGAGGGGAGTGGACTGGCAGCATGCCCAGTTCTCCTCACGGACACGGTCCGAGAGTTCGTGGGAGCGTGAAGCCGGTCACGCTTGACAAACGGTGCGTGTCAGGCCAGGGGAGAGAACCCACACGTCGTCACAAGCCTCCCCTCCCCTGTCCCCTCTTGTCCTTGGCAGGTGACAGTGGGGAGGCGAGAGAGGGGAGGGAGGGGAGAAAAATGCAGTTGGGAAGGTGGGCGGGGGAAGAGGGTTGGGTGGGACGGGATCAGGGAGGAGGAGGATGGGGGGGGGGGGGGGGGGGGGAAGGGCTGAAGGTGGAGTGTGTGGGTGTGTGTGGGGGTCATGCTCCAAATCTCTCTCTCTCTCTCTCTCTCTCTCTCTCTCTCTCTCTCTCTCTCTCTCTCTCTTGTTGCGGCAGAAAATAGACGGTTGGCGAGAGGTGGGCGAGGGAAGTTACAGAGATATGTGGGATCGTCAGGGTTGGAGTCGAGCGGATCTGCCTAACACGCTTCTTCTCATCCCGAGGAGACGATTGTCGGAAAAGCTTGTGACACAGGGACAAAGAAACCGCATTCAAGTATTGCATGAACAAGCGAAGTGAACAATACCCACAGTGTGGGAGGCATCCTTGCACAGCCGGCCACACACCCACCCATTCAGAGGCATGAGTGACTTCCCCTCTAGCACGAGATCAGAAACAGCAGTGCTTGTCCCATGCCCCGAGGCTTTCCGAGGCCCATCCACTTGACAAGTAGGCCCTGCGCAGAGCGAAGCAGCGAAGAGCAGAGTACTAAAGAACACTCGGAGCGGTGCTCGTCACAGGTTACCTGAGAATTTGAAGTACGTGGAAATCAAGTTTTGACTTCGCAATGTGCGACTCTGGCGACATAGTGAAGAGAATTCCAGTTGGCAGACGGTTGAAGGGTGGAATCTAGTTTCTCGTATTGTTGTCAGAAGTAGGTTAGTCGGGAAACTGTTGTAGGAAAGACGTGGAGGTCCCATGCGCTCGTGTGCGTGATTGGCCCACGGTTGGATGGTATTGGTTGACGCGTATACATTCCTGTGTGTGTGTGTGTGTGTGTGTGGAGTGAGATGGAGTTCTTTTGTGTGATTGTCACACACACACACACGCACACACACACACTCATACACACACACACACACACACACACACACACACACACACACATTCCCACGGTATGTGACACACATATGTACATTCCCACGGTAAAACGGTGACTATGCACATTTCCCAAAATGTTCACAGAAGACATTTCCCCTGATCAGTTCATATGTACGTTTTCTTTCAGACGTGGCAGACAGCAGAAGCGCCGAGTCTTCAGAGGGAACAGAGAAGGCCGGAGCCAGAGCAGCTTCCAGCACCAGCCAGCAGGAAGACGACCTCTCTTCCGCCGCCGACACGACATCTTCCTCACCCTAGCAGAAACGGCAAGCAGCAACTGCAGCAGGGACTTGCTGTACGCTTCACCGACCGACAGCAATTTCCAACAGCGAGCAACAACCCGGACTGCATCTCCGCTCTGCGTGCGCGCGCTCCACTGCGCCACGTCAATACCAACGGCTGCAGCCACAGTTGTCTTGCCTCACTGTGGATTTCTACGTGATTGCCTGTTACACAATCTGTCGCCTTCAATGTCCATCCCGTCTTGCCGAAGCGGGTTTATTTATCTTGACACTTTTGATGTGTACAAAGTCCTATACAGCCGCCTTGTCTTAATGAAATGTAGAGGGGGGTTTCTTTTTTGGGAGTCGAATGTGACGAGGAGGGAGAGAAGCGGGGCAGGTGCGCGTTATCGACCACCTGTCGAAGAATGCAGGGCGAATGAAGTGTGTTCGATGACTGGGAAGAATGGATTGATTTTTTTAATGTATGTCTATGGATGAAGATATTCGATGTTCCTACACCTTCTTCCATACCACCTTTTTTTTGTCATTAGGAATTTGATATGTGCATCAGTTATGTCATGAAGCTGATGTTTTGCACAAGAGATTGCTCTTTTAAAAGAGAGTGTTCAAAAGTCAAACTGCATATGTTTTGGTTGCCGACTTCTTTGGCGGCATCATCTCTGTTCTTTCTTTGTGCCCCATTCTGTCTTACGCTTCTCTCCAAGTAACAAACCGATGTACATAATGCGACTATGCAGCTATCCCCATTTACCCCAGTATTACTGACACGAAAAGAGTTATCCTGGAAGTTACGCGTTTTGTTAACTGACTGAAGTCTGTATAACTCCCATGAATGTACTACATGTGTTCTTTTTTAAAGACTATTTATGCAACATACATCTCGTGTCTGGGGTAACTGACGCTACACATGTTCCCAGCATCCAGCGGTGAAAGGAAGATAATTGTGGTTCATATTCATTTTCGTTGATCGCACGCTTGATTCCTATTATTGGAACTCAGAAGCACACAAAGACATTTTGGTGAAATCGTTTTGGCTCAGATAACTGAAATAACTTTATTAGAATCGTTTTTTAACTATCATGCGTACATTTCCTGATTTTGAAATACCTTTCAAAACAATAAATATGCTTAAACCGGGAGGGTTTGTTCGGATTTTATTTTTTTAAAATTCAGTTAAGGTTTTAAGATGAATTCATGGCAGAAAAGTCGCCTTGATGTTGTTATTGTTGCGTTTATGGATACATGATGAAATATTGTTTGTACAGAATTGCAGTAGACCAGTGTATAGGTCCTGGGTATTTGAGCAGTGAAAATCAGATTCACAGTATTCACGAAACCAAAATCATTGCTCGTCCCATGGTCTACCCTTTGTGTAATACAAATCGTTTTAAGTATAATTTTAATGGTATGCGACAGTAGCGCTATTTGCCTTGAATAGACACACACACACACACACACACACACACACACACACACACACACACACACACACACACACACACACAAAAACCGACACACTTTTGGGTCAATTGTATTTGATTTTATGAATATTTAATGATATACCTCCTTTTCACCTAACTTGACAAATTGGCCTTTGTTTATTTGGTTTCTGAAATTTGCGAAGAAAACTTTAACCTAAAAAAAAAAAAAAGTGCATACTATTCTTTCTACCTAACTCTTCTGTTATTAACATACTTACAATGTCTTCTTACAAATCTCTCTCCCACACCGTCCATCTCTCTCTCTCTCTCTCTCTCTCTCTCTCTCTCTCTCTCTCTCTCTCTCTCTCTCTCTCTCTCAGCGGTCTGGTTTGTACGTATGTATTGCTATGACTGCATATACTTTTTTCAGTTCTAGTGACTAAATTTGTAACTAACATTTTGCTGACGTTGATATCATGTATATTATTCATACATACCTAATTCTGCAATTATTGGTTTTGTAGTTGCGCAGCTGTAGACAAATACTGTGACGCGTGGAATTACGGTGAACCCTCGTAGAATGTTGTAACCATAAATTAAAAAAAAAAAAAAAAAAAAACGATTTTCTTTGGAAGCGCCAGTAAATTTCAACAATGGCGACTTTTTAATGACTCGGTGTGCTTGGTAACTACAGCATGGCATTTCGTTTGGTTTGTTCGGTTGTGTAACGGAATATTAACACCGTTTTGTTTTAAGCTTGGCGGTTTTGTTATTTTACTCACCCTTTACATGTTAGAGGAAAGCGCAACTTTCTTTTCGATTTTCGTAATACGCAGTTTCGTTTGTTTTATGAAAACATGCGTGTGAAGAAGATGCAGAAAATGAAAAGTGACGGAGGGCACGACGCCCGTTAATGTTATGGCGAGTGACAATGCAAGGGGAACAATCGTGAGCATTTTCTTCCACTCTGTTGGCTGTGTAGTTTCCCTTCGAAGGGAGTGGGGAGGCGGTTGCTCCCCTACCCTACTCCTTTCCCCCTCCTTCTTCCCAATTCTTCCTCAGGTATTTTGTTTCACTTCCTCCCTTTTCCTTTCCTCAACTGGTCAGGTTTTGAACTGACATGTTTTTGTGTGTGTGTGTTTTTTTCAGTAGTATATCTATTATTTCTGTCTTTGATTCTCGAACACTTTCTCCCCCCCCCCCCCCCCCCTCCTCTCCAACTCCCGCCTCCCTCTGTGTGTGTGTGTGTGGATATGGGGTATGTGATCAGGGTGGGGTGAGAAGAGGATGAGAAGAGGAGCTGGAGTTCCTTATTTTGTGAGGTTTAAAACAGATGTTTTCTTTTCGGATGACCTTATGGCCTCCGTTTTCTTCTTGTGGTACAATGTTGTTGTCAGTACGATATGTTTATTATAGGGGGTATTATTGACCTTCACACGGTGGCTGTGCTGCTGTTGCCGGGGATTGCATTTCAAATTCAATTTGAAGCATGTTGAGCGCATGAAATAAGACTGTGAAAGAGCGCTCACATCGTAGGTGAAGCGCGCGCGCGCGCTTGTGTGTGTGTGTGTGTGTGTGTGTGTGTGTGTGTGTGTGTGTGTGTGTGAACAACCGATGTAGTGTGTTGTATAGATATATTTACCCGTGAAGGTATATTGTCTTCATTTATTACTGTGTAATCCTGTAACTTATTCCCGCTTTCAGGTGTTTTCTTTTTTTTTCTTTCTATCTTTTTTTTTCTTTTCTTCTTTTTGTTTTTTTAAAGGGGGGTTACTTTTCCCTCTTTTTTCTCGTGCTTCTTTTATATTTGTTTATCCGTTTCCCAAGTTTTCAGGTTGTAATATCATCGTCAGCATCATTTTCTTTACCGTCACTTTATCCTCCTTCTTTCCTTTGTTCATAGTATCTTCTTTCATTCTTTCCTAAATGCCTTGTATATCCCCCTTTTTTTCGACATCCATTTCCTTCATCAATCCTTTTCACCTTTACTTGTGTCATTTCAGTTCTGCTGCTTTTTTTTTTTTTTTTTTTTTTTGCTTTACTTCTTTTCTTTTCTGTTCTGTTCTCTCTCTCTCTCTCTCTCCCTCTCTCTCTCTCTCTCTCTCTCTCTCTCTCTCTCTGTGTTAATGTTGGGGGGTGGGGGGGAGGGGGAGGAAGGAGACAGAATGAACAAGGAGAGAGAGAGGTGACTGAGAAAGAGAAAGAGTGGGACAGAGAGCATATGAGGAAGTGCTGAAGCCGTGACAATACATAGCATGGTTGCAGAATCAGTGCTGGTTCCACGGCACAGATCACCCCTGTGCTGGTGTTTCATGACTGACTGGAATAAGTGTTGGCGGGTGCGTATGCGTGCTCGTGTGTATGCTTGTGTGAGTGCGTCTTTGTGCGTGAGCACAGTGTAGGTGCGAGATTGTGTGCGTATTTAGTTATGATGTTGGGTGGTGGCGATGGCGGCGGTGTGTATGTGAGCGCATTCGCGCGCCGCGCTTTGTGTGTCTGTGTTTGGATATTGCGTATAAATATCGTAATTGGAAGCAATGTATATTTGCATGTCACTTCTGATACTTTGCCATTGTCAGCATGCGTAATGTAACTTGACTGGCATTGGATTCCGACTGTGCTAATTGTTATTGGTTTTACACGGCTGGCTAGAGCTCCTGTTAAAGCAAACGGTTGTAAGGCCCTCGCGTCTTCATTTACTGTTATGATTGTTGTTGTTGTTCTTTATTATCAGTATCATCGTTTTAGTCATCGTAGTTGTAGCTGTTAACTTTCTTTTTTTTTTTTTTTTTTTTTTTTTTTTTTTTTCTATCAGTCTCGCTTTTGCCTCGTTCTGGTGTGGCCTAAGTGGTCGGCTAGGCGCTGAACATCTCTCTCTCTCTCTCTCTCTCTCTCTCTCTCTCTCTCTCTCTCTCTCTCTCCCTCTCTCTCTCTCTCTCTCTGTCTGTCTGTCTCTGTCTCTCTCGTCGTCGACTTCAAAGTGTTTTTATTAAGATTTATTTTAATAACATCATTTTTTTTTTCATTCACTAATTATGTGTAGCCTGATCTTTTTGACTCTATTTTTATGTTACTTTTTTTCCCTCTCAGTTATACTGCAAACCACTGACCATCGTTTGTGGGGGAAAACATCATTTATGAGTTCAGAATGGTATGTAACATAGGCTCCTGCGCAGTGTCATTGCCAATATTATCACTTTTATCGTTAGTGTGATCATAGTTGTTATCATCGTTCTTTTCGTTTGTTTGTTATTGCTGTTGTTACCTTTTTTTTTTAACTTGTTTGTCATTATCATCGATGTGTATTTCCTGTTATCATGTGCAGCCTTATGAGTAAGTAGCTTGGCGAAGCACATTCCCTGAGCCGTGAGCTGTGATTCGTTGCGTGCTGTGGAACAGCGCTTTCAACAGAGCAGGGATACTGGAACACCTTCGATTGGGTTTTCATTGCCATCACCAAAAAGAACTGTGACTCCCCCCCACCCCCCACCCACTCCCCGCGCCCCACACACACCTGCCTTATTCCTTCGACCGCTACCCAGTATCCGCCCCCCTCCCCTCTCCTCCCTCCCAGTCCCGCTGGAAGCCCTCCAAAATCTGTATAAATAATTCTGATGAAAGAACCTCGCCCCATGTTCTGGTCAGGCTTGTCTTTCGGTAAAAGTGACGCACAGTGGAGCGTTGGCTGTGACGTCTCTCTAGACACAACTGGCCCGAGTCATCGTTATTTGTGGTCGTCGTGGTTTATCTGATTGTTCGGCACTGACGTGTGTATCTGCGACTGTAATACAACGATTAATACTCGTCATCTGTTTCATCATCCACCCGTTCCCCCCCCCCCCCCCCCCCCCCCCCCCCCCCCCTCCACGAATCGTCGGTCACTGAGAACATGGCCGTGTGGCCTTGTGTGTGGTGGACCGTAGGTGTCTATTGCACTATCAGTGACGGAGGGGTCGAGTCTAGGAGCTTCGTGGGTTTGAGGGGTTTTTTGTTTTTTTGTTTTGTTTTGTTTTGTTTTAAACTTCAAGGATGGATGTCGTAACAGCATCATCAGCTTAGCAGCAACAGTGATGGTGGTAGCATTAACGATAGCGGTAGCAACGAGCGACTGCAGGAGGAGAAACCATGGCGACAGGGGGAAGTAGCACCGCAAGCAGCAACAGCTTTAAGGAGTGAGTGGACGGATTTGGGGTGGGGTGGGGTGGGGTGGGGTTTGGGGGGAACGGGAGTTTTAGGGGTTCCGACGATCTCCGTCTCCTCCCATCCCAACTCCTCCCCACTCCCTCCGTTTAGAAAACTTAGGAATATGAAAGTGCAGTGCGGACACACACACACACACACACACACACACACACACACACACACATGCATGCATGCTTGGCAGCGAAACAGGAGATGAGCAGTGAATTATCGTTCGCGCTGGTTGTTGATGTCAGCTGCGAATTAGCGGTTTGCGTCTACCTCCGATTACTCCTACTCCCCACGCCATCCCACCACAGTTCCCTTGCCATTAGAAGAGAAGAACTTGTGTTCCTAACCCCAAACCTCCCATCACCTCCCCGCCCCCTCTCCTCCGCCCCATTCCCCTCACCCTTACCCCCCATTCCCTTCCTTCCCACTTCTCTCCTTTCCCCCTCTCGCGCATCAGTTTTGGGGCAACCGTCATTTCTAAACAAGCCGTGTTGTACTGAATGTGCTAAGATCTGTAGAGTTCATCGGAGGCGAGCAAACCGCTGGTTCGCATGCTGACCTTAATAACGGCGTCAATAAACGAGGTCTGTTGACATTTACAATTTTGGGGGAAGCTTCTGCTTGCTTTTTTCCCCTTTGTCTGTTTTTTTTTTTTTTTTTTTTTTTTAAGAGGAAAAGATAATTACATTGAACTCTCTCCGCGAGAGAAGCAGAAGACATTGAACTCTCTCCGCGAGGCAGAAGATTGCTTTTTTTTTTTTTTTTTTTAATGACAGATACATTACAGTACTTAAAACACTGCGTAGGCAAACCAAATACTCACTGGAAAAGGGGGCAGGAGTGGGGTGAGTGGGGTGAAATACTAGCTTGTGTAAACAGTTTTAAAGATATGTTCCAAGCACGATTCCACAACACCTGCGGTCTACGGCACTGAAGCTACCTACCACATCATAGATAGCAGTCCCGTGGTGCATCCCCCATGATCATCAGCACGTTTTATGTACAGGCAGCATTACTAAATATCATCGGTGTTAAACGCCACTGTACCTCATGTGTATAGCAAGACGGTAGTTGCGTAGGCGGTCCGGTCCATAGCGGTGCAGAAAGCCTCTCCGATGCATTGCACCGTGGTCGGGCCGAGTTGTTTTTGAAATATGGCGGGGCCGAGTGTGAAGTCACCTTTAGCGCAGATCTTAGTCTGCTTGTTCGCCAGGAAGCAATTTTCTTCTTTTTTCTTTTTTTCTTCTTTCTTTCTTTCTTTTTCTTTCTTCTTTTTTTTTTTTTCTTGTTGTTTCTTGTTTCTTTGCTTTTTTTTTTTTTTTTTGGTTTTTTGTTTTGTTTTACTTCTTTTCCTTTTTTTTTTCCCTCCTCTTCCCCCCCCCCCCCCCCCCCCCCCCCCCCCCCCCCCCCCCCCCCCCCCCCCCCCCCCCTTTTTTTTGGGTTTATTTCTTTCATTTCTTCACAATTCTGTCTTTTATCGTTATTTTCAATACTTTTGTTTCATTTTTATATTCCTCGATTATCTCATTTCATTTCACAGCAAGTTACTTCTTTTGTTCCCTTCTATGATCAGAGTAGGTCATCCTCAGTTTATCACCAGAATATATGACTGAAACTGGGACAGAATGTAAAGATGTCAAACTGATAGAGATATGAACAGGAAAACGGTATCCTCCATCGAATTTTTTTTGTTTTAGATTTCGAATGAGTTTACAGTATGTAATTTGTAAATATACATATGTATCATGCACTTGTAAATACACTATTGTTGTTATCGGTTTTACTGTTCAAATCGCAACTTGGAGGAAGACAGTCGGTTACCTCAAAGTCCCCGATCAGATTACAACGAGACTTGATATGCATCTACAGTCGCGTATTTGTTCGCCTTAGACGGATAAAATCTGACGACAAATTCAGATATCCGTATACTCTTCTTCTTCTTCTTCTTCATCTCCTTCTCGCTTTAAAATAAAGTAAGACAAAAATGGTATCATGCAAATTGCAAGGATACAAAACGCTTCATGACAAGAAACAAGATTCTTATTAACATTGAGCAGTTCAATGAAACAAGTGTTGTGCGAAACTTACGACCGTTAAAATGTCTTGAGCGTTTTGAGACGCGTATGTATTTGTTGTTTTTATACATGTATCCCCCCCCCCCCCCTCCATACACACACACACACACACACACACACACACACACACACACACACACACACACACACACCCTTTGTTATTTATTTTTAAACAAACGATCATTCAGGCAACAAGAGATGAGTAGAAAAAGTTCAGATCAAACGCCCAGCTCACTTGTTATTAGTTATGGTCGATATACAGACTTTCTATTTTAGAGAGGCGAAAAAAAAATTTTTTTTTTTTTTTAATTTAAAAAACAACCTCACACGCATACACGCACGCACACACAAACATGCATGCGCCCGCGCGCGCACACACACACACACACACACACACACACACACACACACACACACACGCGCGCGCGCGCGTGCGCGCGCACACACACACAAACACGCACGCACGCTCACGCGCGCGCACGCACGCACACACACACACACACACACACACACAGTTGCGCTCCTAGTACAGCATGCACAATACACCAACACTCAACACCGAACTCGGGACACTTGGCAATGGTGTTTGGTTCCCAGAGAATCATTGCGTAAGTGATCTGACCCTGAATCTTCTTGATCTAGAAACTGTTAGGAGGGCAAGTTCACACCAGTGTCGTCGGCATGTGTACATAAACAATAATAATAACCCCTGGTCATGGACCTTCATCATACACAGCCTGGGACAGAGCGTTTCAAGGTGGAGTCACGGCCTGTATCGTCGTATCCTCTTCATCATCAGACTTATCATCATTATACGCTTGTACTTAACGTGAATATGAATAAAAGAAACTGTGTAGAGACCTACGCCTGTGGTCTTCGTGTTGTTGTTGGTGGTGTTTGTCTCTCCGTCTCTCTCTGTCTCTTTCACTCTGTCTGTCTGTCTCCCTCTCTCTGTCTTTTTTTTTTTTTTTCAATTTATTTTTATTTGAATGACTTGTGAGTTGACTTAACGCGGTGGCAGCCCTGATATGGCCCTTCGCGGCCGGCTGGGCTATAAGCAACATTACCTTACCTTACCTAGTGTGTGTGTGTGTGTGTGTAAAAACAGATTGAGCAATGTGTGCTATCTCCAGTCCCATCTGGGTATTCAAGCAGCTATTGAAATCACACACTGTCGTAATTTTCCCATTTGAAACAAGAGTGAAATGACGTAAAAGTTTACAAGACGAAGCAGAAAATGCGAATGTTCCGACAAGCCCTCCGAGATCAAACATTCCGATCAAGCGAACAACTCATGTTTCCTTTGAGATGGACCTGAGACTATTGTTTCCAACTAACCAATGGGCCTATTCATTATTCCGAATGAAAGCAGGTTATAGGTCGTATTGAAAATTTAAACGCGCCACTTACTAGTCAAGGGAAAAACATATAATAAAGAGGGGAAATAAGTTCTAAAAAGTACAGTGGTAAATTACTGATGACGCGGGTTTTTTTTTTTTTTTTTTTTTTTTTTTTCTTTTTTTTTTTTTTTTTCGCTTTTTTTTTTTTTCCCCCTCTCTCCACTTTTGCGTCATTATTAGAAGTCAGAGTCACATTAGCTCTTGAACTGTCCAGTCTACGGCACAACTTCGCTGACTTGATAAATTGCTGTACCTTCATCAAGAAAGCGGTAGATGTTTCTCCATGTGTAAAATACATTTATTTTAATTCTTATTATTTGGACAGCAATGTGTTAAGAACTGCCGGGACACAAAATAGTTACGGATTCAGAAACATTTTCATAATGATAATGTTCAGAATTCTTGTGTTTCTTGCAGTTTGTGCTTGTTTAGAAATGGGTAAGAGCAATAAGCATGAGTAAGTTGCGAATTATTCATGTATTCATTGATGATACACAAGAGCAATATTTTTAGTTATCATAGTCAGCACTGCTGGACTCGTGATTTAAAAAAACAATAACAAAACCGAGCCTTTCAGTGATGCACTGCTCACTGAAGGGAACAAGCACTTCGAAGTTGAAATTTATTCACAAAAGTGTGTTAGTAGCCATTAACTATTAATGAACTATTAACAACTATCAGATAGTTGTGAGTTATTATGTTGTTGTTTGGAGAACCCCGGTTATAACAGAAGACAACATTTGGTTCTAAGACATTTACTGTTGTTAATGATTGTGATCTTTGCTGTCGAGGCAATAGATGGGAATTAACTCTTAATCCTGAACCACTTAAATTATCGTAGTTATGTTTCTTAGCATATGGTGTTATACACATCTTTTTCATTGTTAAAAAAAAAAAGTTAGACAATTTTCTTTAAAACTTTTGAAATGATAAAATGACAGAACATTACTTGCTGGATGTGAAGGCATTTTGAATGATCATTTTATTAGTTTTCAAGGCCGGTCAAGAAATTTCGGAATAGACGACAGATTAAAGGTTTAAGTAGAACAGTGCTTGATATCGTAAAGTTAATATAAAAAAAACAAAAAAACCCAAAAACTTTCGTCATGTAGTGCGTACCGCATTCGTTTACTTTTATTATTGAATGGATTTCAGAAGTCTAGATGATTTGGTCTGCGAATTATTCGTTTGTGTGAAAGTGGTTTGACCGTTCTCACACCGTAGGTTAGAGGACGACGCCTGTTTTCTTGGTTCTGTCACACCATTGTGATCTCATCTTGAATATTCTTCTTCTGCGCGACTGTCTAACTGTGTTATTCATTTATATCCTAAAGTCTTTCTAATGCTTTTCTCCACATGCTTACGTGTACATGTATGTGGTGGTTCGAGAATCTGCATGCGTGTGTGTGTGTGTATACGCGCGCGCACCAAGTGGAAGGTGGGGATACAAGCGGTGGAGGTGGTGAATGAGGGTGGGCATGTGATTATCACATGTGTTTGATCTACCTTTGCATACATGCTGATGCTCATCAATATCATTTTTCTTTCTTAGACCGGTGGTGAAGGCGTTTTGATTCTGTTTCCTCAATTGTCTGAATATGTTGACAAAATATTATCCATGTCATCATATCTCCACCCCTTCTCCCACCGAATTTTTGAACACTTAGGATTTTATGTAGATTAAAGGCGGATAAATGTAGACAATGATCTTGATGATGACGGTAGAATTGCACAACATAGGAGCATGTTCATTTTCATAGCACACAAGACAGCTGTTAGTGTCCCTTTTAATCTTTTTTTTCCTGCTAAATCAGTGCTTTTTGACCCTCGAGGTGGTGGGAGGTCATGAGAAGTCTGGTCATTATATCTGGGTTTTTTGTTGTTGTTGTTGTTTTAGAGAAGGGTTCAGGCATTAGTGATGAGATGTTTCCGCAAGATCCTTGGCATCTCACACAAAGGCCACATCACCGACTTGGAGGTCCAGACCAGAGTAAGGCAAGCCATTGGACCATGCGAACACCTGTTGTCCACAGTGAAAAGGAGGAAAAGGAGATGCCATGGTCATGTATTTCAGATTAGCTAGACTTGCCAAAACCGTTCTACAAGGAACAGTCCGAGGAGGCAGAAGGAGAGGAAGAAAGAGAAAGAGATGGGAGGACAACATCAGCGCATGGACTGGCCTCACACTCAGCATCTACCTAAGAGCATCTGAGAACCGGGAGGAATGGAGGAAAGCTGTTGCGACATCTTCTGTGGCGCCCCAACGGTCCTCAAGACTCCGGGACAGATCATAGGTGATAGGTGGTGATAGGAGTCTTTATGAACGTCTCCTCGCATAGCTTTTGTGTCTGAATAGTTGAGGTCAGGGTGGTCGGTCCTGAATTTGCGAGAGTATGTAATGTGTGTAGAAGGCTATGATGAACTTGGAGGAGGTCTGAAGGCCAACGATGCCGTGTTAAAGTCTGTCCTGCTTTCGTTCGCTTTGGGAAGATTTTTCACTACACGTTTGGTTCAGTGAGACAGTTGGATCCTGGGATGGGGGTAGCTGGAGATTTGTGTTCAATTATCCCTTACTTTTGCACTCTTTTTTAAACTGTTTTGAAGGATACGATGTAGTGTTATCAGCACTGACAGTCGTTTCAGGAATGGCATGTTCTCCAAATAGTTGATTCAAGAAAACAGTGATGTTGGCTATTGTGGTTTGGTAACTTTACGAACGAATGGTATTTTTGAGTGGTATTCGGTGATGATGACAGCAGTCAGCAACAGTCAGGGATTTCTGTTCCAAGGGTTTACCTTGATCGCTGTGGAACTTCACGCAGGGATGACAGCCTTATGCACTGCTGGCTGGCTTGATGGGTGCAGCGTCTAACGTCAGTCTTATTACAAAATTAATTTGAAAAGAAACGAAAAGAGAAGGGAAAAAAAAAACAACAGAAAAAAAGCTTAGCACGTCTTCACTCTTCAATAACCAGAATGTGTTGTCTTTTTGATGTAGAGTGTAGGAATAATCATTCTGTCTTCTTGGAGGATGAGATCTTCCTCTTCCCTGAGCTGTTTCACACATAAGATGATGGATGGATTTTGTTTGTTCTGTGCTGGTTCGTGACCAACTATTGATGATGTTTTGCGCAGTACGGCGAGTCCAGGGTCATTTCTCTCACCATGTCAAGTTCTTTCTGCCTGTCTTCTTAGAACTGAACTGCAAACATGGACTGTTCATTAGGACCAAAGATGGGCATATACCAGAAATTGAGTCAGAGAGAGCCATTTCCTTATTAGGTAGGTAAATGATATCCGTATTGTCCGGATGAAGTAGTGTCATCCGCCGATGTCTGGAGGTTGTGTTTGCAAGGCTTTTCTTTTCAAGTCAAAATTGTATTTTGAGTTGGTACATTGAATAAGCAGTATCTGCTTTCTTTCCATCAAGCCATCTGCAAAACAAAAACGAAATGAATAGCAAAAAAAATTTTTTTTTTCATGAAAAATGGTATTCTTTTAACCTTTAGTGAATTAGTGGTCAGGTTTAGATTAAACATGTGATTCCAATATGTAGGTATGGAAGTGCTCACAGCCGAAAACTACAGCAAATATCTCAGGTTCAATGTTTGCACAGCACTCTTCTGTTTTTATCAGTGCCTTGCGAGCAAAATGGATTTTTTTTATCTTAAGTGAATGCTGTGCTCAGTTCCACTTAAAACGCATCAGCTTGTATGTTCACTAGTTTCTAGACATCAAGATACCTGTGTGACAGTGACTTCATACAAATTGTCTTTGACTTTCTCTAAAAGGCGCGTTTACTGACAGCTGTTCCGTTCCCATTCTGCATCTTTCTTCGTCAGTCCTCAAACACTTGCTGCCTGATCTGACTGGTTTCTTATGACTCTTATGACGTCTGTGATTAATCAGACGTCTGTGAATCCGAGACGTATAGTGTACTGCCGTTACTGTGGAGAATGTTGTCGAGACAATACAAGGGAATTAAACTCTGAATACTAAACAAGGTGAAATGTTGTAGTTACATTTCTTTGTTAATGCTGCAAGAATCAGATAAGGAGCTATGGCCTTACCAATAAAATGCCAATCTCTCTCTCTCTCTCTCTCTCTCTCTCTCTCTCTCTCTCTCTCTCTCTCTCTCTGCGTGCGTGCGTGCGTGTATGTGTGTGTGTGTGTGGTGTGTGTGTGTGTGTGTGTGTGTGTGTGTGTGTGTGTGTGTGTGAGAACGGATATCATTCTTTTCCCTCTGGTATGTATACGTGGTTAAAAGAAACAATCAGAATGGATATATAAATAGACAGACGGGCAGACAGACAGAGGGACTGATAAACAGTCAGAGGGATAGATAGTAAATAGACATGCACTCGTACATATCAAGTGTGCACGCACACACACACACACACACACACACACACACACACACACACACACACACACACACACACACACGCGAACGCACACACCACACACACACACTCTCTCTCTCTCTCTCTCTCTCTCTCTCTCTCACACACACACACACACACACACACACACACACACACACACACACATACACACTCTCTCTCTCTCTCTCTCTCTCTCTCTCTCACACACACACACACACACACACACACACACACACACACACACACACACACACACACACACACACACACACACAACACACGCACACAAACTACTCTGGAAGCTGTCTTGTTTTCCACACTTCAGGTACCCGGTT
>JADBJO010001872.1:362500-367151 GCA_016801955.1 Conus betulinus
CTTACTGATTGATAGCAAAGCTGAATGCGCACTTTCAGTGTTATTTTCAGCTAACTTGAGTCATGTTTCATAACTGCTGTGAAGCACACATGATATAGGAAATAACATCAATTTTCTAACCAATCAAAAATTCCGAATTAAGCAAACGATTGTGATTTGACAGACTCTGTCGAGAAATTTGCAACAAACATCGGTAAGGAGAAATACAGTGACAAGTTGTTTTATTTACACGGCTCGTAAGTGAATCTTCAACTACGTCTGTTGACTACCACTTCAAAGGCCTCTGTCTTTCAATTGATGTTAATTACTTGTTCCCAGTGCGTGGTGCAGACGCTGCTGCTTTCTTGTCTGTCACAGGGCAGAGGGAAATTCTGCCTGTAATATAAATTATGTGTTATGACGTAGAATATCGGTTATGTTTGCTTTTGAACGTTTTTACCTGTAGAATGTGTGAAATGAGTTCATGCTAAATGAGTGTTTTTACAAATCTTCATCCTCTGTATTTCCGCGTGTTCATTTCCGTGAAAGGAGAGAGAGAGAGAGAGAGAGAGAGAGAGAGAGAGAGAGAGAGAGAGAGAGAGAGAGAGAGAGAATTTGCTGCCATCTTTGAAGTCAGTTCTTGTGTGTGTGTGTGTGTGTGTGTGTGTGTGCGCGCGCGCGCGCGCGCGCGCGCGCGTGCGTGCGTGCATGCGTGCGTGCGTGCGTGTGTGTGTTTATGTGTACGCGTGTGTGTGTGTGTGTGTGTGTGTGTGTGTGTGTGTGTGTGTGTGTGTGTGTGTTTCTTTTTGCAGTCAGATCTGTCGACTGCTTGATTGTTGGACTGATTCAGGTCTGTGATGATTGATCTGGCCTCTCATTTATTTACTAAGGTATTTCTTTGATCATCACTTTCATCGCTCTCCGCAGGAGACAGGTCACTTTACACTCCAGTGCGCCGTCTGGGGATCCATCATTCGGCCATCTGTGTGCTCCTCGCTGCCTTCATGCTGAAAGACGGCTTCTTTCACTTCGCTTCGCTTTCTACAAGGACGAATCCAAATGCGTGATATCCCACGTCTTCAGAGACTTCACAGTAACCCTGGTGAACTGGAACATGGTGCTGATAGCCGTGTATGCCGTGAGGCTTAGAGGGGAGCACTCCAGGATCTTCGTCGAAAGCAAGGTGTACCAGGTCTTACTGATGTCCGCGGTGTGGATTTGTGAGTACCTTGCTGGTCATCTTCATGTACGCGATCTACCATGAGCCTTTTTCAGAAATCCAAGTGCGATGGCCTGAGTTTACCGACGAGGATCATGAGGTTGGCCTCGGACGTGCTGTCCTACCTGATGCTGACCGTCCTGGTCTTCATCGCCGCGTTCAAGTCCAGGCGTTTGCGCCCGACTGGTGAGGAACGAGCCCATCCAACACCGTCAGACGGTCCAGGGAGACGGCGACGCCCAAACTGACAGGAAGCTTTGACCTCTTCTGCAGGTTGGTCGTGGGTTTGACCTTGGGCTCCGTGGTGGGTTAGAGTGTATCACTTGGTGGCGGGCCACCCTTGGCGAATCCAGGACCGCGTGCTGTCCGTGATGGCCTACACCTTGTGGTACTTGAGCCAGACCTTCCTCTTCCCCATGCTGGTCGTCAGGCATCCCAGCCTCCGCCACCAGCTGAAGAGGGCCATCTTCCACAAGTGCTTGGTGTATCATCACCACGTCTTCAGCCACACCGTCAACGATAACTACGACAAGGCTCACAACTGTCGTGAGCGGATGAGGGACCCAGAGTTCCGCCAGTCTGTCTACAGACAGAAGAAGTCGATGCAGGAACAAAACTTTCAGGCCATTGAGTGATGGGTGTTCTTCTGTCATCGGTCGGCGCTAAAGCCACCGGGGAAATGTTGACTGGTGGCAGGGAGGGGGAGGGGGCAAAACTTTCCCTGCGAATGTTAAGACAACAAGAAAAGAGTCAGAGAGAGACTGGAAGGGAGGTGTGAAGAGCTCTCAAAAATAAAAAATAAAAAAAAATAACCAGAGAGATCCAGATTCAGATTCAGATGATTTATTTATATAACAGGCCAAGGCCCCTTATGAAGGAATGTGTGAAACGTTCATAGCACACCATAGTCGTAAGCAATGGAATTGAATTACTAAACAAAACATGAATAATTCGAAAATGTTTTCAAGAAGTGAAGATTTCTCTACGCTTAGAGGATTTGAACATTCCCATTTTTTTTTTTTTTTTTACAAACTATGGGCAGAGAAACGTATATTTTACGTAGGGGATATGACTGACGAAAATGGCAACTTTTTTAAGTTATGAACTATGAAGCTTTTGCAACAAAAAGCGGGAAGTCATTTAAATCCTCTACACTACTTTGGATGTGTCAGTGCAGTAAAAAAAATATGCAAGGAAAAGAAACATAAAACTTTGAAAATTAATTGCAAGAAATAAAATTGCAAGTTATTGAAAATCATAAACAAGTGTCAATAAAGGAGCTAAGATTTACTGTTTATATACTTCTCGATAAATTATCTGTATTTGATATTAAGTCTTTTGTGAATTGGAAACTCGATGAGAAGGCAATTACTCCACTGTTCGAAAGAGTCCTTCCAGAGTGGAAAATAGCCTGAAGATTCTCTGTACAGATGCGCCACAAAGAAAGGCTGTTCTTCAACGTTGACCGAGACCATTATAAACGCAACATAAAACCAGTGAGTATTTCCCAATGAGAATATGCAACATGCATATTCACACCAGCCAGACGGCGGGGGTGGGGGTAGGTTCAGATGTGTTTATAATGCCTTTCTGGCCTGTCATTCATCGGGCATGGAGCTGAACCAGTGTTGTGGCTGTGATCTGCGTCCCATCACTTCTGTCTGTACGTCCGTCCGTGTCTTTGTCTATGTGTGATAAGAACTGAGTTTCCTGCAAAACCATCTGTCGCACATCTTCGTGATTTTTCACGTTCTGTCAACGAATGCAAATGCCACCAGCCGCTGTGACGAAGTGGTTAGCGTCGCGGACTCCCGGCTGGGCGAGTTTCATCCACTTAATGGATGCGTTTCTGAGAGTGTTGCTCAAAATTTTCCTGACCAACACTGCAGGTGCCTGTATCTCTCGGGCCTGGTTGACGCCGGGATATATTATGAAAGGAAGCGTAGAGTACAGCCCTGTCATGTAGTCTCAGACCGAAATGGAAATCCGTAGCATCATCTTAATCATCCTCATTCTCATCGATCAGCATTTAAAAAAAAAATGTTTCAAATTCTGTGGCCCTTCATGCCCTGCTCTCATGGTGACCTCAGTTTTCGATGTCCTCTCCACGTCTGTGGCCTTGGTTTGGTTCCGTCGGGGTCACCGGTATCGGCGAGTCCATGGGGGCTGTCGTTGGACGGGACGTGGTGGCGCCCTCCGGAGGGAGAGCTCACTCACGCCGGCTCCGCGACTAAGCAATTATTGTCGTCAGTAGGGGGCTTAGTAGGTGGTGTCCTGCGTATGTTAGATCAGAACAGGCGCCACTGAACACCACCGAAGTGACTCGGCAGCAGTGCAGTGTCTCCTCCGGTGGGTTGCCTCTTGACGACTTGACATTGACTGCTCCCTGTGGATTGCCGGTGCCGGGGCTGCGGCGCGGGGCCGACCGGGCTGTGGCTGTGGACGGGGTGTCGGAATGAGCGGCGTGGGTGCACTGCCCTCTGAATTGAGAGAGATAGTATACATCACTACTTGTGATACTGCACTACTCACAAGAATTCTGGAAAGAATTAGAAAACTACATGAAAATATAGTGTGAAAATAGTATTAGATTGTCATTCAGTGTTGAGCTGGTTTTGTTTGGAACCGATGAAAACACAAAAACAGACCAATCATTTGATCTCATGTTATTATGGGCGAAATATTTTGTTTTAGACTTGCAGAATTAACAGTGTTAAAACCCAGATTGTCAGCCTTTAAAACTGAACTTAAGCTTAGATACAATATAGAAAAACATGTACATATGGCAGAAATGCGTCATCATGTCTTTTTGAAAAATTGGCTACCCTACCTTGCTCTATGCGAAACACGATAACAATCTTTCATTGTTGACATGACACCCTGTAAAATGTTAATGCTAAAGACACACACACACACACACACACACACACCACACACACACACACACACACACACAAAAATACACCGATGCTCTTGTAATTAATCGACACACAAGCCATAAATTTGAGCGAACAATACTTTGTCAGCATGAATTTGTTTTTGTTTTGTTTTGCTTCTGTTTTTTTTTTTATTTTGTTTGTTTGTTTGTTTGTTTGTTTCCTTTTTATTCCCCCTATCCCACCCTGCCCCAGGCACCCTGCACCCGCCCTTTCAGGGGTGTGTGGTGTGGGGGCTATTAGTTCCCTCCCTTTTTCGTTTTTTTTTTTCTTTTCTTTTCTTTTCTTTCATAGCCTCTGTTTATATATTGTAATTGGTATATACCCTTGCAGCTGTTTTCAATATTTCATTTCATGATGATTGATATAGAGTAATAAGTTTGTATTGTAAATAATACAATTATGACATTTTGACGAATTATGGCACTTTTGTATGATCGTGACAGCTCTATTAAAACATTGTATGTAAATATATTGAATGATGTGTGTATTGTTTGATGTAACGTTTGTATTGAAT
>JADBJO010001873.1:0-32500 GCA_016801955.1 Conus betulinus
AAGCAAAAACTTCTTTTTTCTGTTTGATTTTTTAATGATAAATCAAGTAACAAACGACACAAACAGAAGTTACATACATGTCAACAAACATTGAAAAAAAAACAACAAAACAAGCTGTGTTAATTCTAGGAACAAGGATATTATCAACTCAATCAGTATGGAGGAATCATATGAAATATTATTAGAGAGAAAAACCAAAGCAGTCTGAGTGAGGAAAAAGAAGGAAACAAACAAAGAGGATAAGATAACAGTGCTGCAGTGTGCCTTGTCAGTGAGTAGCCTTGCAACTCTTAAATATCAACTTTCAAGAGAAGTTTACACTAATATTACCAATCATGATCAAACCATTTCCATGACATATTAACACAGGCCATAATCTTTTTATTTCTGTAGCAATATTTTAAATATACTTGAAAATGTGGGTCTTGAGCTATCTGGTTGTCTAATTTACATTTTTCATATGAAAAACTCTGCCAACAGAACTCATAGGACTGAGGATGGTAAAGTCCAACAGAAGACTTCTGACTGGTGATGATATAATCAACACAAAAAACTCTTAAAACTTGTCCTGATCAAACAGACAGAAGCCTCACATGATCTGTAATGATTAAATGAAACGAAAAGCTCACCACAGGATTTGTAGTGATGTAATCAACTGAAAACCCACCTGGTCATCCAATTCACAGACTACTCACAGGATTTGTGATGATGCCCAGCATGGCCTTTGGACAGACCTCTGCCACAGCACTGGTCAGGTCACGCACAATGCTGGCGTTGGTGTTGAACAGGTCATCCCTTGTCATGCCTACGAGGCAACAGGTGATGACGTTTTTGTTCATAACATCTATCAATAAGTTAGTTCAAAGTAAGGCAACTGCAGACAGAAATTGAAACAAACATAAACAAAAATTACTATGCCATCAAAAGAAGAGAAATGAACAAATTACAAGACGACCACTTGTAAACAAATTACTACGCAAACACTGTAATTGTCTTGTAATTTATTTCTTTCATTTAGCGACATAGTAATTTCTCTTTTACCTCTTTTAATAAATTTGTACAAGACCTAAAACACATTTGAAAATATAATTTTGTTACCTATAATTTATAATTCTGTATTCTAAAATCAGTAAAAGACAACAAAAAGTTGAAAGACATACTTTTACTGGAAAGCATACAACCCCTGTTATGTAGTCTCTGATCTCATTATCATCATCACTGTCATTCTCACTTACCATCAATGAAAAAAAAGAAAGTACCAAATTTTGTGGCTCTTCATGCTCTGCATCATGATCATGATAACTTAAATTCTGATTTTGTCTCAGGTAAAGGGACAGCATCAGCAATATAGACAGAGACTGCTGTTGGATAGATGTGATGGCACCTTCCAGAAAGGAATGCTCACTCCTGCTGATTAAGTTATGGATTATGCAAGTATGCAGCTTAGAAGGCAGTGTTCTGCTTGTTTTGGATTAGAAAAATGAGCAAAGTCAGATGAAGAGTAGTAACACAAAACAGTGTGCTTCATAGATGTAAAAGAGCAAACAGTGTGCTGGCTGAGACAGTGATTCCATGAAAGCACTAGACAGAAGGAAAGAAAATTAAGAGTCAGGCATGCCATTTTGTTTGGGATGTGATAATGTATGTATTCGACTTACCTGTCAGAATTCCTCTCAATTTTCAAAAATGTTCCTGTCAAGTCTCTTCAGAGGTTGGCAGCTCTGTGGGTTCCATTGTTGCCTGTTCTGATCCTAAACGAGCAGGAAACAATGGACCCCACAGAGCTGCCAACCTCTGAAGAGACTTGACAGGAACATTTTTGAAAATTGAGAGGAATTTCTGACAGTTGAGTCGAATACATGCACTATCACACCCCAAACAAAATGACATGCCAGACTCTTAATTTTCTTTCCTTTTGTCTAGTACTTTCATGGAATCACTGTCTCAGCCAATACACTGTTGCTCTTTTACATCTTTGAAAGCACGCTGTTTTGTGTTACTACTCTTCATCTGACTTGGCTCATTTTTTTGCACTTCAGAATCGTCAGAGCCTGTGTAGTGTCTTGACCCAAGGAGGGAGGAAATCTGTAAGGTTCTTCCTGAAAAAGCTGAACACTTTCACAGGCAAAATCACTGACTGGATGAGCAGCATTCCTATCATGACAGCAGAAAGCAACCTGAATCTGCGCTTCTAATTTCTTTTTCTCCTTATGTGCCTCCAGATTAATTGGTATAGCAGTTTGATTTGATACAATGGAAATGGAACAAGCTGAACTGGCAGCAAGTTTCCAAACAGCTCTTTGGCTATATGAATGGCAGATGTGCGAACTCTGCGAATAAACAAACTTTTTTTTTGTTTTTCGCAAGCAGAATTCTTTTTAAGTCAAGCAGAAAAACAGAATGATGTTTTTTTGAGCAAAATAAATTCCTCCAAAAGCGGGATGGTTGGCAGCTCTGACCCCACTGAAGTGACTCAGCAGCAGTGCTGTGCCTCCTCTGGCAGGGTTGCCTTGTGACAACCTGATACCGACTGCTCTCTGTGGACTGCCTGCCTGTGCTAAAATTCAGACAGGGCAAACCTGGGTGTGTTGCATACATGGAGATAAATTGAGTGGCATTGTAGTACAATTTGTGGGTCATCTGAGATAAGACAAAGAAAGAAACGGGGAAAAACACTCTAGCCCACAGCAGATAAACCAACAGTGCCCCTTTTTACACTGAAAAGGATAGATCATCAAGTTCAAACATTCAACCTGTAAACTTGACATTTACACAGTTCCCACACTAAACATTAGGTCTTTCAAGACTCAAGTGCATATAGTGCATATTTTCTTCTATTCTTTTTTTTTTTCTCTTTTCATTAGTAAAGCACTTTAGAATGTGGAGTAACCATGACTTTTTTTTAAGTCTATTGAATTCATTGAGTTGTTTTTGAATGTGAGATCAGACCTATTCATCTTCAACTCTGGGCTTAACAAGCTACGTTTTTGCAGACTTTATTCCAACACTACACTTCCTTACACTAGATCACACTTTACAGATCACCAAAATGACCCTCTCAAAAGAGCGGTTACACATTTTCAAGGTCTCACTGAGCTACAGGAAGCGCTAACTCATTAGATAAAGTGCGCATCCACAACAGTTGAGTATGCCCATCACAGCGGCCCTGTACAAACAAAAGCTCTACAGACAGCTTTGTTGCTGAACACGCATTGAGCAAAAAGGGATACCCAAGTTTGGGCGGGCATACTTTTGTTACAATCTGAAATATTCTCAGGAGGTTAGGACCTTGGAAGTTTCACAGCAGATTCTGTGAGATGACTCTTTTCACCCTCAGATGACCTTTTTCATCTTGCCTGTTACCCGAAGGTCTTGTAAGTGGATAACAGGTTTGTCATTCTTAGGCTGGATTACGGTCATCATTATGTCATGATTATCATTACAGTCCAAAGCAACTTACTCAGCCCTTTCAGGGCTTCCAATGATCAGAGGAAAGAAGTGTTATCCTGCCGAAAATGACAGAAGTAAACAACTATTTGATTTACTAATTCTACTTATGTCCTTTAGGCGGATATAAAACTGTATGTATTGGGGATGCCCTGCATTCTCCTTAACATTTCACCATGAATTTATAAAAAATGAGTACAACATTAAGACAATTCTGAATAAAACAAAAACAACATAAAAAGGCCATACAGGCAGACAGGCAGACAGACACTGCAAAATAGAAAGCTGGTACTCATTCCGGCCAGTATGCAGAGTTTCACTAGCTAGTAGCTATTGTCATACTACAATCAAAAAATTGAAAATGCTAACACACACACACACACACACACACACACACACACACACACACACACACACACACCATCCAGGAAACCATCTATATATCTGTGCATGTGTGCAAATGCTCTCTGTGTGTGTGTGTGTGTGTGTGTGTGTGTGTGTGTGTGTGTGTGTGCATGTGTGTGTATATGTAGAATTTCTAAAACTAAGGAAGGTGAATACAAAAATAAAATGGGAGAAAAAAAGACGGGGCCAGAGACAGTGGCCAGAAAAAGGATAAATTGCTAGCATAGAATTTACAGACAATGGGGATACAATACATACTGAAAGCCCCAGCATCCTCAATGGACATATTAGAAACCTAAGCACACAAAGCTGAAACTGTGTGTGAAATACATGCCAGACTGATGTGCACACTGGACAATCAATTTGCTGAACTTTGCTGACACCATGTCCATGTAGGTCATGCAGACATGTCAACCTTAGTCCAAGTACATGAGTGATATCTTCAAAATTTTAGACTAAAATCCAAGACTTTTTCCAAGTTTTGACTGAAAAAAATTCACTGTGTCTTTCCATTCTCAGATCTGTATAGGTGTCAAACATGTCGGCATGTGGAAGGCTGAAATCTTTACAGCAGATTTCACAACTGGTACAGTGAACAGCCATCTTTGAACTCCCAATGCACAAAAGCTGTTTTTGATAGTCTTCCATGAATTTCTGTAGGACTGGTTTTATGTTTGACCAGCACTTCGTCATTTTCCCATATTTGATATAATATTTTTGTTTCAAAATGGATGACGCACTACTATGAACGACTCCTTGGCTGTCACCTGCAAATCTGTTTAGGGTAAGGGTAAGGATAGTCCAAGGGCCACATCAGGGCTGTCATCACATTAAGATCAACTCACACATCATAAAAAAACAACAAAAAAAAACAAAACAAAAAAAAAAAACTTTCACACATTTCTTTCAAATACATCTTCTAAAAACATACCAGAAACTTTGTTAAAAAAAAATCTTTCTTCTGTAAAATCTTAGATCAGATGAAAAATGTTAATCTCCCTCAGAAACTCAAAGATCATGTCAGGTGGGACATCTCTGAGCAGGATTTTCATGGACTCTGCTGTAAAGTGTTTATGCTCACATCGTGCAAGTCCCTACAATCTAAAAGAATATACAGGTTTTAGCATACTTAATCAAAGTACTGGTTACAGATTCTGCAGGGTCTCGACTTTGAAGAATGTCAATTTTCCTGGAGCTCCTTTGAAATATTTGCAGCAAAAGATTCCAATTACCTTCTTATAATTGAGGTATTGTGAAAACAGAGGCATTTTCAGTTAATATAGGTTTTAATAGAACAGGAAAATGGTCACTTCCATGCAGATCGTCATGGACAGACCACTCATAGTCCAGGACCAGCTAGGGGTCACATATCGACAAATCTAAACATGAAAGTGAACCTGTGGAAGAGTGGATGGAAGTTGGAGATCCATCGTTCAGACAACACAATTCAAACTCTGAAAAGATATTTTCCAGAAGCAGACCTCTGGGTGATGAATTCACACTACCCCAAAGAGGATTGTGTCCACTGAAATCACCCAACAGCAAAAAAAGTTGAGGAAGTTCTCCAATCAGACTGACAAGGTCCTGACAACAAACTGGGACAGAAGGTGGCAGATATAACGAGCAAATTGTAACAGTTTTATGTAAAGTGACTCTCGCAACTACTGCCTTAAGAGAGGTAGCCAGAGAGACAGGACTAAACAGCAAAGTTTTGTGTATAAGATGGGCAACAATGCCCGTTAGTCCCAATGTGGATGGTTCTGCTGCAGGTTTGAAAATCTGTTTAAAAAAATGTCAAAGGTTGATCTTGACAGAACGTATCAGACTGGTTGTACACTGCTGTGAAATTACTTTAAGATCTGGCCATCACTTGCGACACAGTAAACTGCACTGTTTAAAGTAAGTGTTCCTGAACAACAACAAAAAACGAAAAGACATGTGCCACTTTATTCAACCTTGTCATTTTATTGCAGCCAAGCATGACCTGTAAAGAAAACTTATACTTCATCCTGACACAGTAATCTATGCCTAAATTGAAAGGTTGGCAGGTCTGGTTTCATGAATAAGTTGGCCATAGCCACTGGATTAGCATGTATAAGACAATGGTACACAAAACATCCTGTTCAGAACTGGGGGGGGGGGGGGGGGGGGGGGTGTGAATGGAGAAGCATCACCCTATAATCTGGAAATGATGGCACTCATGAAAATGAAACAGGAAAATCATGAGAGTTTTGGAGGGTGTGGACTGCTGAAAGGGGGAAGTGGAGAAAAAACAGCCAAGTGAGTGTTGTAAGGAGAAGGGAGGGAAATGGTGAGAGATGAAAAACCAACTGAGAAAACGAACCAACCAGCAGAAGCAACGATAAACTGACCTGGTTTTCGGGGCACCCCAGCAGGGATGAGGACAATGTCGGCCCCTTGCAAACACTGGTGGAGATTCTCAGGTCCAAGGAACCCCTGCACCTTGGCGCGAGTCTGGATGTGACTCAGGTCTGCCGCCACACCCACAACGTGGGCGATGTCATACAGTACAGTTGAGAGGTGACACAATTGGCATCTGCTTCAGGAGCAGGGACAGAGGCTGCCCAATGCCCCCTGCTGCTGCCCAGCACAGCCACTCTGGCATCCCTGGTCAGCTGAAGGGACACACAGCGCACTGTAGTTATACTGCACCATTAATGACACACTAAACACAGGAAACGTGTCACGCTGTAGTGTGTTGCTAAGTCGCACATATACATGTACCACATATGGCCAAAATCATACTCAATCCAGTCAGCAAGCTTCTGTCATGTATCCTGCATGCACCCTTCAAGACAAGATTTAAGCTAACTGAGCTGGGCAGGTATTAGATAATACAAGAACTGGTTTCTTTGTTTGGGGTTTTGTCGTTATATGCTTGTTTGTGAATGAAAAAAAAAAAAAGACAACACATGGTGGATGTGCACAGGGTGGTGAGAGGCATCAGGAAAACAATCTTTGCAGACGCCTGCCATTTTTTAACGACTGATGACACTTCCAATAATTCTTCAGCTATCACGTAATGTTTCTTAGTGTGTCTGATACAGGAGGAGATAGAGTACTTGTGCATAGAGGGGAGGAGGATGAGAATGAGTGGTTTGGAGGTAATACCATTGAGAAGGCAAGGAAGCTGATAGTGATACGAATGAAAGCATTATACTGCACTGTCAAAAACACTGTTAAAACATGTTTCCATATCCCCCTTGATAAAGCAAGATGGGTACTGATGCTAATATCGGGGCACATACGAATGAAGCGTTATACTGCACTGTCAAAAACACTGTTAAAACATGTTTCCATATCCCCCTTGATAAAGCAAGATGGGTACTGATGCTAATATCGGGGCACATAATTATTTAGAATTATTTCACCCTTGTGCTTTGCACTGAAGAAAATAAAGATTCCATTTTAATGCATCTGATTTTGCACCATTAGTGATGGCAGGTTTGCTATATCACCGCTATGAAGCTTATTTTTAAGAGAGGAAAACCATCTTATTTTTGCACACCTGAGTGTGCATACATGTATTGCCTTCAGCCACACCTTGGTGTTTATCATTCAACGTTAGGAGTGTAGGGAAAGAGGTCAACACAACGGCAACAGTCAAATGCAATTACCCTGTAACATGAGTAGTGTAAAGTGTTAGCTTAATCTACTGTATGTTGTCTTAATTAGGCTGTGCTGAAGTAAGATTTTCAAGGATGCGTCCTGTTTTGTTTAGAGTTCGTCTAATGCACACATACACTTTTGCAGACATATATGCTGAGAGAGAGAGAGCGGGGGAAGGGGGGGGGGAGGGACAGAGATAGAGAAAGAGAGAGAGAGAGAGAGAGAGAGAGAGAGAGAGAGAGAGAGAGAGAAGAGAGAGAGAGAAGAAGAAGAAGAAGAAAGAGAAGAGAGAGAGAGACAGACAGACAGACAGACAGACAGACAGAGAGACAGACAGACAGACAGACAGAGAGAGAGAGAGAGAGAGTGAGAGACAGTTCTCACAAACTCCAACAAACATACACTTTTCCAAATCATGAACCAATTCACCTACCAAACACGCTTAAAAAAAAAAAAAAAATCAAACGAGTTGCCTCTTCTGACTTGGCATAAAATGCTTAAAGTAAGTTAAAGCCATCTCACTGGGTGCCTATTCTAACTTGAATACTTTCTTATTAAAGTTCTTTGGCTTTGCTTTAATACATAGGTTGTAGATTTGTGTATCATCTGTTGGCCAGGCACCGTCACTGCAAAGCCAGGGAATGAAAGAGAAATATAAATGCCTTTGAATTCCTATCTCCTAGCTACCGAAAGTTATTCATGCTAGCTTTGCTGTTAATAAAGTGTGAAGTCATTTCACATGTGACTGAGCAAAAATTACTCTTATTAAGTAACGAAAGTCCAGAAAAATTTCAGAGGGTATATTCAAGTCCTAAAATGAAGCGTGAAACGTGCACATCTGTACATAAATCAGGAGCCCTACATCTACTAGTACTATTGCTGAATGAGATGCTAGGTAGCAGATGTATTAGAACTTATAATTCTAATAATGATAATAACTAAAAGCAAATGGTGATCATTTGGAACTATTCATTTTTTTTTTTTTTCATAATACATTTTAGATATCCGTTCAATGTGCAACAGATTTCAGTAATCTGTTTAAATGCCATCCTATATATGTCAACAGATTTCAGTAATCTGTTTAAATGTCATCCTATATATATCAGAAGCAGTAGGAAAGATTTCCTGTAGTACCCCTCTCCTGGCTACTTTCCATTATGTCTCAAGTTCGATTAAGTCCCTCCTTCTAATGCTCTAGTATTCACCTTTTAGGATTTGCTTGATGTTTGCGAGGAAAATAAAAGGAATGTTTGTTGTGAAAGAGAGTGTGACTGGAAATCTTCCGAAGCAGTGACCTGACTCCATCATTTCATGATCAGTGACCTAACCTGAACCGGGAGGTTGTTATACAGGACCCTGGTGAACCCAAGTAAATGTAGGCCAACCCAAGTAAACAACATCACTGATCAGCTGAAGGACAAAATAGGCATTCATAGCAAGGACAGAAAGACTATTATCAATAAATTTTTGGACCAGATTACATCACAGAGGCCACAGAAGAAGCAGAGCTGGTCTGAAGGATACAGGCAGCTAGGGCACAAATAAGAGCAACAGCATCCAGTTTTTTTTTTGTTTTTTTTTTTTTAACCATACTTTAACAGTGGTATAGTGCCCTTGCTGCAGGAAAATTTCAAAACATCAAAGAAGCTAGGATTTGTGGGTTTATCAATGAGGTGGACTAATAACAACTGTGAAAGTTATAATCATGTTTTAAAACAAGCAGTTCTGTGGAAATCCCAGAAGTTTGCTGACTTAGTAGAAAAGATACTGGAGCTAGTAGAGGGACACTATAACTCAAGGTTTTCAGGAGAAGCCTGCTTGGTTTATGGGACCATGTACTGGAGAAAGAGTACCAGGCCTTTTTTGATAGAGAAGAACAGTTGGTGTAGAATGTCAGATGAAAGACAAGAGGGACATTTTTGGCACTACATGCAGACCAAAAAGAAGCTGATGCACGGGTCCCAAGAACCAAAGATGGACATGTTGCCATAACACCAAGACATGGAGGGAAGAAGCCACACCAGAAAAAACGCAAATGTGCAGAGAAGACCACTTACATCCCTAAACGAAGAAGAAAGTTACCATCTGTTTCCACCTTAAATGACCTGACTTGTAATATATACAAGTTATCTTCATATATATGTGCAGATAGAATATTTACACAATTGTATCTTATTTCACCAATTTACTTTTCAATGTTAATCATGAACAATGCTTTGTATGTATATATATATATAATATTACTAGCGCTTACGCGCTTTGACCCCGTCTCGATGCAACACTGGACATCGGAACACTACACGACAGACAAACTCGCCAGGGCGAGACGGGGTCAAAGCGCGTAAGCGCTAGTAATATTATATATATATATACATACAAAGCATTGTTCATGATTAACATTGAAAAGTAAATTGGTGAAATAAGATACAATTGTGTAAATATTCTATCTGCACATGTATATATATGAAGATAACTTGTATATATTACAAGTCAGGTCATTTAAGGTGGAACAGATGGTAACTTTCTTCTTCGTTTAGGGATGTAAGTGGTCTTCTCTGCACATTTGCGTTTTTTTCTGGTGTGGCTTCTTTCCCTCCATGTCTTGGTGTTATGGCAACATGTCCATCTTTGGTTCTTGGGACCCGTGCATCAGCTTCTTTTTTGGTCTGCATGTAGTGCCAAAAATGTCCCTCTTGTCTTTCATCTGACATTCTACACCAACTGTTCTTCTCTATCAAAAAGGCCTGGTACTCTTTCTCCAGTACATGGTCCCATAAACCAAGCAGGCTTCTCCTGAAAACCTTGAGTTATAGTGTCCCTCTACTAGCTCCAGTATCTTTTCTACTAAGTCAGCAAACTTCTGGGATTTCCACAGAACTGCTTGTTTTAAAACATGATTATAACTTTCACAGTTGTTATTAGTCCACCTCATTCATAAACCCACAAATCCTAGCTTCTTTGATGTTTTGAAATTTTCCTGCAGCAAGGGCACTATACCACTGTTAAAGTGTGGTTAAAAAAAAACAACAAACAAAAAAACTGGATGTTGTTGCTCTTATTTGTGCCTAGCTGCCTGTATCCTTCAGACCAGCTCTGCTTCTTCTGTGGCCTCTGTGATGTAATCTGGTCCAAAAATTTTATTGATAATAGTCTTTCTGTCCTTGCTATGAATGCCTATTTTGTCCTTCAGCTGATCAGTGATGTTGTTTACTTGGGTTGGCCTACATTTACTTGGGTTCACCAGGGTCCTGTATAACAACCTCCCGGTTCAGGTTAGGTCACTGATCATGAAATGATGGAGTCAGGTCACTGCTTCGGAAGATTTCCAGTCACACTCTCTTTCACAACAAACATTCCTTTTATTTTCCTCGCAAACATCAAGCAAATCCTAAAAGGTGAATACTAGAGCATTAGAAGGAGGGACTTAATCGAACTTGAGACATAATGGAAAGTAGCCAGGAGAGGGGTACTACAGGAAATCTTTCCTACTGCTTCTGATATATATAGGATGACTTTTAAACAGATTACTGAAATCTGTGACATATATAGGATGGCATTTAAACAGATTACTGAAATCTGTTGCACATTGAACGGATATCTAAAATGTATTATGAAAAAAAAAAAATGAATAGTTCCAAATGATCACCATTTGCTTTTAGTTATTATCATTATTAGAATTATAAGTTCTAATACATCTGCTACCTAGCATCTCATTCAGCAATAGTACTAGTAGATGTAGGGCTCCTGATTTATGTACAGATGTGCATGTTTCACGTTTCATTTTAGGACTTGAATATACCCTCTGAAATTTTTCTGGACTTCGTTACTTAATAAGAGTAATTTTCGCTCAGTCACATGTGAAATGACTTCACACTTTATTAACAGCAAAGCTAGCATGAATAACTTTCGGTAGCTAGGAGATAGGAATTCAAAGGCATTTATATTTCTCTTTCATTCCCTGGCTTTGCAGTGACGGTGCCTGGCCAACAGATGATACACAAATCTACAACCTATGTATTAAAGCAAAGCCAAAGAACTTTAATAAGAAAGTATTCAAGTTAGAATAGGCACCCAGTGAGATGGCTATAACTTACTTTAAGCATTTTATGCCAAGTCAGAAGAGGCAACTCGTTTGATTTTTTTTTTTTTTTTTAAGCGTGTTTGGTAGGTGAATTGGTTCATGATTTGGAAAAGTGCATGTTTGTTGGAGTTTGTGAGAACTGTCTCTCACTCTCTCTCTCTCTCTCTCTCTGTCTGTCTGTCTGTCTGTCTGTGTCTGTCTGTCTGTCTCTCTCTCTCTCTCTCTCTCTCTCTCTCTTCTTCTTCTTCTTCTTCTTCTTCTCTCTCTCTCTCTCTCTCTCTCTCTCTCTCTCTCTTCTTCTCTCTCTTTCTCTATCTCTGTCCCTCCCCCCCCCCTTCCCCCGCTCTCTCTCTCTCAGCATATATGTCTGCAAAAGTGTATGTGTGCATAGATGAACTCTAAACAAAACAGGACGCATCCTTGAAAATCTTACTTCCAGCACAGCCTAATTAAGACAACATACAGTAGATTAAGCTAACACTTTACACTACTCATGTTACAGGGTAATTGCATTTGACTGTTGCCGTTGTGTTGACCTCTTTCCTACACTCCTAACGTTGAATGATAACACACAAGGTGTGGCTGAAGGCAATACATGTATGCACACTCAGGTGTGAAAATAAGATGGTTTTCCTCTCTTAAAAATAAGCTTCATAGCGGTGATATAGCAAACCTGCCATCACTAATGGTGCAAAATCAGATGCATTAAAATGGAATCTTTATTTTCTTTCAGTGCAAAGCACAAGGTGAAATATTCTAAATAATTATGTGCCCTGATATTAGCATCAGTACCCATCTTGCTTTATCAAGGGGGATATGGAAACATGTTTTAACAGTGTTTTTGACAGTGCAGTATAACGCTTCATTCGTATGTGCCCCGATATTAGCATCAGTACCCATCTTGCTTTATCAAGGGGGATATGGAAACATGTTTTAACAGTGTTTTTGACAGTGCAGTATAATGCTTCATTCGTATCACTATCAGCTTCCTTGCCTTCTCAATGGTATTACCTCCAACCACTCATTCTCATCCTCCTCCCCTCTATGCACAAGTACTCTATCTCCTCCTGTATCAGACACACTAAGAAACATTACGTGATAGCTGAAGAATTATTGGAAGTGTCATCAGTCGTTAAAAAATGGCAGGCGTCTGCAAAGATTGTTTTCCTGATGCCTCTCACCACCCTGTGCACATCCACCATGTGTTGTCTTTTTTTTTTTCATTCACAAACAAGCATATAACGACAAAACCCCAAACAAAGAAACCAGTCCTTGTATTATCTAATACCTGCCCAGCTCAGTTAGCTTAAATCTTGTCTTGAAGGGTGCATGCAGGATACATGACAGAAGCTTGCTGACTGGATTGAGTATGATTTTGGCCATATGTGGTACATGTATATGTGCGACTTAGCAACACACTACAGCGTGACACGTTTCCTGTGTTTAGTGTGTCATTAATGGTGCAGTATAACTACAGTGCGCTGTGTCCCTTCAGCTGACCAGGGGATGCCAGAGTGGCTGTGCTGGGAGCAGCAGGGGGCATTGGGCAGCCTCTGTCCCTGCTCCTGAAGCAGATGCCAATTGTGTCCCACCTCAACCTGTATGACATCGCCCACGTTGTGGGTGTGGCGGCAGACCTGAGTCACATCCAGACTCGCGCCAAGGTGCAGGGGTTCCTTGACCTGAGAATCTCCACCAGTGTTTGCAAGGGGCCGACATTGTCCTCATCCCTGCTGGGGTGCCCCGAAAACCAGGTCAGTTTATCGTTGCTTCTGCTGGTTGGTTCGTTTTCTCAGTTGGTTTTTCATCTCTCACCATTTCCCTCCCTTCTCCTTACAACACTCACTTGGCTGTTTTTCTCCACTTCCCCTTTCAGCAGTCCACACCCTCCAAAACTCTCATGATTTTCCTGTTTCATTTTCATGAGTGCCATCATTTCCAGATTATAGGGTGATGCTTCTCCATTCACACCCCCCCCCCCCCCCCCCCCCAAGTTCTGAACAGGATGTTTTGTGTACCATTGTCTTATACATGCTAATCCAGTGGCTATGGCCAACTTATTCATGAAGCCAGACCTGCCAACCTTTCAATTTAGGCATAGATTACTGTGTCAGGATGAAGTATAAGTTTTCTTTACAGGTCATGCTTGGCTGCAATAAAATGACAAGGTTGAATAAAGTGGCACATGTCTTTTCGTTTTTTGTTGTTGTTCAGGAACACTTACTTTAAACAGTGCAGTTTACTGTGTCGCAAGTGATGGCCAGATCTTAAAGTAATTGCACAGCAGTGTACAACCAGTCTGATACGTTCTGTCAAGATCAACCTTTGACATTTTTTTAAACAGATTTTCAAACCTGCAGAACCATCCACATTGGGACTAACGGGCATTGTTGCCCATCTTATACACAAAACTTTGCTGTTTAGTCCTGTCTCTCTGGCTACCTCTCTTAAGGCAGTAGTTGCGAGAGTCACTTTACATAAAACTGTTACAATTTGCTTGTTATATCTTCCACCTTCTGTCCCAGTTTGTTGTCAGGACCTTGTCAGTCTGATTGGAGAACTTCCTCAACCTTTTTTGCTGTTGGGTGATTTCAGTGGACACAATCCTCTTTGGGGTAGTGTGAATTCATCACCCAGAGGTCTGCTTCTGGAAAATATCTTTTCAGTTTTGAATTGTGTTGTCTGAACGATGGATCTCCAACTTCCATCCACTCTTCCACAGGTTCACTTTCATGTTTAGATTTGTCGATATGTGACCCCTAGCTGGTCCTGGACTATGAGTGGTCTGTCCATGACGATCTGCATGGAAGTGACCATTTTCCTGTTCTATTAAAACCTATATTAACTGAAAATGCCTCTGTTTCACAATACCTCAATTATAAGAAGGTAATTGGAATCTTTTTGCTGCAAATATTTCAAAGGAGCTCCAGGAAATTGACATTCTTCAAAGTCGAGACCCTGCAGAATCTGTAACCAGTACTTTGATTAAGTATGCTAAAACCTGTATATTCTTTTAGATTGTAGGGACTTGCACGATGTGAGCATAAACACTTTACAGCAGAGTCCATGAAAATCCTGCTCAGAGAGTGTCCCACCTGACATGATCTTTGAGTTTCTGAGGGAGATTAACATTTTTCATCTGATCTAAGATTTTACAGAAGAAAGATTTTTTTTTTTAACAAAGTTTCTGGTATGTTTTTAGAAGATGTATTTGAAAGAAATGTGTGAAAGTTTTTTTTTTTTGTTTTGTTTGTTTTTGTTGTTTTTTTATGATGTGTGAGTTGATCTTAATGTGATGACAGCCCTGATGTGGCCCTTTGCAGTCGGTTGGACTATAAGCAACATTACCCTTACCCTTAAACAGATTTGCAGGTGACAGCCAAGGAGTCGTTCATAGTAGTGCGTCATCCATTTTGAAACAAAATATTATCCAAATATGGGAAAATGACGAAGTGCTGGTCAAACATAAAACCAGTCCTACAGAAATTCATGGAAGACTATCAAAAACAGCTTTTGTGCATTGGGAGTTCAAAGATGGCTGTTCACTGTACCAGTTGTGAAATCTGCTGTAAAGATTTCAGCCTTCCACATGCCGACATGTTTGACACCTATACAGATCTGAGAATGGAAAGACACAGTGAATTTTTTTCAGTCAAAAACTTGGAAAAAGTCTTGGATTTAGTCTAAAATTTTGAAGATATCACTCATGTACTTGGACTAAGGTTGACATGTCTGCATGACCTACATGGACATGGTGTCAGCAAAGTTCAGCAAATTGATTGTCCAGTGTGCACATCAGTCTGGCATGTATTTCACACACAGTTTCAGCTTTGTGTGCTTAGGTTTCTAATATGTCCATTGAGGATGCTGGGGCTTTCTGTATGTATTGTATCCCCATTGTCTGTAAATTCTATGCTAGCAATTTATCCTTTTTCTGGCCACTGTCTCTGGCCCCGTCTTTTTTTCTCCCATTTTATTTTTGTATTCACCTTCCTTAGTTTTAGAAATTCTACATATACACACACATGCACACACACACACACACACACACACACACACACACACACACACACAGAGGCATTTGCACACATGCACAGATATATAGATGGTTTCCTGATGTGTGTGTGTGTGTGTGTGTGTGTGTGTGTGTGTTAGCATTTTCAACATTTTCAATTTTTGATTGTAGTATGACAATAGCTAGTGAAACTCTGCATACTGGCCGGAATGAGTACCAGCTTTCTATTTTGCAGTGTCTGTCTGCCTGTATGGCCTTTTTATGTTGTTTTTGTTTATTCAGAATTGTCTTAATGTTGTACTCATTTTTTATAAATTCATGGTGAAATGTTAAGGAGAATGCAGGGCATGCCCAATACAGTACAGTTTTATCCGCCTAAAGGACATAAGTAGAATTAGTAAATCAAATAAATGTTTACTTCTGTCATTTTCGGCAGGAGGATAATACTTCTTTCCTCTGATCATTGGAAGCCCTGAAAGGGCTGAGTAGTTGCTTTGGACTGTAATGATAATCATGACATTATGATGACCATAATCCAGCCTAAGAATGACAAACCTGTTATCCACTTACAAGACTTTTGGGTAACAGGCAAGATGAAAAGGGCCATCTGAGGGTGAAAAGAGTCATCTCAGGGAATCTACTGTGAAACTTCCAAGGTCCTAACCTCCTGAGAATATTTCAGATTGTAACAAAAGTATGCCCGCCCAAATTGGGTATCCCTTTTTGCTCAATGCTGTTCAGCAACAAAGCTGTCTGGTAGAGCTTTTGTTGTACAGGGCTGCTGTGATGGGCATACTCAACTGTTGTAGATGCGCACTTTATCTAATGAGTTAGCGCTTCCTGTAGCTCAGTGAGACCTTGAAAATGTGTAACCGCTCTTTTGAAAGGGTCATTTTGGTGATCTGTAAAGTGTGATCTAGTGTAAGGAAGTGTAGTGTTGGAATAAAGTCTGCAAAAACGTAGCTTGTTAAGCCCAGAGTTGAAGATGAACAGGTCTGATCTCACATTCAAAAACAACTCAATGAATTCAATAGACTTAAAAAAAAGTCATGGTTACTCCACATTCTAAAGTGCTTTACTAATGAAAAGAGAAAAAAAAAAAATAGAAGAAAATATGGCACTATATGCACTTGAGTCTTGAAGACCTAATGTTTTAGTGTGGGAACTGTGTAAATGTCAAGTTTACAGGTTGAATGCTTGAACTTGATGATCTATCCTTTTCAGTGTAAAAAGGGCACTGTTGGTTTATCTGCTGTGGGCTAGAGTGTTTTTCCCCGTTTCTTTCTTTGTCTTATCTCAGATGACCCACAAATTGTACTACAATGCCACTCAATTTATCTCCATGTATGCAACACACCCAGGTTTGCCCTGTCTGAATTTTAGCACAGGCAGGCAGTCCACAGAGAGCAGTCGGTATCAGGTTGTCACAAGGCAACCCTGCCAGAGGAGGTACAGCACTGCTGCTGAGTCACTTCAGTGGGGTCAGAGCTGCCAACCATCCCGCTTTTGGAGGAATTTATTTTGCTCAAACAAACATCATTCTGTTTTTTCTGCTTGACTTAAAAAGAATTCTGCTTGCGAAAAACAAAAAAAAAAGTTTGTTTATTCGCAGAGTTCGCACATCTGCCATTCAAATAGCCAAAGAGCTGTTTGGAAACTTGCTTCCATTTCAGCTTGTTCCACTTCCATCGTATCAAATCAAACTGCTATACCAATTAATCTGGAGGCAGATAAGGAGAAAAAGAAATTAGAAGCGCAGATTCAGGTTGCTTTCTGCTGTCATGATAGGAATGCTGCTCATCCCAGTCAGTGATTTTGCCTGTGAAAGTGTTCAGCTTTTTCAGGAAGAACCTTACAGATTTCCTCCCTCCTTGGGTCAAGACACTACACAGGCTCTGACAATTCTGAAGTGCAAAAATGAGCCAAGTCAGATGAAGAGTAGTAACACAAAACAGCGTGCTTCAAAGATGTAAAAGAGCAACAGTGTATTGGCTGAGACAGTGATTCCATGAAAGTACTAGACAAAAGGAAAGAAAATTAAGAGTCTGGCATGGCATTTTTTTGTTTGGGGTGTGATAGTGCATGTATTCGACTCAACTGTCAGAAATTCCTCTCAATTTTCAAAAAATGTTCCTGTCAAGTCTCTTCAGAGGTTGGCAGCTCTGTGGGGTCCATTGATGCCTGCTCGTTTAGGATCAGAACCCACAGAGCTTTTTTGAAAATTGAGAGGAATTTCTGACAGGTAAGTCGAATACATACATTATCACACCCCAAACAAAATGGCATGCCTGACTCTTAATTTTTTCTTTCCTTCTGTCTAGTACTTTCATGGAATCACTGTCTCAGCCAGCACACTGTTGCTCTTTTACATCTATGAAGCACACTGTTTTGTGTTACTACTCTTCATCTGACATTGCTCATTTTTCTAATCCAAAACAAGCAGAACACTGCCTTCTAAGCTGCATACTTGCATAATCCATAACTTAGTCATGCAGCAGGAGTGAGCATTCCTTTCTGGAAGGTGCCATCACATCTATCCAACAGCAGTCTCTGTCTATATTTGCTGATGCTGTCCCTTTACCTGAGACAAAATCAGAATTTAAGTTATCATGATGCAGGGCATGAAGAGCCACAGAATTTGGTACTTTCTTTTTTTCATTGATGGTAAGTGAGAATGACAGTGATGATGATAATGAGATCAGAGACTACATGACAGGGTTGTATGCTTTCCAGTTAAAGTATGTCTTTCAACTTTTTGTTGTCTTTTACTGATTTTAGAATACAAAATTATAAATTATAGGTAACAAAATTATATTTTCAAATGTGTTTTAGGTCTTTGTTTGTACAAATTTATTAAAAGAGGTAAAAAGAGAAATTACTATGTCGCTAAATGAAAGAAATAAATTACAAGACAATTACAGTGTTTGCGTAGTAATTTGTTTACAAGTGGTCGTCTTGTAATTTGTTCATTTCTCTTCTTTTGATGGCATAGTAATTAATTTTTGTTTTAATGTTTGTTTCAATTTCCGTCTTGCAGTTGCCTTACTTTGAAACTAACTTATTGATAGATGTTATGAACAAAACGTCATCACCTGTTGCCTCGTAGGCATGACACGGGATGACTGTTCAACACCAACGCCAGCATTGTGCGTGACCTGACCAGTGCTGTGGCAGAGGTCTGTCCAAAGGCCATGCTGGGCATCATCACAAATCCTGTGAGTAGTCTGTGAATTGGATGACCAGGTGGGTTTTCAGTTGATTACATCACTACAAAATCCTGTGGTGAGCTCTTCTTTTCATTTAATCATTACAGATCATGTGAGGCTTCTGTCTGTTTGATCAGGACAAGTTTTAAGAGTTTTTTTGTGTTGATTATATCATCACCAGTCAGAAGTCTTCTCTGTTGGACTTTACCATCCTCAGTCCTATGAGTTCTGTTGGCAGAGTTTTTCATATGAAAATGTAAATTAGACAACCAGATAGCTCAATACCCACATTTTCAAGTATATTTAAATATTGCTACAGAAATAAAAAGATATGTGGCCTGTGTTAATATGTCATGGAAATGGTTTGATCATGATTGGTAATATTAGTGTAAACTTCTCTTTGAAAGTTGATATTTAAGAGTTGCAAGGCTACTAACTGACAAGGCACACTGCAGCACTGTTATCTTATCCTCTTTGTTTGTTTTCCTTCTTTTTCCTCACTCAGACTGCTTTGTTTTTCTCTCTAATAATATTTCATATGATTCCTCACATACTGATTGAGTTGATAATATCCTTGTTCCTAGAATTAACACAGCTGTTTGTTGTTTTTTTTCAATGTTTTTGTTGACATGTATGTACTTCTGTTTGTGTCGTTTGTTACTTGATTTACATTAAAAAATCAAACAGAAAAAAGAAAGTTTTTGCTTATGTTCCTGGTTATTTAAGTACTTTAGGCAATGAGATGGCTGATCAATTAGCTGAGAATCCCACAAATAAAGAACTGTGCATGTGCAGAGTCTCGGTGTGTCGTGCCAGTTTGAAAAAAAACCTAAACTTCAGGCTTAAGTTAAAGGGCACTGGCAAGAGAACTGGGACACACAGATAGATAACAAACTCTTTAACATCTGTCCGGACCATGAATTAGCTTTAGCATTTGCCACCTGTGATTGCAAAGGAGAATTGATTTTGCACCTTTTACATACAGGCCTCTCATTTTACTCCACTCATATCTTTTGAGAGTTGAAGAGGCTCTGTGGTGCGTTCGCCTGTGATGCATCTCTCACTATTAAGCTTGTTCATGAAGAGTGTTTTAACTTGCATAGTGTCAGATGCAAGCATTTTACTATTAATTCCACAAAAATGATGTTCAGAGATGTTCCACCAGATGTGTTTTCCTGAAAAAGATAAGTATTTTTCATCTGACCTGAGATTTTACTCAGGTAAACTATTTTTTTTTTAACTATGTTAGCAAACATGTTTGAACACATGATTGGTGAAAGTACAAAGAATTTTGACAAACTGAAAGAAAACCTGAAAACAATGTTGAAATGAAGTTTCTTGAGCGGCATTTGCACTAGTGATATGTAACCACTGTGTTGTCTTGTATCCTGTGACCAAAGAGCAGCAACTCTCGCTAACTCAAGCATGCAAAATCATATCTAGCTGTGTCCAAGTCTTCAACACTTGCTGATACAATAGAGCAGTTAGAACAATAGTAGGGAAGACAGGCCCTGAAATGTTTAGAAAAAAAAAGTGATGATGAGAGAATGAATTTGCCAAAGTGTGCTGATGAGTCAGGTTTGAAAGTTATTTGTATTGGGAGAAACTGTGTCAACTGTAGTTCTGGAAGATCAGGTATGCCTCAGCCCTCTGCAGAGTCAGTAGTACTAGAACGAATTGCCCCCATCCATCCCTTCACCCCTCTCCCCTTTGATTGGAACCTGTGGTGATGGAAAAAAGTGAAAAGAAATTTTTTTTTTTTTCTCCTCAGCAAAAAAAGCAAACCAGATTCTTGCAGTTTGGACAGTACAAATGGCTCGAGTCTACCGTTACAGCAAGAGATCAAGATACACAAACAGTCTATCCTGGAGCCCTGTTATCAGTGGTTTTCATTTCTTTGGGACCAGCTCTGACACAGGTTGTTAAGTGAGATTCAGAGTAGTCACTGTTGCTACTGGTTTGCAAAATTCGTCATTTGATCACTGGATAAACTAAAGAAAATCTTGTGGTTGAATGTTTACATGAAGCGAATTGACTGCTGGCAGGTGAACTCCACGGTTCCTATTGCTTCAGAGGTGTTGAAGCAACGCAACGTGTATGACCCTCGGCGTGTGTTTGGTGTCACCACCCTGGATGTGATTCGTTCCAACACTTTCATCGCTGAAGCCAAGGTCAGTCAGTTTTTTGCCTGTCAGTCTAAAGCCTGGTACAGTGGTAGTCTTTTGCAGTGCCGGCTGTGGTCAACTGTCAGCTCCCTTGTATTATCTGCCCCTTGTTCTTTTTCACATGCTCAAAGATTTTTTTTCTTTTTTTCATTGCTTTCTTTTTTTTTTTGTTTCGTTGGCAGTCTCTCAAAGTTTTTGCATGCATGCTAACCATTCCCAATGACTAATAATTTCAATAATCTGAAACGCTGGTACAGAATTATTTTTTTCTTTGATATTTTGGGAAAACAAGAAGTAAAACCAAAAGGGGGAAAGCTGAAAAAAAAAAAATAAGAAAGAAAGGAAGGTAAAATTTTCATGATAAAGTTTAAGTGCTTTCCCCTGAAATGAAAGCATGTTGTGTCAGCCGATGACAGTCACCAATCATGATGATCTTAGGAGTAAAGCATACCCTGTGCCCATCTCCACAAGGGTTGCTAATGTTGCTTCCCAATGGTAGCGAGTTGTGGTGTTGCTGCGTTTATGATGTGTGCCATTCTTATTGTATGTTGTAAGGTGTGTACCATTCTTCCAATGTGTATGGTGTGAAGCCTTTTTTTGTTGTGTGTGTGGTGTGTAGCCTTTAGCCTTTTTACTTTGTGTTTGGTGACTGCCTTTCTAGCTGTGTGTAAGGTGTGAGGTCTTCTTGCTGCTGTATATATACGGTGTTGTTGCTCTTCATGTTACAGATATGGTGCTTGATCATGCTGTGTGTGTGGTGTTTGCCATTCTTGATGTTTCCTTCTTGCCATATGCATGTTGTGCGCCCATCTTGCTCTAGGTATTGCCTGTGCCATTATTATTTTTATGCATTGTGTGTGTCGTTACAGCTGTATATATGTGTGTGCTGTATAAATAGTGTATGTCATTTTTGGTGATAATCATTATGCATAAATGTACATCTTTGATGCACATAATTCCCATCTGGCTCTTGTTCAGGCCAGTGTATCACTAAAAGATACCAAAATATACCATGTAAAAGAAGTTAGACTGCCTGGTTTCTTTCAACACAGGATAACAAAACAACTGAGGAAAAAAACTACGAACCCACTAGAGAGATGAGGAATAGAGTACTTTGACTCGTAGAGTCTTCAAAGCAATCAAGACTCAACGAGTTGAAGTACTCGATTCCTCATCTCTCAAGTGGGTTTGAAGTGGTTTTTTTTTCCTCTGTTGTTTTGTTACCAAAATACATTCATGCAATGCAACTTTCAGCTATGTATCTCATAAAAGCACTTTCATCTGATCGGCCACAACCTAAGTCAATGAAAACATTACTTCCCTTGATGTTTTCGAACAGTTTGAATCGATGAAACACTTCCACTTGTGAACTCTTCTCTGCTACATGCTACTAAAGATAAAAAAAAACCCCCAAAGTCTTCAAAATAACCTACACAGTCTATGATTAGACCGTAAGGTCATGTGATTTGCCCCAATGAAAAATATATGGCAGATATGAAATTCAGCCTGTCATCATCTAAACTGACAGTTCAGCTGTGGTTTGCAAGTGATAATCCAGCAAAACAGAACAAGCAGTCTATGCAACATGACGGGCTCAGATGATCAAAATGGCTGCGCTGGAGGGACAGACAAGTGTTGTGTGCATGATGCATGAGTGGCCAGCCTGCATAGTTTTTGTTAAGAGTTCCATGAATTTTCTTTTTTTTTTTTTTTTTTTTTTTTTTAATGGTTTTTCATCATTTATAACAAACAGCAGAATCAACGTAACGTCATACAAATGAGTATATAATCAAGAAGTGGGGAAGTGGTGGCGGGGGAATGAAGGTGTAAACACACACACACAAACAAAAAAAAAAAAAAAATCTTCAGTTCCATTCAGTAATCTATAAAAAGAAAGATGGAAAGGAAAAAAAAAAAGTCACAAACATACAACCTTTTCTCATTCAGGAGGCACTCGAGGAATTTATACATCCAGTATGCCTGGCCAAATAGGATTAAGTAGTAGGTAGAATTTTTCACATGTCTAGACATATTTTCTTAAATTTCATTAGCTACTTACTACCATTGATCACTTGTTTGCTTGTTTTTTTCTTTCTCTTTCCCTCCTTGTCTAACTCATTCCATTAGACATTACTAGTTTTTCATAGGAATACCATTTTCTGTCAAATTCCATGTATTTCATTTCTGAACAATGCATATATTTTTCAACCCTATATATATAATTAAGTTCTTTCAAAAAGAGTTTTACAGTAGGTCTTGTTTTGTTTATTCACCTCGGTATATAGAATGTTTAGCCCATAGAATAATGTGTTCAAAAACTTATTCAGTTTTGTATGTTCATCATTTCCGAATAAAACAAGCTCCATATAAAACTCCATTCTGCTGCAATGTTCACATCTTCCTTTTAATGTTTTTTTCTGGTTTCCCCCAGAAATATTTTGCAAGCTGAAACTGCCACAAGTAGTGTTGAATTGAATCTGTCAGCTTCGCAGAATGTACATAGGTCACTGTGAAGAATTCCCATCCTCTTAAGATACAATTTGTAAGTGAAATATTGTGGCAGATTCTTATTTGGAACCATTTTAATTTGATTTCTTTAATTTGTTTTACTTGTTTCATTCATTTTTTTTTCCCAGTCTATCACACATCTTAATTTATCTTCTCATTTTGCAAAGGAGCTTATATCAAGTATTGTTTTTTTTTTCGATGAGAGTGCTGTAAAAAAACTTCGATCCCTTTTTAATGCTTGATATTATTTGCAATGCTTTCATTCTTTTATTAACAGTTATTGTTCATTACTTTAATATTTGCACTCCTTAAATAGCTTCTTATTGATGATGATACACACCCATGTAGTCCAGGTAATTTACAGTGATATCACATTTTTCAGAAAACGTTTTGTAATCAAGAAAACTTAATCTTCATTGACAACATCTTTAATTAGGAATATCTGCTTTGCTATCCAGTTTTTTAAGTTCAGTGACACCCTTACAAACTCTAGACTTGTCATTGCAGAATGACGGCTCTGCTAATACCTCATTCAAAATGGTTGAGAATTCCTGATCTGCAAAGTTAACATATGAAATGAAAACATCTTTTCAAAATTCATTGATTCTTTTACTGAGGAATTTTCTAGATCCATAGACGTCGAATTAATCTATTTCTGGGAGCGTAGCACTTAATATTGTTTTCCATTTTGGATTTGTTGTGTATATTTTTTTTTAACCAGGTCAGTTATAGAGCTTGTATATATTTGCTTATGTGCGAACACCTATACCTTCATTTTCAACAGAATGTGCTGCATATTTCCTTTTGATTTTGTCATTTTTTTTTTATTCCATATAAATTAAAAACATATTTTCTGAAGCTGCTTTATTTCATCTTTTGGAGGATTTGGTAACAGAATCCGTAGGTATATGAACTTTGAAAGAATCATGGACTTCGTACTGCAATCCTGCCTAGGGGTGTACATATACGTTTTGACTAAACTTTAAACAATTGTTTGACCTCAATAATTTTATTTGCTGTGTTGATTGCTGTCATTTTTGATAGCTCTTCTGTGAACCAGATGCCTAGGATCTTATGTTTTGGTGAGTTCCATTTCATTTTCCTCTCAGACAGATACTCACATTTTGAGTTCTTCAGTTTTCCTAACCATACATTTACAGTTTTTTCATTATTGAGTTTTAGTCCTGAAAATTCTTCAAACTCTTTAAGAGTTCAAACAGGTTTTCATATGAAACCCTATCCCCTTCTAACGTGAACACTGTATTGTCTGCAAATTGGCTGATCTGAAACATTGTATGGAGTATTTTAATGCCCTTTATTCTCTCGTTTTCCCTTAGTTTACACACTAAAATTTCTGAACACAGAACAAATAGATACGGTGAAATGGGATCACCCTGACGGCATCCTCTATCTACTTCAAAACTCTAAGGATACTTTCCCATTCACAGTTACGTAGGATCTTACTTTTTTTTTTTTTTTAATAAAATGTCAAAACCCAGCAGCATATTTCTTCCCCAAATCCAAAAGGTTCAAGTATCTTATTCTTATATGTCTAGTTTATTGAATCAAACACCTTCTCATAGTCAGTTGATACCACAAAGGCCAGGTAGAGTTTTTTTTTTTTTTTTTTCCAGATAAAAACATTATATCATACAAGGTTCTTATACTTTCTCCAATATATCATCCTGGAATAAAACCTGTCTGGTCTTCATTAATTAGTTTTTGTAAAAGTCTTAATTCTATTCGCTATACGTGTGGCACCTATCTAGTACTAAACTTAACAGTGAAATTGGTCTCCAGTTTCTTAAAAATCTCTTGGTTTATCCGGCTTTTGGTAGACATGTTATTAGTCCTTCTCTTTGAGACACCAACATCTCTTTGTTTATAAAGCTTTCTTTTAATGATCTTATTACAAACTCTCCTATTTGTGTCCAAAAGAACTTAAAAAAATTAACTGTCATCCCATCTGTACCAGGACCTTTGTCATTCTGCATGTTTTTCAGGGCTTCTGATGCTTCGTGGATGGTAATCATACCTTCTAAATGTTCTGTTTTGTCTTCATTTAGTTGCAGCAGATTTGAAATATACCTGCTAATGTCACTATCCTTTACTTCTCTTTTCTTGTACAAATGGTCGTAATATGATCTGGTCTCTTCTAACATTTCATCTGTTTCAAGCAGAACATTTCCTCGGTCCGTAACTAATTTCAACATCTGCTTGCTAACAAAGTGTCTTTTTTCAAGATTACAAAAGTACTTGGTTACTTTTTCACCCTGTGAAGCCCATCATGCTCTGGATCTAAGAATGATCCCATCTGCTTTTGTTTTTCGTAACAGAGCAAGCTCATCTTTCTTTCTTTGTAGATTAATAGCATTAATTTGAGTATTTTTTTTCTCTTTCCAAGTCTTGTGTTTCTTTTTGTGAACAGTTTTTTAGCGTTTGTTTGTTCTCTTTTCTTGTTAATACTAAATGTAATCATTTTTATTTTATTTTCATGATCAGGACTTCTAAAATAAGCTGTCACTTATCATAAATTGTATTTCATTGTTGGGTATCTTACTTAAGTTCTGTGCTCCCACATAACAGGCACTGGACATACTGACAATGACATCATAGACCAAAGTGTTTAGGGTACCAAACAAAAATCCTGTACTGTTATGTGATCTTACAACCTAAGAAACTTCAGAGATGGCAAGCACTGGGCATGGAATAGAAAATTGGAGAGAGGCAGTGCAGGTGGGAGCAGGAGAGGGCTTCCTCCAACAGGGGAGGGGTCATAGACGCCATTTAAACCAGGGAAAAGACAAAAGAAGTCCTTCATTCTACTGGCATTTCTGCCCAACCAACACTGAAGTGTATTCTTTAAGAAATTTCAACAGAGCTGTCCAATTTCCTTTGGACCCTCTTGTAAAAAAAAGTCAGTATGTATTGAAAATCATAATTTGCTTCTCTGCATATGCCCAACGAAACGGTTCCCCTCCTCCACAAAAAAAGTGTGTGTGTGTGTGTGTGTGTGTGTGTGCATGTATGTGTGCGGATGCGTGTGTGTGTTTTTTGTGTGTGTGTGTGTGTGTGTGTGTGTGTGTGTGCATACACGCACACATGATATCAACTACACACTGAAGTTCAGGTGGACCAACACGCACACCCACCGCCACCCCCTGGAAACAAACGTAAACAAACTCGAAACCTTCTGAGTGGATATTACATTAGGTAATAACTAAGACATCACTACTTTAAAACACACAAGAGAATAAAGCACAAGAAAAGAAATCATAGCCCAAAGTCCAATATCCTGAACACATTACAGATTGGAGCAAGCACTGAGTATTACACCAAAATACACATTGCGAGGGTCAAGCACGAAAATGAGACTAAAATAAACATTACTGATTCTACCATGCACTCGGCGACAAAAGAAACTAGCTTTCTGCATACATCGAAATGGTAAAAAAAAATTGATTCATCAAACTCGGAGTGTAACCCATCCAAGTACACAATGCCTAAAGGCCAAACTCACAAAGGGGTGACACAAAAATTTTACCAAAATTGTACAACTAAAGGCCATTTGATTCAAAATCCAAAAGGGATGTCTAACTGCCTCTGCACCTTTCTGGAAAAAGTAGGCCTACATTACTAAATGAAAATGTTCCAGTTCTTATCTTCCTGTAGGAGAGGGTAATTACCACATTAGTCAAACTTCAGTGGATGTGAACAAGATAACAGGTTAAATTACAAAATGATTATCTAAAGCTTGCTTTGTTACCGAATAGTTTCCACTCCACCAAATGGCACTGTTCATGATAATAGACTAAGAGGCCAGCATTTCCATCAATCAACCCATCCCCCCACCCCCACCCCCTAACAAATCCAGACAACACCCTCATCTTGAGGTGTATATTTCAACAGAAATGAAGGAAAAAATCAGTTGGTCACTTGATAGCCAGCAAAAGATGGTGGTAATTCAAGGTGTGACTAGCAATAACAATAATGAGACAATAATTGGAAATCAAATGAGAGCAAAGTAAAAAAAAAAAAAAAAATAGAAGGGGGAGGGGGCAGGAAAGGACAACTAAACCTTCAAGTTACTATGTTACACAGCTGTTTTTTTGCGACAACATCACTCGTGAAAACACTTCATCAGTGTTTGTGTTTGTATTGATTTTCACTGCCCATTTTTCATTTTGCCAGGATCTTTCCATTTGAAGACAATAAAGCAAGCATCACTGAATGGTGAGCGGCTCTTTTTAACAGTCTATAGTTCTGGTAGGTTAGATTCTCTCCAACAGAAAAACACCGGACTGTTTCCGATGGGCGATTTTGATTTCCTTGGCGCTGACTTCTGCACCCACATTCTCTGAAAATACACTGACACACTTTTTGTATAGTCCTCCACAGTCTCTGCTTGCCCCTCCCTCACCCCATGCACACGGACATTCCAGTCTGTTATGTTGTTCATGATCATTTAAATCAGTTTTCATATTGTTGTTCCCCTGTACAATCTGGTTCAATTTTGAAACGGGAGGTCTTCTTTTTCTCATTTTAGTTTATCCAACTCTGTGTGGAAGGTTTTTCATTCTGTTTGCTGACATCAAATGTGCTACATTCGAGCTGATCAATTCTCGTGGTTAATCTGACCATTACTTTATCCATGTCATTTCTTAAGCTTTTTATATGGTCTTTCGTGGCAGCATTTGCTAGTCTTTCAGCCATATCTAACAATCTATCGTTCATGTCCCGAAGCGTCTCCTCTAACCCCATGTTGTCACAGCTGGATACACTGCCCTCTCTTTGTTTTTCTTTGTTACCTTCAGGTCTGTGTTTGATTCGGGACTCACACAGCTATCACTTGAGGAGGAAGGTTTCCTTTAGTTACCACCCCTACTGTAAAGTATCTAGAAATTGTGCTCATTTCTAGAGAAATGTTGATAGATTATGACGAGCACAGAACTTTACTAGGTTCAGTGGTCAAACATATTTCGGTGGGCATGTTACTAGAAAGTGCTTCTTTTTTTTTTTTTTTTCCACTTTTTTGTAGCTAAGTTCCTTCATGAAGCATCAATTCACCATATTCTTAAACCGCATCATGAAGAATGAACAAACTCTGAATTTCACAATCACACATCGTTCACCAGAAAAAGGGAAAGGACATATCCTGTGGCTAACATATGCTGCTTCAGTATCTCATTACATGTTCACGCTTACAGTTTTGCACAGAGGATGATGTCCACTGTGGAGAGAGCGACAGCCAAGCACGTCCGCTCTGCTCGTGAGCTGTGATCGAACTCCTGTTCCATGAATTTTCATAGCTTATCTCTTGTTTGTCACCCATTTATTATTGCTAGTCTGTAAAAATCTTGAGTGAATGTGCATGCACTTATTCACTAAATATGATGATAACACTTTGCTGATGGTGGAGCATGAAACTGGCTTCAGTGAAAAGATAATGTTTTAACATAATCTAGTGTGTTTTTAAGGGCTTTTTCATTAGCTCCTCTTTTAGTATCCATTTCTGTCTCACTTTTTTTTTCTGTGTGTTTATTTGTGTGAGCCATTTGGGTCCATCTGTGTGTATGTGTGTGTGTGTGTTTATGTTTTCAGCACATTTTATGGAAGTTATAATCTATAGTCCCCTAAATATTTTTTTTATCCCCTGAAAAATTTGGAAATGAGTTGTGTGCCAAATACTGCATATACCTTTATGGTTATATAGTGTATGCATTCTCATCATTGTATTTGTGGTGTGCTGTATGTATTGCATGTACCATTGTTCTTTTGTGCATCATAAAAGTTCTTATTTCTCTGTGATAGTGTGTGCCCTAGGTGTGGTGTGTGCCCTTCTAGCAGTATCTGTTGCATGTACTGTGATTATTGTATGCATTGTGTGATGCCTTATTGCTAAATAATGTGGTGCGTGCCTTTTTGTTGTATGTAAGGTGTGTGCACTTGTTTTTGTGTACATCATGTTTTTCTTTTGCTGTACATGTATGGTGTGTCCCCTCTGACTGTATGTATGATGCCCTTTCTTTCTTGCTATATGTATGATGTGTGCTTTTCTTTCTGTGTTTATTGTGTGCGTCCTTGATTCTTGTGTTGTATGAGCCAGCCGCTATTGATGCATGTATGTTAATGCGCTGGTGTTGTCTACTTTCGCTTCAAACTTGGGTACATTTCACAGGACAGAAAAACACACCACCTTTCTGGTGAATGTTTCTCTCTTCTCTCTCTCTCTCTCTCTCTCTCTCTCTCTCTCTCTCTCTCTCTCTCTCTCTCTCTCTCTCTCTCTCTCTCTCTCTTTCTCTCCTCTCCTGCCCTCCTCCCTCTCCCCCCTCCCCTACTGCCCTGTGTTTGTCTATTGGCCTTCAAGACTGAAGAATGCGACACTGATTTGTGCAAGGTTTGGTGTCAAGGATATCTTCCTCTGAAGCTTGCCTTCAGTACTCTCTCTGATTCCTAGAGCCATCTTAATTAACAGCTCTCAAATTTACACTTCCAGTAGGCTACAATTTTTGTTATCTTTTATCAATGCATAAAGCATGCTTAGAAGATGAAGGTTTGTACCCCAGTGGTGTGGGTATTAGTGTTACTCAACATGCTGGAGAATCTATGACTAAATGTGAATCTTTCAGCGCGCATGCTCTCTGTATATAATAATAATAATATAATAATAATGAATGCTTATATAGCGCCTATTCTCGGCTAGAGACCAAGCTCTAAGCGCTTTACAATCCCACTTGTTTACACAACGGGCTGCCTACCTGGGTAGTGCCGACTGAAGAGCTGCCAGCTGGCGCTTCATTCAGTTGTTTCCTGTGTCATCCAGTCAATATCATTCAATATTGTTCACTCAATTTTCTTACTTCCTTCATTCTTTCCATTTCTCACGCAGGGTGCATGCTATGTGTAACATGTCATCCATACCAACGGCCAAACTGGCCTACTCTTCCGAAAGTTGGTGATGGGATTTTACGTGTGTGCAAGATGTTATGCGTGCGTTCACACATGGAACCTCGGTTTATAGTCTTATTCAAAGGACTGTATGGGAAATGGAGTCAGAACCAGTGTGAACTCCGAAGGAAAAATCCCTAGTTGTACGAAACGGCCCGGCGGAGATTCAAACCCGCCACCCCAGGATCACCAAGATTACGAGTCCGGCGCTCTACCAACTGAGCTATTCCGGCTCCCATGCATATGCATACTCTGAGATAAAGAATGCATACTCTGAGATAAAGAAAATCCACTCAATATCCACAGAATTCCTCATCCAAACACTTCAAGATGTATGGATGGATGTTCCCCATCAAAGAAACACATCCAGAGCAGTGAAATATAGACAGGCAGCAACAATAAGGGCAGGAAAAATACAGGCAGTGAAAGCATAAGGCGCTTCTGTGTGCTTATTTTGCTGTGAATGTTGCGTTTCTCTTGGTTGTCAAACGTATTGTGTGCGCTCTTTTCATAGCTCCCTATTCAGGCACAGATGTGCATGTTTCACTCTTAATGGCTTCAAATACACTCAGAGAATTTTTGGATGGCACGATTTTCACCCTTTTATCACAGGTACATTGTGCATGTGTTCACCAAGTGAGCAACATCCTGAAATGATGGTAGGCATGAGAGGTTTGAAAGTCACTTGGGTTTCTTTCACCCTAGACCTCTGCCATGATGACAAACATTAGATCTGCAGCCTGAGTGATACAAAACCAAAGAACTTTCATACAGACCATAGTCGGAGCTCACACCCAGTGAGACAGCTTCTTTCAAAATTGCAATTAATGCCTTGTCCAAAATTGCAGTTAATTCCTTGGCTGGGGCTCTGCAGGACCACAGGGGCTAAACAAGATAAATGAGTTGGATCCTTTCACAGGGAGGAAAAAGGAAGTCTGAATCACTGCCATATCAGTATGGGTGGTTTTCCAAATATCACTGGTTCTGAAAGAACAGGAAACAGACTGCAGCATTACTCGAAACAAAGCAAAGTACAAATAAGTACACAAAACAAGGTGTAAATAATGCAGATTTTAATACAAAACAGGTGAATTGATTTTTGCCGGGATGGGAATGGCAGTGAGCTTGATCATTCTCATGCTGACCACTAGCAGGAAAGTACTTTGTGCATTTTTCATTGTCTTCTGTTGAAGAAGACATACCTGTGTGCGCCCATAAACATATGGTTGTATGGTTTTGCAGACTTGTTTATCCATATGATTTTGCTGTATTTTGTTTGTTTAGTGTGTGTGTGTGTTTGTATGTTTGTTTGTTTTGTGTGTGTGGGTGGTGGGGGGGGGGGGGGGGGGGGGTTTAGAAAGTACAAGAAAAATGACAAACTGAAAAAAAAAAGTAGTGAAAAAATTTACAATCACACTGACAGAGTGTAACGTAAGTGTTGTCTGGGTGCTTTGATCGAAGAGCTACAACTCTTGCTAACTCTCACATGCAAAATTACATCTGGCTGGGGACTACAGGCCCACAATTATGGGGAAAAAACAGCAAGAGAACATGAATTTGTGCCAGAGTATGCTAATGAACCAGGTATGAAAGAAATTTGAATAGAAAACTTTTTTTAAACTGTAGTTACTGTATTGAAATTCTGCATGGTTGTAGAAGAAAAAAAAAAAAAGGCCTTCACCCCACCCCATCTCCACCCACTTCTACAGTAATTTGGAAAATGGAAATGCCCTCCCCTCCCCCACTTTTACACAAATTTTGAAGATTTGTGCATACACTTTGAAATACACCCAATTTTCTGGACAAGTACAGCAGTAGAAGTTTTTAGGGTAAGCTGGTCTGATTTTGTGTGCCTGCGCAGGCTGAATGTTTAGATGAGTCCTTTTAGATAGCCCCATATGAAAGGGCGATAATAATATTACTGCAAAATATTATACTGGCAGCAGTATCACAAATCGTAACCATTATAACATGCAAACAATCACGAAAGCAAACGTTTCTGTTAACTGGAAAGCAAAAAAGAAAAGATACATATATGGACAGGAATCAACAGTGCACGTGGAAACAGGTGCAATAAATCCAAAACTAAACCAGA
>JADBJO010001873.1:37500-50000 GCA_016801955.1 Conus betulinus
CACCAGGGGGAGTTCCGAGGCAGGTGGCGACAGATAGTAAATGTACAGACAGCCTGCGCGAGTCACGTGCCGTCACTGACAATGGAAACCAGAAAAGATGCCCACGACTGGGGGGGTGGGAAGTGGGGAGTGGAGCGGAGGGGGAGGGAAACAGAAAATGGCCGAGGCGTGTTCTTATTAAATCTGTCTGCCTGTCCCTCCTTCCTTCTGTCGCCTATTCTCTCTCCCTCAGCCTCCTCTCTCTCTCTCTCTCTCTCTCTTTCTCTCTCTCTCTCTCCTTCCCCCTCTCTCTCTCTCTCCTCTACCACGTGCAGTATTTAAAACAACTGGTTTGGACTTTTCTCTTGTCAACCTTTAATCCTCTCCAGGGCAGCAATGACAACAACGGCACTGTCCAGACTGAAACCTTCGGGAAGGAAAACATCCCCATGAAATACAAGATCAGGCACCTGCGGGCACTTGACATATGAAATTCCATCTTCCTGCATGCTCGCCAGACACAGACCCTCACAGAGGATCTGGAAAGAAAAATCCAAGCCATGGTGATGAGGCACTCAACACCAGCTATACTGATGACATCACCAACAGACAAGTGCGCGAAAACCATCAAGCACCGCATCAGACCATCTGAAAACCTGCTGACATCAGTTTAAGGTAAGAAAACTATACTGGTAGGGAGGCTATGCAGCAAGAGCCAACGGCTTTACTAAAAACAATACTCGATGGAACTGCTGAGAGAGTGAGACGGAGAAGATAGGAGCTGAAACAAAAAGAGCGATGGACTCACACACTGCAGAGCAGACAGGCCAAACAAAGACCCAAGTCTCCGTAGTAGTGTATAGAGTCGGAGGAACCTGGTGAACTGTTCTTCAGCGTGGCGCCCCAGTGATCACCCCCCCCCCCCCCCCACCCCATCCCCATCCCCGGCCCACGGAGTTAAAAAAGACAACAGTTGAGAAAAAAGACAGCTCGACTCTCGCGTCCCGTAGGTTTCAACCCCTCTTGAGCAACGCTGCAAGCCTGCGCCCACTGCTCTCTCCCAAAGGCAAGTTACACAATAGCTAGGAATGTAAGAACAGCTCTCCAATGCCTACATCCCCCCCCCCCCACTCCGTATCCCTCCCTTCCCAACCCTCTTTCCGCGTGTTTCTGTGACTCCCCCCCCCCCCCCCCCCGACCCATCCCAACACTTTCAATTATTTCCAGTCAGCGACCCTTGTAATCTCAAATCCACTGAGACAATCAGATCCGATGTCCCTGTCCTCCCATTACACACTCTGTAAACGCAACGGGCATTTTACATACAGTTGGACCCCGGCCATGTTTTATAATGGCGGCCTAGTGTTTCCGGAGCGGGAAGAAGTCGATGCTGACGTCCACACTGTGATGGACTGCCGTCCTCTCCGGAACAGTGGAAGCTGGGGGGGGGGGGGGGGGGGACTAGGGGAACCACTGGCAGAGCACAGCGCCATGGGGACTCTTAAATCTGCTTGCCACTCCCGTCCGTCCTTCAGCCCTCTCCGTCAGCTCCATGGGGACGTTTGTTACTTACAGCTATCCTTTCTCTCGCACTAGCTTTTTTTCAGCCCTCGGCGAGTACGTCTCCATTCACGTATCAACACACATGCGCGCGCGCGCGCGCGCACAAACACACACACACACACACACACACGCACAGACATACACCAACTCTCTCTCTCCCCTAACACACACACACACACACACACACACACACACACACACACACACACACACACACACACACACAAACCCCACACCTTTAATACCTTTAATACGTTTAAATCTAGCCTACACCTCATCTCTTTAAATACTGCCAAGGAATGCTAACAACCTCATCAAGCCAACGTCTGCCAAGCAGACAACAAAAACCATGCTGTACGCCCCGGTCCTCTGCTCTACTCTCTCTCTCTCTCTCTCTCTCTCTCTCTCTCTCTCTCTCTCTCTCTCTCTCTCTCTCTCTCTCTCTCTGTCTAATAAAGTTTTTGAGTCTTGAGTCTGTCCATCATATGTATTCCTTCTTCTTCCTAACAAACAAAGCTGCAAACAATATTCATAACACCTTAAATCTTCCACATCCTCTGTGACAAACAATGCCGACATCCCCATTCTCACAGTACAACTTCTATATGGAAAGAGCGATGCACACGTAGACCATGACCCGCGTTTTCTAACGGTGCCGTGGTGTTTCCATTGCAGCAGAAGGTCGATACTTACGTCCACAGTGGTATTAACGTGCTGTTCCTTTCCCAACGGGAAGAGGGCCAAGGGAAATAACAGCACTGCATGGCGCCAGGGACTCTACTGTTCCTGTTGGTCCTGTCCGAACTTCAATGAAGATCGATGGATGTGTTTTGCTTAAAACTCTCACTCCGGTCTTTGTCAGTGGCGACTGCATTTCTATTCGTCCATAAGAAAACCGTATATCCTCAAACACCCCCCCCCCCCCGCGTCTCTCTCTCTCTCTCTCTCTCTCCTCTCTCACACACACACTCACATCTATCTCTCTAGCACACATCTATCTATCTATCTGTCTATCTATCTATCTATCTATCTATCTGTATCTGTCTGTCTGTCTGTCTATCTAATTATCTATCTATCTAACTATCTTACTATCCATCTGTCTGTCTGTCTATCTGTCTGTCTGTCTGTCTATCTAACCATGAGGAATACCTTGGAAGGTCGATATATATATGACGACGAGAGAGAGAGAGAGAGAGAGAGAGAGAGAGAGAGAGAGAGAGAGAGAGAGAGAGAGAGAGAGAGAGAGAACACACACACACACACGCGCGTACGCGCGCGCCCCACACACACACACACACACTCACACACACACACACACAAAACACACACACACACGCACGCACGCGCGCGCACGCGCGCACACACACACACACACACACGCACACACACACACGCACGCACGCGCGCACATGCGCACACACCAACTTTTCTCCCTCTGTTTCACCAGAAATGGCATAAAGCAGTCATGCCTTCCTACAAATTGTTATGAATACCCAGACCAGCTGTAACAGAACCGTTTGTTGTCACCATCATTTTCATTATCATTATTCTTATTATCATTCGTCAGAGACATTTCAAGTGCGGTGTGTTACAGTCTTAGTAAGACTTTATTTTTAACGCGATGGCTAGTCTAGTCAACAAATTTACTCAGTGATAGCGCAATTATTCATTTTCATGAGAAACAATGGCCTACATAAAGAATACGCCTTAGTCGGAATCTCTCCATCATTTACACACACAGACACTCTGACAGACACACTGATCATCATAATGAATGTTAAAATCATGATTTTCTCCGACATCCCCTCCTCTAATCGATTTAGGTGACATTATTAATGACTATTTGCCTTAAGAACCACCCCCCTCAACTCTCTCCCTCTCCCCAAGTCTTGTTAGTGGCGACTGTATTTTCTATTCGTAGATACAATAAAAACCAACCAACAAAAAGAACCCTCTTCATCCTCTTTGCTCCACGCTCTATCACAAAAACTCCATTCACAATTCTCCCTTACCCTTTTTCTTGAGTCGCAAAGACGGAACCTTAACCTAAAAGCTTGAACAAACTGTTCTCTCACCATAAAGAAAGGAAGTGCGCTCACATCCCTCCCAAGCCCTATTTCAACACTAACTCCCCCCCCCCCCCCCCCCCCCCCCCCCCCGGTGTGTACCTCCCCGTAGACATTCAATTTCAGCAGCACCATACCTCCCCCTAGACATGGGTTCATTGATTTCAGCAGCACCACGTCAACCTTACTATTTCCACAAACCATGAAAAACCTGCCGGCCACCGCCAGAACCAGAAGCTTTATGCAATTATACGTGTCAAAAGCGTTTGGCAATTACAGTTAGGCACTCTACAGAAAGACAATACAGGGCGTCAAGTTTCCATGTATGTCGAAGGGGTGGGAATGATGGTCAACACGCCCACGCAATGAGAGAAAGGGGGAGAAAGGGAGGGACAATATGACCACAGCAGAAGGGGCGGGACAGATAGATAATATACCCACAGCGGGAAGAGGGTTAGGAGAGACAATGCGTTGACAGTGAAGGAGGGGAGAGACAGATGGACAATATGCCCACACAGAGGAAGGAGTGGAAGAACAGAAGGGCAATATGCCTACACAGTGGAAGGAGGGAAGGAGAGAGAAGGCAATATGCCCTCACGGGTGGGTGGAGGGAAGGAGAAGGGTAATATGCCCACACAGTGGAAGGAGGGGAGGAAGAGAAGGGCAATATGCCCACACAGTGGAAGGAGTGGAGGAAGAGAAGGGCAATATGCCCACACAGTGGAAGGAGGGGAGGAAGAGAACGCAATATGCCCACACAGTGGAAGGAAGGGAGGGAGGAAGAGAAGGGCAATATGCCCAAAGTGAAAGGGAGGGAGGAAGAACAGGGCAACATGCCCACACAGTGGTAGGGAGGGGTGGAAGAGAAGGACATTATGCCCCACACAGTGGAAGGAGGGAAGGAAGAGAAAGGCAATATGCCCACACAGTGCAAGGAAGCGAGGGAGGAAGAGAAGGGCAATATGCCCACACAGCGGAAGGAAGGGAGGGAGGAAGAGAAGGGCAATATGCCCACACAGTGGAAGGGAGGGAGGGAGGAAGAGAAGGGCAATATGCCCACACAGTGGAAGTGGAAGGAGGGAGGAAGGAAAAAGGGCAATATGCCCACGCAGTGGAAGGAAAGGAGGGAGGAAGAGAAGGGCAATATGAACACACAACAGAAGGAGAGGAGGACCAGATGGTCAATGTGCCCAGAGCCAGAAAGCGGGATGGGAGAGATGGACATTGTGAACACAGTGGGAAGAGGGATGGGAGAGATGGACAATATGAACACAGTGGGAAGATGGATGGGAGAGATGGACAATACGAACACAGTGGGAAGAGGGATGGGAGAGATGGCAATATGAACACAGTGGGAAGAGGGATGGGAGAGATGGACAGTGTGAACACAGTAGGAAGAGGGATGGGAGAGATGGACAATACGAACACAGTGGGAAGAGGGATGGGAGAGATGGGCAATATGAACACAGTGGGAAGAGGGATGGGAGAGATGGACAATACGAACACAGTGGGAAGAGGGATGGGAGAGATGGGCAATACGAACACCGTGGGAAGAGGGATGGGAGAGATGGACAATACGAACACAGTGGGAAGAGGGATGGGAGAGATGGGCAATATGAACACAGTGGGAAGAGGAATGGGAGAGATGGACAATACGAACACAGTGGGAAGAGGGATGGGAGAGATGGGCAATACGAACACAGTGGGAAGAGGGATGGGAGAGATGGGCAATACGAACACAGTGGGAAGAGGGATGGGAGAGATGGGCAATACGAACACAGTGGGAAGAGGGATGGGAGAGATGGGCAATACGAACACAGTGGGAAGAGGGATGGGAGAGATGGACAGTGTGAACACAGTGGGAAAGAGGGATGGGAGAGATGGACAGTGTGAACACAGTGGGAGAGGGATGGGAGAGATGGACAATACGAACACAGTGGGAAGAGGGATGGGAGAGATGGACAATACGAACACAGTGGGAAGAGGGATGGAGAGATGGGCAATACGAACACAGTGGGAAGAGGGATGGGAGAGATGGACAATACGAACACAGTGGGAAGGGGGATGGGAGAGATGGGCAATATGAACACAGTGGGAAGAGGGATGGGAGAGATGGCAGTCATGGGCAGTCCACGCAATGGGGGAGGGGACGAGAGACCAGAGGAGGGGAGGACGATCAATGTATCCAATGGTGGGTGTGAGAGTAATAGACAAAACGTACACTCAGCAGAGGGGTGGAGGGAAGAAGAGATGGATGTGATGCCAAGATCGATGAAAAAAAACGAACCATCTTCAAAAGGAAAATATCCAGAAAGGGGACAGACTAAGGTGAAGTACTGTCTTTTTTTTTCTCCTCAAGTTTCGCTAGCTGGAAATTTTAAAAGGGGAAAGAAAAACGTGACGCAATAACACAAAATGAAAAGTATTAAAACATAACTTTCTTTAAATGCGAGGGAAACACCCACTCACCCCTGGCCTGAAATATGAATAAACTTATGAAAAATGTCTTTTTTTTTTCTACCAGTATCTTTTTAACTCAATCGATTGATTGAAAATTATACCGGCGTTGCGAAAGAGCCAGATGAGGTAGTCAGATTGGGGAAAAAAAAAAAACAAGAGAGAGAGAGAGAGAGAGAGAGAGAGAGAGAGAGAGAGAGAGAGAGAGAGAGAGAGAGAGAGATGGGCGATGAGTGGACGGAAGTGGTGGGGGTGGGGGTGGGAGAAAGATAAAGGGAGTGGAAGAGAAAAGAGAGAAAGAGATTTCTTTGATGCTGTGACGTCCTAAAAGGTTAGGTGAAAAAACATCTCACTCCTCCATTGTTCTGACGCCATAGGCCTACCGGTTACCACAGAGCGACAGACAACTACCGTTTGCTTGTGTGACGTCACATCCTGTAGTTCTGCCGGCAACACAGTCCAGCCCTACTATGGCCTCAGCCGTCGGCTGAGCTTTAAACAACAACAAAAACTGTATAGCTGAAACTGTCAATCCATTCCTCAGCCTAGCGTGACGTTCTCCGAAACAGCAACAGGACTGTGTGCGATATGATCACCGGAAGACAGTTTGCCGCGAAATGGTCTGTAAGCATACAAATGCAGGGAACACCAAATATCATAAAAACCGAACACGGCCTCCCTGTTTGGAGAGACAAGAGCGGGACGGAAGATCGATAACTGATATCTCCCCTCGCTCCCCCCCCCACACCCCCCCCCCCCCCCCCCCCCCACCGCGTCCTCCATCCCCCCACCAACTCGGTGGAACAGGCGGTCACGCATCCGCAAGAGAAAACAAGAGAGAGAGAGAGAGGGTGAATTTGGAAGCTTGGTCGGCGGCTCGCTCGTGTGTGTGATCGTGTTACACGCTTCGTGAAAGATTGAAAAAAAAATTCGCAACGGAAGACAGTAAAACGAAACCTATATAAAATTTCAGTTTGAAAGAGGAAAACCATGCTGACGTGGCCTAGTGAATATGGACAGGAAAACTAGAGAAAAGAGAGAGAGAGAGAGAGAGAGAGAGAGGGGGAGAGAGAGAGAGAGAGAGAGAGAGAGAGAGAGAGAGAGAGAGAGAGAGAGAGAGAGAGAGAGAGGTCATGAAACAGGACAACACCAACAACCAAAAAAATCTTTATATATGGACACGAATCAACAGTGCATGTAAAAACAGATGCAATAAACAAAAAATACACAAAAAGCGAATGAGAGCGAGAGAGAGAGAGAGAGGGGGGGGGGGGGGGAGTGAGGGGGTGGGGGGGGGGGAAGAGGAAGCAAGCAACAAAGGAAGGAAGGGATAAAGGAAGAAAGGAGCATGCACCTTTTCTACCACAGTTACGGAATTAATTCAAGGCCTTTTTTTTTTTTTTTTTTTTTTTTACCTGTTATAAATCTATCATTAGAAACGGGATAGGCGTCTACGAGATATCACTTTAACGACAGACGACGGTGAAGTGTTATTTGTGAGGATGTCAATAAAGTCTTCTGTCTTTTCCCTTCTACAAACGGTGGTCCTTGCCGTGAAAAAATTACAATAAAAACAAAAAGCCGAGAACATCTAAGGTTCACGAATGGAATAATCGAAGTTCAATGTGCGTGTACACTTCCTGCCACACATTTCCCACTGACGTCTGAAAACGTGCACCAGCCTACACACGAACATCGATTATTGTTGTCGGTTCGCCACCCCCATCACGCACATTACATACATAAATACATACATTTGTATACACACACACACACACACACACACACAGAGAGAGAAAAATCTATCAATATCTATCTATGTATATACACACGCACGCACGCACGCACGCACACACACCCACACACACACACACACACACACACACACACACACACACACACACATTCGTTTTCGTTTTTTTTTTGTTTCAACAATGACCTTCTTCTGGGCGAGGTCTGGATGTAAAAGTGCACAGTCATTCGTGCTTATCCATGTCCCTTCAGAAATCAATCTCTCCTCTCTCTCTCTCTCCCTCTCTCTCTCTCTCTCTCTCTCTCTCTCATCTCTCTCTCTCTCTCTCTCTTATTCACTTCTTGTTTTGTTTTGTTTTGGATTTTTATTGCACCTATTTCCACGTGCATTGTTGAGTCCTGTCCATATACTTTTTTTTTTTTTTTTTTTTGGTCGTGGTGGTGGTGGTGGTGGTGGTCTTTTCGTGACCTTTCTCACTCCACTTCCCACTTTATTTCATTTTTTGTACATACATTTTTTTCAGGACAAGGTTAAAAAAAAAAAACACAGCAAAAACAAAGCTGTGAGCATATGCATATGCGTTGAAAGAACTGTCAAAATTAAAAAAAGTCCTTCCTTCTTCTCTCCTCCCACGCACGTCAAAACAAGAACATTGATCCTCTCTCTCTCTGTCTCCTCGTCCTTGAACTCCTCCCTCCTTCTCGTCCTTCCTAAAAAAAATCCCTCTCCTCTCTCCCCCTCGCAGCTCCCCCCCCCTCTTTCATTTCCCTTTCAGAACATCCCCTCTCTCCCTCTCTCCCCCTCCCATCTCTCTCCAGCTCTCCTCCTCTCCCCACTACACCTCCTCCTTCCTCCTTCCGCGCCCTATATCCTCCCTTCTCATCCCGCTCCTTCCCTTCTCCTCCTCGGTCCGCTCCCTCCTTTCCCCCCCTCTCCCTCCCTTTTCTTCGGTCTTTTTCTTTTTCCACCCTCTTCTTCTCTCCTCCCCTCCTCTCTCCCCTCTCCTTCCCCATTCTCTCGGGTTTCCCCCCTCTCTTTTTTCCACCCCCTCTCTCCTCCGGCCTCCTCGTCCCTCACTCTTTTTCCCTCTTTTCTTCCCCTCCCCCCTTCCTCCTTCCCTCTTCTCCCCCCCCGCCCTCCTTTCTTTCTCTTCTCGTTCCCCTTTTTTCCCTTTTCTTTCTCCTTCCCCTTCCCCCTCCCTCTGCTTCAGTTCTCCTCTCCTTCCCCCTCCCTCCTTTCACCCTCTCCCTCTCGCTCGCTCTTCTAGCTTCTTCATCCCTTCACTCTCCCTCTCTCCCCCTCCTCCTTTGCCCCCCCTCCCCCCCCTGTCCGGTCTCTCCCCTTTCACATCCTAGACCCTCCTCTCCCTTTTCTTCCGCTCTCTCCCCCCTCCTCCCTCCCGCCCCTCCTTCTCCCACCCTCCTCATCTCTCGTCCTCCCTTCTCTCCTCTCTCCACTCTGTGTGGTGTGTGGTGAGATGTTTTCTTTCACTCTCTCTCTGGAGAAGAGAGAGCGTGAGAGAGAGAAGAGGAGGAAGAAAAGAGAGAGAAGAGAGAGAGAGATAGAGAGAGAGACAGAGACAGAGACACAGACAGACAGACGGACAGACAGAAGCAGACAGACCGACAGATGGGAGGGTGGGTTCGACAATGTTCCTAAAGGACCGCAATGCGCCCCTACGGCGAGAGAACGGATAGGTCTCCCGCTGGAAAGGTCAGTCGGCTGATTGCGTAAAGTGGTTGGTAAACATTTATTCAGTGACCGCAATTATCCTCACAACGATCAATAGCATTCCTGTTCCAACGGCGAGTGCAGCACAAAACGTTTGTTGCGCGATCAATGGCTGACATTGGCCATTTAGGGGGGCGAACCTTAACACTTCTTCTCCTTCTTTTTTTTCTTTCGTCCCTTCCCTTCCCCTTTTTCTACCTTCCGCCGACTGCCGTCAAATGACTTGAAACTTATAGCCATCTCTGAAGGTGACAAGATCATAAAGCAGCTCTGACAATCGATTGGCGTCGTGGTCTTGTCTGAGATGAAAACTAGGCAAACTTTTTTTTTTTTTTTTTTTCAAATGTCCCTTTGTGGACATCCGAAGAGTGAAACGTGGAAAGCCATGCCATCACTCACCTTCCCCTCCCTCTCCTCCCTGCTCCCCCACCCTCCTTCTCATCTACCCTTCCTGCACTCACTCTCCACCCCAACCCACCCCCCCGCCCCCTCCACCCCCCCACACATCCTCTCTCTTGGTCCTTGATTCTGAAACTGGATTCCTGTTTTCCCCGCGAACATGGCCGGAAGACGATGCCGTTAAAACGCCCTACTCACTCTACGATAATGATTGATTACCTGTCGACATATTTTCTAATCTAGATTTCTTTGTGTGCTTGTTGCCTTGCCTTCATAATCTGCATATGTGGTGTGTGTGTGTGTGTGTGTTTGTGTGTGTGTTGTGTGTGTGTGTGTGTGTGTGTGCGTGCGGTGTGCGTGTGTGTGTGTGTGCTGTGTCGCTCTCTCTGCCCTCCCCCGAGCTCTTCTCTCCCACCCTCTCTCTCTCCTCCCCCCTCTCATCCTCTCTCTCTCTCCTCTCTCTCTCACTGAATCTCTCTTCAACTTTATCGTATCTATCAATCTGTTCCAACCTTCTTTCTCTAACCTCCCCTAGATAGTATGTGAAGCGGCAATTGTGAAGGAAGGTCTCTATCGGTCAACTCATTAAACGTGGAACGTGTATTACCCATCACAACGCATTCTGAAACATCAAACGCCTGATTATGAACATGAAAGAATGGATCCTCTAGTCTTTCTTTGGCCAAATACGACTTCCCACTTTCCCGATATAGTTTTCGGAGGACAGTTTGACGGGGCAGCTCTGAAGTAATAGCAATCCTTCGCTGACATAAACCAGAATTGTGTTCTTGTGTGCGCAGAAACTGGAGAGAAAAAATGACTACTGTCTGAAGCACGAGTATTCTGAAACTCTAAAATTAATATTAAAGGCAAGAGTTTCTCCCCGGCACGAAAGAATAAACCTCTCTGTCTGTCTGTCTCTCTTTCTCTGTGTGTGTGTGTGTGTGTGTGTGTGTGTGGTGTGAGAGAGAGGAGAGAGAGAGAGAGAGAGAGATAGAGAGAGAGAGAGAGAGAGAGAGAGAGAGAGAGAGAGAGAGAGAGAGAGAGAGAACAGATATTTTCCCACTAATTCCCCCTCTGTCTCTTTCTCTGTCTGTCTGTCTCTCTGTATATATACTCTCTCTCTCTCTCTCTCTCTCTCTCTCTGTGTGTTGTGTGTGTGTGTGTGTGTGTGTGTGTGTGTGTGTGTGTGTGTGAGGAGAGAGAGAGAGAGAGAGAGAGAGAGAGAGAGAGAGAGAGAGAGAATAAACAGATACTTTTCCACCAATTCCTCTCTCTGTCTCTGTCTTTTGTCTGTGTGTGTGTGCGTGCATGCATGCACATACATGTGTGTGTGTGTGTGTGTGTGTGTTGTGTTGCGTGCGTGCGTGCGTTGCGTGCGTGCGTGCGTGCGTGTGTGTGGTGTGTGTGTGTGTGTGTGTGTGTTGTGAGCAAGAGAGCTGAGGAGTGAGAGAGAGAGAGAGAGAGAGAGAGAGAGAGAGAGAGAGAGAGAGAGAGAGAGAATAAACAGAAACTTCTCCTCCAATCCACACAGCACAGTCAGTTGTGTGTGCGTGCGTGCGCGCGCGCGTGTGTGTGTGGGCGTGCATCTGTAGATGCATTCATTTTCCAGTTTCAGCTAAAGGATTCTCTGACAAGCCTACCGACAGCTGCTCTTGATGGAGATGGCAGTATAATAAAACATGGACGAGAATTTCACACCCTGTGTCCAGCCTCCAGTGATTTACGAACGCATCAATCGAAGCATAAACATTACTGCTGCCTACTAGAATGGCAGTGTGTCTTTGCCCGAGTGGTTTACGAATTTACTAAGCGCACGATGTTCTGCGGGGAGAAAATCCGGTCTCAGCTTCTGGAGCTGACAGGCTATTGTTGTCTAATCTTTACTTTTAACTTATACATGGTTCGGTTTTCACGTGCTTTCCACGTAGGCACGGTTTCCATGGTCGGCTGGGCGAAAGACAACGAGAGTGGATTTGAAGCTGGCTGTTCTATAGGACCAGCCAGTTAAAGTTAACGCGTTGGGTTGACTCCATCAACAAGAAGAACTGACAGACTGACTGACTGACTGACAGACAGAAACACACACACACACACACACACACACACACACACACACCCTATCGGCTCTGACAAAACGAAAAGAAAATATTCCCGTGCTGTGTCAGTCAGAATAAGCGTGTCCTTGAGACTTGAGAGAGAGATTCTGAACACAGCGCGGGCAAATAGACCTACATGAAAAAAAAATATATATAAACAGTGCCAACAACACAGATGAAATGAGAATGAAGTCGTGGAAGCAAAATCCTCTTAGATACTAGGATCCCAAGTATATTCATAATGCGAATGTGATCAAAGGTCTCCCGTGTATTGTCATCTTGGGAATTTCGATGGATTTGCCCAAACATGCTGTAACTTCTGCACAGCTGTTCCTGTTCAACTACACTGCCATACGGTTGGGATTCGACAGAATGCAATTATGAGAGAGAGAGAGAGAGAGAGAGAGAGAGAGAGAGAGAGAGAGAGAGAGAGAGAGAGAGAGAGTGATGCGT